>CM076569.1:813814077-814196307 GCA_034641835.2 Pinus albicaulis | reverse complement strand
AACACTGTTACCGATCAAATAGGTAACCTGACCTCAAAACGGGAACTCTAGCCCAAAAAGTCTCAAAAAACATGAAAAAACACCCCAAAAACAAAAAGTGTGTCTTCGAAAACGCACTTCGTTTTTTTTAAGGTCAAATTTCAACATTTTATAAAATTATGCTAAAAACAAAATTGTTTCTTGAAAAAAGGATTGAAAAAACACCCTCAAAACAAAACAAGTTGATGCTGGAATAACAAAAAAAAAATTTGTGTCATACTTTTGGCATTTTTAAAAATAGAAATAACATTTTTTAATTTTTAAAATTCAAACATTAAAAAAAAAACCTAAAATTAAAGAAAAAAAAATTAAAAAATAAAAGCATTTAAAAGCTTAAAATTTATAAATATATGAAGATTAAAAAAAATAAAAATAAAAACAAAATAAAAATTTTAATTCAAACATTAAAAAAAACCTAAAATTTAAGGAAAAAGAAAAAATTAAAAAAAAAAAATTAAGGAAATTATAAAAAATAAAATATAGAAATTAAATTTAAAAAAGAAAAAGAAAATGCTTATTAAATTTAGAAAAAAAAATAAATAAACAAAAAAATTAAATTTAAAGAAATATATTAAGTTTTAATAAATTTAAAAATTAAAAAAAAAAAAAAAAAAAAAACATTATTTAAATTAAAAGTAAAAAAATGAAAAATTAATTAAAAATAAAAAAATAAAAATAAAATACAATGAAAATATTAAATTGAAAACAATATATATTATAAAAACAAATAAACTATAAAAAAGAAATTAAATTTAAATTATAAAAAATAAAATATATATATGAACTTAAATTAAAATATGTATATAGATTTTATTAAATTAAAAAAAAAAATTTAATATTAAAATAACAAATTAAATTTAAAAACAAAAATATTAAATTTTATAAATAAATGAATAAACAAATAAATTTTGAAAGAAAAAATAAATTTTAAATATAAAAGAAAAAGAAAAAAACCATTGTTAAAAGAAAAACTTTAAAAACTTTAAAAATCAATTAAAAATGGAAAATTTGAATATATATATATATATATATATATATATATATATATATATATATATATATATATATATATATATATATATATATATATAAATTAAAAAAAAATTAAAAAAACAAATTAATTTAAAAAAATTAACTTTAATTTAAAAAAATCTAACTTTAAATACACAATTTTAATTGAAATAGTAAAATATAAAATTTTTATGTAATTTACAAAAATAATAATAATAATAATAATAATAAAGTAAATTATTTTAAAAAAACAATATTAAATCCAAATAAATTAAAAAAAAATACAGAATTTATTAAATTTTATAAAATTATACTAAAAAAACTAAACCTAAAACTTAATAATAAAGAAAAATCATGAAACTAAAATTAAAAAAAAACAAAATTTAATAAAAGCTATTTCAAAAAAAAAAAAAAAAAAAAATTAAAAAAAAAAAAAAAAAAAAATTAAAAAAAAAAAAAAAAAAAATTTATTTTAAATAAAAAAAATTAAATTATAAAAAAAATTTTAAAAAAATAAAAAAAATAAAAAAAAAATTCATGAGGGTGGCGGTTGGTGTGGTGTAGGCTGACAAGCCTCGAGCCACTTTGTGGAGGCTGGTCGTGTGTGAAAACCCATGTTGGCGTCAGGAGCAATGGCGCCATGTGGGCGGCTCGTGACCTCATGGCTCTTGTACCACCAGTGGTGCTAGATGTTGCGGCACCAGTCGGCTTAGTCCCTATTGTGACCTGCTACTGTGTTGAACCTTTGGAGTCACTGGCGCCTGAGGGCGGTCGCGCCACCACACACCAACTACTATAACCTGATGAATTTTTTATAAAATTTTTTTTATTAATTGATTTTTTTTATAATTTTTTTTAATTTAATTTTTTTATTTAAAATAAAATTTGTTTTTTTTTTAATTTTGTTTTTATTTTTTTCAATTTTGTTTTTATTTTTTTTGTATTAATTTTTAATATATATATATATATATATATATATATATATATATATTTTTTTTTTTTTTTCTATTTTTTATTTTTTTTAATTTGAAAAGATTTAAAATTATTATTTTTATTCAATTTTTTTATTTTAAATTCGATTTTTTTAATTTTTCTTTTATATTTAATATTATAGATTAAATTCTATAAATTGTTTCATTAAAAAAAAAAACTATAAATTTATGTATATTTGGTATTAATTATTTGCACGTGGTTTTTTTCATTTTTTTTGTTTTTTAATGATAGTTTTTTTTTTTTAATTTTTTTTTCAATTTTAATTGTTTTTTTTTTAATTTGTTTCTTTGGTTAATTTTAAAATTTGTATTTTTTTTTCTTATTATTGTTATTATTTTTAATTTACATTTTGAAATTTAATTTTTTTTTTTAATTTTTTTTTATCTAAATTTTAATTTTGTAATTTTAATTATTTTTAATCTTTTTTTTAAATATATATATATATATATATGGTTTTTTTAATAATTTAGAAAAAAATGTTTTTGATGTTTTTTTTTAAATTTTTTTGGTCAATTTTTGTTTTTTTTCTTTAAATTATGTGTTTTTTTTTTCAAATTTTGTCATTTCCTTTGATATAATTTTCAAATATTTTTGTTTTTTTTATTTATTTTTGTTTAAATTTTTTATTTTTACGATCTATTTTTGTTTTTTTTTACATTTTTATTAGTTTTTTTTATTGTTTTTATATATATTTTTTTTATCTAAGTTTTGTGTTTTATTACGAACATGAAAATCACCACTCTAAAAAAAAAAAGGTTGATGCAGCATCAATACGTTTCAAAATTAGCATGAAAATCACGGCTCTAAAAAAAAAAAATTGATGCTGCATCAATACATTTCAAAATTAGCATGAAAATCACTAACATTTTAAAACAAATATTCATACTCCATAAATAAAAATATTAGAGTGTCAAAAATGTGCACAAAAAAAAAAATGGTGATTCTGCATCACCACTTTTCAAAATCGGGTGCTTTTTATGCTACCAAAAAAAAGTAGGTAACATTGCGGTTACCTATTTCATCGGTAACATTGTTAGTAGGGGAGGTATATATATATTGAGATAAATAGAGGGGGAGGGTGTGTGAGAGAGAAAGAGAGGGCAGAGAGATCGGGAGAGAGAGAGAGATGGGGAGAGAGTGGGGGAAACGAGAGACAATGAGGGAGGGAGGGAGTCCTGTACACACACACACACACACACACACACACACACACAGAGAGAGAGAATGGGGGATACATATAGAGAGGGGGTGAGGGAGAGATAAATATAAAGTGGGGGGGTGGGGGGAGTGGTGGGGAGAGAAAGAGAGAGGTGGAGATAAAGTGGGAGGGAGGAATGGAGGGTGATAGAGTGAAGGGCATGGATGGAAGAGGTCTAGGTGCATTGGGGGAGGGGTAGAGAGAGAGAACAAGGGGGATGGTTAGAGAGGTAGATGGAGGTGGGGGATGAAGAAGGGTTGAGATATGCATAAATGGATGGAGGGAGGGAGGGGGGACGGTTGGCATGAGAGAGTGGGGGAGGGAAAGAGAGAGTGGGGAGGAAGCAAGATAGAGAATGATGGAGAGGTAAGGGAGAGAAGATATAGTGAGATATATAGCGAGAGTGACATAGGGGGATAAATAGTGGTAGGGTGGGAGAGAGAGAGAGAGTGGAATATATATATATATACATAGAGAGAGAGAGAGAGAGAGAGAGGGAGGATGGGAGGGGAAGGGAGAGTGAGATGATGGGGGAGATGATGTGTGAGAGTGGGAGTGAAAGAGGGAGAGTTAAAGTGTGAAGGGATATATATAGAGAGAGAATGTGTGAGACAAGAGTTAGGGAGGAAAAGAGATAGGGAAAGAGAGAAGAGAGAGGGAGGGAGCGGGAAGGAATAAGAAAAACAAATAAAGGGATGTGGACAGTGGGAGAGGAAGTGGTCATTCGGGAGATTTAGAGAATAATTGGTGGTACAATGGGGGAGAGAAAGACAGTGAGAGACAAAGAGGGAGCGAGGAGGGAGGGGGTGGTGGGCGAGCGGGAGAGAGGGCACGAGCGATAAAATTAGGGGGGAGGTGGAGGAGAATTCTTGAGAGAGGTGAAGGGGATTTTGTATGAGAGAAAGGGAGAGATAGGGATAATGAGATTAGTGGTTAGTAATAATACAATAGGTCGATACCATGGGTCATAAAAATACCATGAATCTCCCCTTTTCTACTTTTCCCTACTCAATAATATAAATTGATTTTATATATTTTTTAATTTAACCCACATTCACTTAATAAGACCCTTTAATTTAATTATACATTGACACTTCCAAATATTACTCTTTTCGCTTGTATGATAACTAAATAATTGTATTAATTGATCCCCATTTTCCTTAAAAATAGCCTGTCGGAATGAAATAGAGCATTCAATTAGTGACTATTCGAAAGATAAAAAATTACATGGTCAAACCTATCTAGGTTGAAAAATCATTAATCTTCATCATCCATGTGCTCTTAGTTAACTTTACAGTTTTCATGCTAAATTGAACTTATATCACTTCATTGCCAATTGTGCTTACATAAAAAATGGCTTCATGTGCCATCCTAGAAAGACACCAGCAGGAGGGTTGTAATTCAAGGGCACTACTATGGACACCATAATTGGAGTGGCATCCCTATGATATACCATACATAATAGATTCCATTATTATCTGTATTTCTATTTGATTCTTGATAAAGGTGCTAAGTGGTCATGGAAAGTGTCACTCTCTTATCATCATCCTTTGAAATAGTTTGGAAAACATTCTATGGAGGTTTATGCCACTAATATAATGATAAAGTGAAATAAATCCATAATAATATATAAAAAAATATATAAAAATACAAGATATGGTTGGGCACATAATTAGCCCATGGGAAAAACCTATTATGAGCACTATCAGCCTGATTAGCCATCACCTCATTGTTAGAGCACTTGATCCTACCCAAATAAAAATAAATCCTTGTATTTTCTCAACCTTTATGAGAAATAAATCACCATTTCTTATGTTGTATTAGAGTGGTGGAAATAATACGCCAATAAAAGGGCTAACTTCTGTCTCCATGATTGATCCATTTTTACATATATACACTCTATATGTTGGACATCAAGTAGTTCGTCTCTTGGCTATGTCACCAAACCCTTAACTCTTTCCCAATGCATTTCCACCCTCTACAGTTGTGCCCATGGACTAATGGATTAACCTAGGAATTTTAACTTCCCCATGGGTGTTTGAAACACATAGTACGGTTATCCAACTATTCATCACAAATATAAGAGAGGGAAGGTCTATATGGGACTTGTTGTCGTGAGATATGTGATAAGTATTGGTTGTTACGATAACTTTAATTATGGTCCTCTGTGGTGCCTCTATGATTTTATTTACCTAATGATCAATTTACATAAACTTTATTATAAGGAGATTTTGTGAGATGTTTGACATCACAGTAATAGAGGATGTTATAGGTGATATCCCTACCTCCTTACCAGTGGACTAGAAGTTCTCATATCCAAAGTATAGAGAGGTATATTTACTTTGATGATGAAAATTTCAATACCTATGATATATAATTTAGCTAATAGAGGGATTTATATAATGATTTACAACTAGAGGAATTCATAAATTTTAGAACATTAGTCCCTTGATTGTTAGAATTGGAGATATTGATGGTGTGATGAGTGAATATGTGACTACCTTAGTATTCCATTGCCACTATTTGATGAGAATCACTTGATCCACAATCTAGATGATGATGGTCATCCTTGAGGTGACAAGGGATGGCTTCTATATCACTTTGGAGAGACAACACTTAGTTAGCTAATGCCACATCACCTAGTTTCCTCTTGTGAGGGCCATCTAGGGCACATTTTGGTCATGATCTCCTGGAATGGAGATGCTTTTGGTGTCTTGAACATGATCATCAAGAAATTCCTGGAATATAGAGCACTCTTTAGCCCTTACATGACATCTTGAGGGATTCTTGAACTCATTTGAAAATTTAACCATAATATAAGTATGCATTTATGTAATTAAAAAGGAAAAAAAATATTAATATTATAATAATTATCAATTTTATTAAAAATATATATAAAATATAAAATTATATATATATATATATATATATATATATATATATATATTATATTTAAAAGTATAAAATTATAATAGCATATAAAAAAATAATAAATATTTTATAAAAAAGAACAAACATGTTAATAAATAAAGTAAAAAAATATGACATGGTCATTGGTTCATTGTTTAGGGAAACAAATATTTATATCAACAATTGTAGACTTAACTGGAAAACATTCAAAATACCCCTATATATATATGACGTTAAAATATCATTGTATTGTTTCATAAATTTAGATTTAAAAGGCAAAATAAATCCATATTTGATAACTTTAAAACTTTAAATTATATATATTTTTAGTTATAGTTAAATTTAAAATAGATTAAACTAAAACTTATTTCAAATATAATTATTGAAAGGAATATTATTTTTGAAATATTAAAAAAAATACACTATTCAACTGACAAGTAAATTCCACTCTATATGGCAAACACATCAGATTGAAGAAAAACATTACCAACAATCAATAAATGAGAAATATAATGGCCAACTATATAAACTATATAATGCTTTATTCAATTGGCAGGCATGCCTTACAAGTAGGAAGTTATCTTTAAGTGTTATTTTTTGGAGTTTTCCTTGGATTTTTAGCACGACTCTAATAGAAACAATTGTGGAATTGTTTTTTATTGTTGTTGTCTAAATTGGTTTTTTGATTGAATATATGAATTCAACACATTGGAAAAACCCTTGGGAACATCTATTGTGAAAATTTCACACATTAAACTTGTGATTTCAATGAATCTCTACCAGATTCTAGACAATTCAATATGAAAATAAGAAGAAAAACTTTTCAAAAAATCACATATAGACATCTAAATGATATGATCATAAATCATTTCTAAAATTCACAATTTAGATTAGAAAATTAAAAAAAAAAAAACTTTTGAAAAGGTCACTTCAAAACAACTCGAATAAGTACTATCATGGATATCTAAATAATATGATTGCAAATTACTTGGAAAATTTCCTAAGAATTCACCAATGCATGGAACATCACAAATTGTTTATCATAAATTTAGTAAGATATCAATATATTGTATGTATTGTGGCATAAGTTAGTCATGAAACTTGGGTGCTATGAATTGGCACTCTTTATTTATTGAAGTGAAACCATGAGAAGAAGCTATATAATTCAAATAAAATATGAAACAAAATATATCTTATGAATTTTTGTAACAAAATATTGAAAAATATGTTTATTCGTTCTATAATCACTAAAGATTTTGACTATTTATATATTTATGAGGACATCCAAATATAGCTCCAAGAAGGAGCAACATGAGATTTTTAATTGAAATTTATGATTTAGTTGAAATGAGAAACTCATGAATTAAACACTCTTCTAAAGATATGAGTTGTAGTGTAGATTGAAAATTATTACCTGTAAATTAAAATTAAAATTTTAATGATGATGATGATGGTTAATGTCCACTGAGACCAATATTTGGTCTATCAGACCTAAAGAAAACAGTTATTTAATTCTATTTAAGATTTTATTCCTATGCTCAAAAATCTTGGAGAGCTTAAAATTTACATTAAAATTTTACGGTAATAATTTTTTTATGAATGTAAATTTATTTTTTCTTTGGGTATATCAAAATTCAAGAAAACTAAAATTTCTTAAAATAAGAACCTTATTTACATTGTAAATTTTAAAAATGAAGTTTGCAACTCCACTTTATTATCTTTGATATGGTACATGGTTAAGTTAGATTTATGATAATTATACACATAAACATGTATTGTGTCAATACAAAACTAAATAAGAAAATAATTGGACATCTATTTCATTTTGATTGACATATCGTTAAAATGTTTTAATCATAATTTTTATTTTCAGTTATTTGTATAAAATATACTTAGTTTACATTGAGATATTGATTTTGGAATTTTCTTTAGTGACACTTTTTGGACTTTTCAGTGTCGACGAAAATATTCAAGGTAAAATATTGTATTTTGTTATTTAAACTAGTTTTTTTACTATATATATGGATTTAACACCTTGAAAAACCCTATTGAACTTCCACAAAACTTCGATTGTGTAGGGTTATCCATCAATCTTCTGATTTCCATGATTTCAATATCAATCTTGTGATTTCCATAAATTCCAGCTCGATTTTAGAGAAATTACTAAAGAAAACACATATTGATTTATGCTACTACCCCACACCCATATATTCCATATGTTAACTTAGTGTTAAATAAGGAAATATGTATAGTTATCCTTTTTTTGAGATACACCCCATTAAATTTTTTTAATCATAAGTTATTTTTCTATCAATGTCTTTATATAATAATTACATTGTCAATATCTAATATTCACCTTTTTGTTAATATATTTTCAATACTACATATTAAATAATGGAGTTACACATTCCATTATTCCATAAATTAGAAAGAACAACATTGAATTTCTTTTTGTCAATAATATTTTTTATATTCCATGCATAAACATTGTATTAAGGATTAAAGAATTTTCACCTAATCCTTCTATAATAGAGTCTAGAATAATTATTAGCATAGGAAAACATATTTTAAATTCAATTAGTTTTTCTTTAGATATGTCAAGTTGATATAAAATTATTTTAAATATTATCAAATTAAATTATTTTTATTTTTACCTTTATATAAATATGTAAAGAGTTTATATTGGAATATATTAGCTGACATGAAAATTCTAATATCTCATCCAAGATTTGTCTTGGAATGTTTTTAAATAAAAAAATTACACATCTTCCTAATATTCAAAAGAAAATAGATAACAATTTCTTTTAAATTAGTTTATATCTCACCAATTGAAATAAAATTATTTTAATTTTTATGGATATTGAAATAATCTATCTTTTTATGATTACAACATTAATATTATTTTAAATATCATGTATCAATTTCATCCAATTAAATACCTTCATCGTACTAAAGAAATAAAATGCTATTTAATTTTTTTTTTAATTATTATTTATTTATTTATTTTTGTAATGTAAATATATTTATTATTTGTTAATGTAATATTAATATACAACATATAAGTATATTTATTTGTAGAGAATTTATCAAAAAAAAAAATTGGTAAATTTTGTTAGGAACATATATATATATATATATATATATATATACTTTTTATCTTTTTTATACATATCTAATACATACTAAATATATGTTTTATTTATGATTAATATTTTTAAAAAAATAGTATGTTAATTTCCAAATTTATATTAAAATATTGAAAGGATAGTATTTTTTTGAGATTAGATGACAAAAGAAAAGTTATGAATGAAACCCAATTATTTTTCTTTCATTTTTTTTTGTTTATTTTAAATTACAATATTAAAAATAAATATTAAAAAATTTTATTTATAACTTTTTAAAATAGTGGGAAAAAATTATATTTGTGTTATCAAACCAATTATCATATATTGTTATCTCTTAATGCAGGTGGACTCATATTTATTATTCAAGGAAAACTACAACCTGTTATTTTTGGTAGTTGATAAGAGTGCATACCTTCTTTATAAAAATGATTAACAAATTTTGTATTATATTTAATATTTATTTAAATATTATATCTTAAATATAATAATAATAATAATAATAATAATAATTATTATTATTATTATTATATATTCAAGTTACAAAAGGTATTTTATAGAACATAAAAATGATAAATTTAATTTTATGTGATTTTGTTTTATTACTATTTTTGTGTACGATTTTTTGTGTATAAGGAAAACTAAGTAAATTTTATTTCATAAAATTATTTTTGTTTTTATTTTGTAAAAAAATGACATTTCACAATTTGAAGGGAAGGTCTATATGGGACTTGTTGTAGTGAGATTTGTTGTAGTGAGATATGTGATAAGTTTTGGTTGTTACGACAACTTTAATTATGGTCCTCTCCAATGTCTCTATGATTTTATTTACCTAATGATCAATTTACATAAATTTTATTATAAGGAGATTTTGTGAGATGCTTGACATCACAGTAGCAGAGGATGTTATAGGTGATTTCCTTACCTCCTTACTAGTGGACAAGAAGTTCTAATATCCAAAGTATAGAGAGGTAGATTTACTTTGATGATGAAATTTTCCATACCTATGATATATAATTTGGTTAATAGAGGGATTTATATAGTGATTTACAACTAGAGTAATTCCTAAATGTTAGAACATTAATCCCATGATTGTTAGCATTGGAGATATTGATGGTGTGATGAGTGAATATGTGACTACCCTAGTATTCCATTGACACTATTTAATGAGAATCACTTGATCCAAAATCTAGATAATGATGATCATCCTCGAGGTGACAAGGGATGGCTTCTCTATCACTTTGTAGAGACAACACTTAGCTAGCTAATGCCACATGACCTAGTTTCCTCTTCTGAGGGCCACGTAGGGCACATTTTGGTCATGATCTCCTGGAATGGAGATGCTTCTGGTGTCTTGAACATGGTCATCAAGAAATTGCTGGAATATGGAACATTGTTTAGCCCTTACATCACATCTTGAAGGAGTCTTGAACTCATTTGAAAATTTAGCCATACAAGTATGTATTTATGTAATTAAAAATAAAACAAATATTAATATTATAAAATTATTAATCTTATTAAAGAGATATATAAAATGTAAATTAAAAATATTATATATATATATATATATATATTTAAAAGTATAAAATTATAATAGCATATAAATAAAATAATAATTTTTTTATAAAAAAAACAAACATGTTAATAAAAAAAGTAAAAAAGTATAATGACATGGTCATTGGTTCATTGTTTATGGAAACAAATATTTATATTAAAAATTGTAGAATTAAATGGAAAACATTCAAAATACCTATATATATATATATATATATATATATATATATATGATGTTAAAATATGATTGTATTGTTTCATAAATTTAGATTTAAAAAGAAAAATAAATCCATATTATATAACTCTAAAACTTTAAATTATATATATTTCTAGTTATAGTTGAATTTGAAATAGATTAAACTAAAAATTATTTCAAATATAATTATTAAAAATAATATTATTTTTGAAATACTAAAAAAAATATATTATTCAATTAAGAAGTAAATTCCACTCTATCTGGAGAGTCTAATAACATATCATATTGAAGAAAAACATTACCAACAATCAATAAATGAGAAATATAATGAATTGGTTTTTTGATTTCATATATGAATTCAACACATTGGAAACCCCCTTGGGAATTTCTATTGTGCACATTTCACACATTAAACTTGTGATTTCAATGAATCTCTGCCAGATGCTAGACAATTCAATATGAAAATAAACAGAAAAACTTTTCAAAAAGTCACACTTATAGACATCTAAATGATATCCTTGTAAAATTCACAATTTAGATTAGAAAATAAAACAGAAATTTTTTGAAAAAGTCTCACTTGAAAACAACTCTAATAAGTACTATCATGGATATCTAAATAATATGATTACAAATTACTTGGAAAATTTCCTAAAAATTCACCAATGCATGGAACATCACAAATTTTTTATCTTAAATTTAGGAAGATATCAATATATCGTATGTATTGTGGCATAAGCTAATAATGACACTTAGATGTTGTGAACTGACACTCTTTCTTTATTGAAGTGAAACCATGAGAAGAAGCTATATAATTCAAATAAAATAAGAAACAAAATTGATCTTACAAATTTTTGTAACAAAATATTGCAAAATATCTTTATTCATTCTATAATCACTAAATATTTTGACTATTTATGTATTTATGAGGACATCCAAATATAGCTTCAAGAAGGAGCAACACGAGATTTCTAATTGAAATTTATGATTTAGTTGAAATGAGAAACACATGAATTGAACACTCTTCTAAAAATATGGGTTGTAGTGTAGATTGAAAATTATTACCTGTAAATTAAAATTAAAATTTTAATATATATAAGAACCTTATTTACATTTACATTGTATATTTTTAAAAATAAAGTTTGCAATTCCACTTTATTATCTTTGATATGGTACTTGGTTAAGGTAGATTTATGATAACTATACACATAAACATGTAATGTGTCAATAAAAAACTAAATAGGAAAATAATTGGATGTCTCTTTCATTTTGATTGACATACCATTAAAATGTTTTAATCATAATTTCTATTCTCAGTTATTTATATAATATATACTTAGTTTACATTCAGATATTGATTAAAGGGTTTTCTTTAGTGAGAATTTTTGGAATTTTCAATGTCGACGGACATATTCAAGGTAAAATCTTGTATTTTATTATTTAAACTATTTTTTTAATGTATATGTGGATTTAATACCTAGAAAACCCTAGTGAACTTGGATTGTGCACGGAACTTCGATTGTGCAGAGTTATCCATCAATCTTGTGATTTCCATAAATTTCAGCTCAATTTTAGAGAAGTTACTAAAGACAAATGGTATTTATTTATTCTACTATCCCACACCCATATATTCCATATGTCAACTTATTGTTAAATAAGGAAATAAGTATAGGTATCATTTTTTTTTGAGATACAACGCATTAAATTTTTTTAATCATAAGTTATTTTTTTGTCAATATTTTTATATAATAATTACGCTCTCAATATCTAATATTCACCCTTTTATTAATATATTTTCAATACTACATATTAAATAATGGAGTTACACATTCCATTATTCAATAAATTAGAAAGAACATATTTACTAAATAAAAAATATCCTTCATTTTATTTATTTATAGTTGACATTGAATTTATTTTTTTCATTAATATTTTTTATATTCCATGTATAAACATTGTATTAAGGACTAAACAATTTCCACGTAATCCTTATATCATAGAGTCTAAAATAATTATTAACACAGCAAAACATATTTTAAATTGAATTAGTTTTTTTAGGTGTGTGAAGTTGATATAAAAATATTTTAAATATTATCAAATTAAATTATTTTTATTTCTATCTCTATATAAATATGTATAAAGTTTATATTGGAATATATTAGTTGATATGAATATTCTAATATCTCATCCAAGGTTTGTATTGGAATGTTTTTAAATAAAAAAATTACACATCTTCCTAATATTCAAAAGAAAAAAGATAACAATTTCTTTTAAATTAGTTTATATCTCACAAATTGAAATAAAATTATTTTAATTAGATTTGGTCGATGCAAAATCATCATCAGGACAAGATGGAAAATCTGATCAATAAACCCCTTCCTTGGTCAGTAAGCTCCAATAGTAGTTTGTAGCCATTGTAAATAACGACTAGTTTGACTCAAATCAAAAAAATATATAATAGTTAATTTATTTTATAAAGAATAAATCCCATGATTAATGTTTAAATTTTTTTGAATTTTATATATTTACATTTATTTTTATTAAAAATAATAATTATTAATTTAATACAATTTTGAAGAATAAAATAACTGTTTAATATTTATATATATTTATTTTTTAATATAATAATTATTTATTTGTTTTTATTATTATTATTTTTTATATCGAATAAATTAAATGTTAAAAATAATTAAATACTATTTATAGTCTAAATATTAAAAAAATAATAATAATAATAATAATTTTTATTTTTAATAATTATATGTTAGTTGATTCAAACCCATAACATCAGTTATCCTATTTTATAATTAATTTTATTTAACCTTATATATATATATATATATATATATATAAATAAATAAATAAAAATAAAATAAATAAATAAATAGATAAAAGTAAAAACAAATAAAATGAAAAATATAAAAAGCAACGAATATAAATAAAAATATAAATAAAAATCAAATAAATAAATAAACAAATAATAATAATAATAATAATAATAAATAAATAAATAAATAAAATAAAAAATAAAAAATAAAAATAAAATAAAATTTTGAGGGTAAAAAAGATCCCTGTGATCGATTATCTGGAGTTCACCTTCCGTTTATCCAAGGTACTATGGATAAAATTGCTCGGATTCTAAAGAAACATAATGCTCCCTTTACCTTTAAGCCCTCCCGCACCATTCGGAGTTCACTTAGATCAGTTAAGGACCCAATTTGCCCGAAGGATGGTAAGGGTGTTTACCTTATTCCGTGCGCCTGTGGGACCCCTTATATTGGTGAAACTGATCGATCAATTAGTCAAAGAATTCAGGAACATGTTGCTGACCTTAAGCATAATAGATCACGCTCCTCTGCCCTACCAGAGCATGTGGAGAAGACAAATCATCAAATTTTCATTGAAGATTCTGAGGTTATTGCGAGGATTGACCATTTCTACCACCGCAAGTTGAGAGAAGCCCTGGAAATCCAAAAGAGGTCGGTTAACCTCAACAGAGATGATGGATGGATTGTTAGCAGATGATGGATTCCTACCATTCATTCCCAATAAATTTAAATATATATATATATATATATATATATATATATTATTTATTTTTTATTTTTATTTTATTATTATTATTATTAACATTTAACTTATTCGATATAAATAATAATAATAATAAAAAGAAATAAATAATTATTATATTAAAAAATAAATATATATAAATATTAAACAGTTATTTTATTCTTCAAAATTATATTAAATTAATAATTATTATTTTTATTAAAAATAAATATAAATATATAAAATTAAAAAAAATTTAAACATTAATCATGGGATTTATTCTTTATAAAATAAATTAACTATTATTTATTTTTTTGATTTGAGTCAAACTAGCTGTTATTTTACAAACGGCTAGTTGGAGCTTTATGATCTATTTAAAGGGGTTTATTGATTAGATTTTCCATCTTGTCCTGGAGATGAAACACACTGGCTGGTTCGAAACACATTGACCAAATCTATTCTGATGTGATTTTCACCGAAAGATTTTAATCACAATTTATGGATCACAGAAGAAAAATTCCTAAAATTATTTTAATTATTATGGATATTGGAATAATTTATTTTTTATAATTACAACATTAATATAATTATAAATATCATATATCAATTTCATCCAATTAAGCATCTTCCTTGTACTAAAGAAATAAAATGCAATTTAATTTTTTTATGATTATTTATTTTTTAAAATTTTTGTAAATACATTTATTATTTGTTAATGTAATATTAATAGACAATATATAAGTATACTAATTTATAGAGAATTTAGAAAAGAAAAAATAAATTTGGTAAATTTTGTTAGGAACATCTATTATACTACTATCCATAATATATATATATATATATATAATTAAATTACTTTTTCTCCTTTTTATACATATCTAATACATACTGAGAACCTTACATTCAAATTTTCTTACCTTTTTACGAACACAAATTCTGTGAATTTAAAAAAAATGTGTAGTGATGCTTAGCAAATAAATGAGAATCTTCAAGCATGTGCTAAACTCTCAAAACATATCCTGGATGGAGTTACAGATGTATATGAGCAAGAGAATGAGCATGTTCAAAAGATACTTGTTCTGAATCCCTGATACATTTCATTATGAGGAGAGGATTGATAATATCATAGATATTATTTAAAGTGTCAATGTTAATGTTTTTACAGAGATTAAAGTTCAAATTGTTGAAAAGAAAGTTGTCGCCTTAATTTTAAATTTCCCTATATATGATGAATACGATGATTATTATGATGCTTATCTTCATGAACAACAAATTGTATCTCCTTTATCGAAAAATTTTCATTTTAAGAATTCTAATGAAATCACTCATATTATATATCACATTAATAACATTGGATATAAAGAAAATGATGAATTAGTTTAGGGTAATTATTTTCCTTTATGTTTTTCTTCATTCAAGTTGCAGATGGAGAAATTTAAAATCATAAACGAAAAATAGGAACTTGGACCGATGCAAAATCACATAGGTTTACTGGAATACACTAATAACATTATAGATAAGTAGGAATATTTTCATGTTTTCCATGATCTCGTGGCTTTGTATATGGAAATTTTTGTCAAATCAGATTCAAAGCCACTAAATTATAGGGATTTTGAAAATGATGATTGTAAGGATGTTCATTCTGAAAAGAAACAAGAGATATTTTCTTTCTTAGAAAGTAATCCATAGAAATTTGCATATGAATATTTTCAACCTCTTTACGAAAACCATCAGATTGAGATGCGTGGAAGAAAATATGCAATCAAAGGAATTTTTTGGCTTGAGCGGTCCTGAACCAGGTTTAGAGTTAGCATGTAACCAAAAAAACCCTCTTACTACTAGCCCTTTCGGAAATTACCTACTTGCACAGGCCAAAGTCTCACCCAAAGCTGTATCGAGGGGTTCTGGAACCAGATTTTCACACCGTGAGGGAGAAATAAATGAAGTGGGTGTATTCAAATCTATCTTATTACACAATATGTCTTGTGCACCAGAAACCCTAACCAAAAACCCTAGGTGAATTAACAGAGGTTAACCCTACAAATGTGCACAGACAGTAGATCCAAAATCCCTTTAAATGTTCTAACAATGTAATATTCAACCTTTACGGCAATAGATCTATGCAATTATAATTCATCAACATTAAAATGGGTACCCACCTGAACTGATCACAAATAATATAAATCATATGCAAGAAACAAAAATGATACGTAAGACAAAATACAAAGCGAATAACAGATGCATTTGGTACACAGAGTTATCAAAACAGATCTTTATTCATCAGTTATTCACATAATCCTTTCATAGTTCACAGAAACCTTTACCATTCTTCAGATCTACTCGCGCACAAATCCAGTGGGGTTTGCACACAACCTGGCTAAGGTTTCCCAGCACACAGCCAACAAGAGCCTTTTGTACATGAAAATCTTATAGATTTACTTCTAAATTCTATCATCAAGCATTAACATTAATAAAACTAACTTATCCTACTCGATCTAGATTTGTACTTATACTTTAGCTTGCGCTCATAATATGGTCCTCAAACCATGGTTTGAGACCCCTGGGTTTACCCTTTAACCCATTATAACATATGAAGGGACTTTGGCCCACCCCAAATCCCCTTGACTCTTCATTTCTTAGTGCACATGACCCAAAACTACAAAAAATACCGTTATTTAACCAAAAATTATAGTCGTAAGGGACCCCGCTCCAACAAAATTACACATCAAATTGATATTATTTTACATTTTTGTGAGATGGGTTTGCAGGAATTTGAGTATCCTTTTGTAGTCTTTTTAGAGTGAGTAAGCAAGCCCAAATTTTCATATTTTATCAATAATAAATTTACTTTCAAGTTTTTATGTAATTTGTAGGAATGTAGTAAATTAAAGAGTGATGGATTTAAACTTGCTAAAGATAAGAGTAAGAAAGGATAAGATACTTACATGGAGCAAGGAAAATAGCACACTCAAGGAGATATATTATTGGAACAACTATCTGACAAGTTGTATTGGAATTTTTTTATTATTTAATCAAACATTCATTCAATAGGTAAGTGTAGGATGAGTGTGCAATAAGCTTGTTGGCCAAAAGAATATTTTATGTATGGTTTTTAGTGTGATTGTTTGCAACAGTGTAAAATTTTTAGTTTGAGTGTAGTTCAATTTCAAAATAGGTTGGTTGTAGGAAACAAGTTATAGGTTTGGAAAATGAATTTGTTTGAAGGTTGGGATCAGGACTTTTGTCTATATGGGTTCTTAATTTTGAGAATCTATGATCAAAAACATCCCCGTGGACCCAGTTTTTATCACAGTTTTAGTCAAACAATTTTTTTTAAAGCGCTGACAAAAATACTCTCAGCGTGTATTTAAATAGGTTTAAAGCTCTTGAAATTAAAGTGTCAGTATTCTTGAAGCATATTTTTAAGGAATTCGACATTAAAAATCTCATGGATAGTTGTTGATAAGCCACCTCATCAATTCAACTTGAGGATTTCCTTCAGCATCCTAAGGAGTAGGATTTTGTTGGAAGATTTATAGCAGACTTGAAAGTTTGAAAAGGGATTGGGTGACATCAAAATAAGTAAATAAATATTATTTCTAGTTTTCCACAGTACAAAATCAATGATCAAGTTCTAGATTTTAAGGGATTTGACCAATAATGAGATAAAAGGATGGAAAATCAATTAGTGACAGATTTCCTTCAACTTCTTAGGAAGAGTTCAAGGACTAATAGTTGCAATCACTCGAGACAATTGAAGATTCTTTACATTTTTGGAATTATTTTGTAGCTTTATTTTACATAATCTTAGGAGATTTTTTTCTTTGGATTTTAGGTTATATAAACTATCGTTTTTTAATGAAAAGGGTTTAGACCTGAGGACCCTTTGGTGCACATTGTATCAAATTTTTTTTTAGATTAATGAAGCTTGACAAGAAAGAGCATGGATTTTCGTGATATCATGGATTCATGTGATGTATTTTTCAAGTCTATCCTTTTCCTTATGTATTTTTTTTCTTCTCAGTTATACCATTTGAATGTATGGAATTATAATTTTTGTATAATATTAAATGTTACATGATTCACTCTTATTTTTTGTGGTTTCTCTAATATATCTAAATATTTGTGCCCATTTCCTCTAAATATGATCTTGGATTCATCCTTCATGCCCAATTGGAGTGGACTATTTTCCCCCTTGAACTATCAGCTAAAATGAAAATTGTCTAAGGAAAATGTACCTATCTCTCCCATGAGATCTGTGTACTTCACAATGAGTTCCTTGTTAGTTTTCATTAATTCTCAGCTTTTAAGACTTCGTGCCCAATGATTTTACCTTCCCTTTCCAAACTATTTTTGAATAATTCAATCAGATCTAGTCATTGTTATAAGTACATAACCAGTCATATTTGACTGACTTGTATAAGGGACCTCCCTTCTTATTGAAAGGGATAATTTTCAATTTAAAACATTGGTTAGAGGTTACCTTATAGTTTTTCCCTTATAGCCAGGGTTTTGTCTAAGTGATAAGACCGTCCTTAGAGCACTAATATGCTATTTATGAACTTTAATGTAGTGAAAATAATATAAAATGCACTTATGATTTTCCCTTAAGGCTCTATGCATTGTACTTACTCTCTTGATTGATTACATGTTGTCGGTCTAGGGTTTCTGAGGAACAACTTAAGGTCTAGTCATTAAAAACTTGGTTTTACATGGATGGCTCTTGAAGCCACATGTTGTTTATGGTAATATCAAGACAAAGTACAAGACATTAACCTAGTGAATTCTCCATAGTTGATTTCTCTGAAACTCATCAAACGACTTGAATTCACCGGATGGGAGTTAGGGTAAAAAACCACAATACCATATCATTTGTTGGTCATTCACACATTTCTAATTCTATGGAGGGTTCCTAAATTTTTGAGGGCTTTACAATTTTGCAACCAGTGAGGGTTTGTATTTATTATTCATTGACTAAAACAAGATTTTACTAGTTACCAACATCAAGTCAGAGTCTAACCTTCTGCACTAACTTTTCCAAGCGGTCACAGTTGCAATTATTCTCCATCCGCGTTTTATAGTTTTTTTTTTTTTTCATTTTAACTATCTCTCTAACCATACTTATCTCATGGATTTTATATGCCACATCTATTTTAGAGGATGCCAGATTCAATATTTTGAATCTGAACTTTTTTAATTAATATACAACAAAGAGCCTTTGAACCAATGTGGTTCGGGTATGGAAGACACCAAAGTTATTTATATACTTTCCTGTTATGTTTCATGCCTCCTTTTTACAAATATACTTCCCATTTCTTTTAAGTTTTCTTTCTCAATAATTTTGTGTCAGTTGTTCTTGTTTTTTGGCAGTAGGTAGGTTTCATGGTAACTTCGATGTGTTCTAAATGGAATAGGAACTTTTATGTGTTATCTAATCATGGTAAAATTATATTTTTATTCTTCTGAGGTCTGGTCTAGAGTGTCGGGTCCTCCATCATTTTAATGTATTTTTCTCTCACATAAGAATGTTAGGGTTTGAACCATAAAGGTTTTTCTCCACAACCTTTTCCCCTTTCCTAGAGATGATGAATCATTGTATATCTAAAGTCTTGACACACAAAATATTTTCCCTAGTTGTCAGAAGGGAATAATTATATTGTCTCTAACCTAAATTCATTTTTTTGCATAGTGGTTATCTTTAGTTGAGATATTTGGTGATTGTAATGTTATGTATTGAATGAAAAAAGGTTGTGCTCATATAAAGTTTTCCATTGGATTATTTTCCTTTCATTACTTACATAATGCACCTAGTTTTCTCTTGTCATCTCTTACTATGTCCTAACAATTATGTTTTCCGATTTCATGGAAGTGTTATCACAAACTTATCCTGTTAAAATTCAATGACATTTTTATGTTACATAAAAAATATTGTTTATAATGAATTTTCAAATATCTGTTCTCAGGGTTTATTCTATTATTATTTTTCATTAGTTTCTATTGTTGTTCAGTAAAATGTAAATATATATATTTTTTTCCAAGATGGGTTTCCGCATAAAAATATTATCACAAGAGTTCTCTGGTGAGGCGAAAATAGGTTCCTCTAGTTTCTGCTCAAGTCAAAAGATGTCAATTTCATTTCAACAAAGGCATGCACTTCATGATTGCTCTAGTTAGTGGACATTTTTTGTGTCATCTGGATCTAACCCCACCAAAACATTGAATTATGCAATGGTAATTCTTAGTGAGGTCTTGGTTATTTTCTTTGTTTAAAAATAATAAATATAATATTGTTTCAGTAACTCGTATAATCAAGCCTTCACTAGACTCATGTCCTTACTGCTCCTAATTCTTTATGACATGTTTTCTACACCCTGATTTGACTCTCTTATCGAAATTCGTTTATAAATGAATTATTTTCATGGAAATATTTGGTTAAACCTACCAAGAGCTTTGTTATCAGTTAATTATACAGGGTACCAAATTAATTTTGTCCAACATTTAACTTTTGTAATCTTCAAAATTAGGTAAATAAATATTCAACAAAGAAAAACCAACACTATTTTATACAAAATATACACACTTACTCTTTCTTACTATAACATTCATAAATTTTATAGAGAATAGATAGGCTAAATACTATGGCTTCTACTTCTCTAAATTATTTTTCAAAGATTCAAGAAAACCCAAATCTGAGAATTATCTTCTAATGAGAGTGAAATTTATGTCCATTGTCCCCTTGATCTTCTCACTTCCCCTAAATTTAGTTGACAAAAAAAAATTTCATGTTGTTTCACAAGCATCTACATCTCCTCAAACCAATCTAGAACTAGCTTATATTTAGGCTTCCACTGGCTAGAGTCTAGCTTAAGAAACCCTCCTTCAAGAAGTGCCATGCCATAACCTGAGAACTGTAATTTTCTATTTTTTCATTCAAGTTGGTTCCACTTCCTTCCAGTTGTTAGCCCCTTCTTTTACCTATAAGAGAAATAATTGTCATTAACTGTCATGAAGTTGAAAATTGGTTTTGATAACCACAAAATCCTTTTTTAACCAAAATAATAATATAACCTTCTGTTTTTTAATGTTTACATTTTTTCTAGGTTTTTCCAAAGTAAATGAAATTAAATGTAAATAATTACAATATCCAATGGTTTTACAATTTTATATAGCACAAATTGACATGAATTTATGTTAATTATTATAAACATTGAAATACTTTATTTATTTATGATTATAATACCTATATTATTTTAAATACCATGTCTAACCACAAAATCATTTTTTAACAAAAACAATAAGATAACGTTTTTTTTTTTTAATGTTTAAAGTTTTACTAGATTTTTCTATAGTAAATGACATTAAATGCATATAATTAAAATAGCCAATGGTTTTACAATTTTATATCGCACAAATTGACATGAATTTATGTTAATTATTATAAAAATTGAAATTCTTTATTTATTAATGATTATAATACCAATATTATTTTAAATACCATGTCTAAATTTCATGATTTACACATCTTTCTCATACTAAATAAGTAAAAAGAGATTTAAATTTTTTATCATTACAATTTTTAATTTTTTTAATGTAAATGGTTTTATTGTTTTTTAATGCAATATTAAGGGAAAACATATAACAACACTCATTTGTAGAAGACTTCTTAAAGAAAAAAAGAAATTTGGAATTTTTTGTTAGCAATGTGCTCAAACTTATTGTGATAAATTTAATTAGCCAAAGACAGATTTTATTTTGAAGTAAAAAATAACTATGCATATGAGAATATATTATCAATTAATACATCTAAAATAAATTATAATGGGACTATGTTTTCAAAAATTTTCCTTGCAAATTTTAATTTAGTTTTGCTTGAAATGTGATAAAGGTTTTATAACATATTGTAGGTTTTAATTAGCTTATACACTCAAAAATTCATTTTCAAATTTAAATCAATTTTCAAATCTAAATCTTAAAATTGTATGACATAAATTAATATATATATATATATATATATATATATATTCTAAATTAATTTTTGAAACATAATAATATACTTATAATTAAAATAAATATAAACTATTCAAAAATATTATTAGTAAAAATCTCATAATTCTGAATCTCATATTAAACAATTGAATCACTATTAGAAATTTTGACATAATGTCTTCAACCATAAACATAATATATTTAAAACAAGAAAGAAAAAAGAAATTTTTATTTCATAAGTTTTCTTCATGTTTTGTAACATAGTATTAAATTTTTTTTATTAAGAATATATATTTATTAGAGATGCAAATTTTTTCTTGAATTTCAATATTTTCAAAACATGATATACTTTTTTGAAATAGATTTACTATATTTCTCAAAATGACATATTTCAACTCCATATATAGGGAAGGAATCATAAATATTCCAAATGACTAAATCTCATATATTCAGAATTAGTAAATCACATGTATTTCAAATGAATTAATCTCTCTCTCTCACACACACACACACATATATAAATTTATTTTTTCTCCTCCTATACATATCTAATAGATACCAAATTATATATTTTATTTATAATTTATATTAAAATATTTTTTAATATGTTAATTGCAAACTTTATATCAAAATAGAAAGGATTGTACATTTTTCTAAAATGAGAAGACAAAAAAAAATAGTTATGAATAAAACCGATTTTTTTTTTAATATTTATTTATTTATTTTATATCAAATACATTATTAAAAATGAACATTAAATTTTGTATTTGTAATTTTTTAAAATAGTGGGAAAACTTCATATTTGAGTTGTTAGAGAAGATGACATAGGTTGCTATCTTTTAATGCAAATGGACTTATCATTATTATTCAAGGGAAACCACACCACCTCTTATTATCCTCTTGGTAGATAGTAAGAGTGCATGGTTTCTTTATAATTATCATTATCACGTTTTTTTTATTATATTTATATTTCTTAAAATATTATATCTTAAATTTTGATTATCTTCGTATATATTTAAGTTAAAAAAATATTTTATATAACATAAAAATGCTAAAGCTAATTTTATGATAGAAAATAGTTTTATTT
Organism: Pinus albicaulis; assembly: GCA_034641835.2. Lineage (NCBI taxonomy): Eukaryota > Viridiplantae > Streptophyta > Pinopsida > Pinales > Pinaceae > Pinus > Pinus albicaulis. The sequence goes on along the minus strand of CM076569.1, from coordinate 814,172,665 downwards.
ATTTATTTATTATGATTTTCTTATGTATCACGAAAAACTAAGTAAATTTTAATTCATAAAATTATTTTTAGTGTGTTTTTATTTTGTAAAAGAAAAAGATATTTCACTACTTCACATTAATTATAGGTTTGTGTGTGTGTGTGTGTGAATTTTTAATTTGTCTAAAAAAAATTAAATGTAAAAATAAATATCATATTATTAATATATAATATTTGTATATAACCTTAAATTTTAACCTAGAGAGAATGTGAAATTGAAATGCAGTGTTTTCAAATATTTTTTTTTGTTTAATATATAATCATTATGTCTACGTGAGATAAAATATTATCATAAAATTATATAATTCATATCATTCAACTTTTTGACCACTGCATATGAAAGAGAAACAATATTACATTATAATTTTATTTTATTTAAATTAGAAAGAAAGCATTACTATGTAATTTTCTTTTATGTTAAATTAAAAAAAAAATAACTTATAAATTTTCAATTAATTTTTATGTTATGTTATTTTTTAATTTTTAATTTTTTTTTTGTTTTTAAATATATTTTAAATTTTAAATTCTTACTTTGACATATAGTGTTTTAAAAATATTAAATTCTAATGAAGCTATATTAATAATAATAATTAAAAAAAACATCAGAACACAAAAACTCCATAATATTGTAAAACAAAAAAAAGAAATGCACAAAAGCTTGAGAATAATTGAAATTTAAATGTGAAAAAGTTGATGGTGACCTAATCTTCTTCACTTAGAAAAGACAGAAACCGTCAGATTAATAAGTTTAACCAATAAAAATAAAAATGAGTTGTCTGAAAAAGAAATAATTATGATGGATGAGTTGGCCAGAAAAAGACTGTGTTGTAAGAAGTGCGAGTGACGTAAGATGGAAAAAGATAAAGAAAATGGAAAAGGAGGTGGAAGGATAGAGAATCAAGAATTTCATCTTTTGTTTTTATTTGAAGGGAAAAGAAGTTGGAAATGCCTATAAATTTCAAATTTCGAGTCTTTAGTTTTAGTGCTCTGTTGATTGTTTGTTTGTGAGAAGCAGCTACATTTTTGTGCCTTTGTGAAGTGTTTAATGTTGCAAATCAGACACTCTGTGTGCAAAATTCAATGTCAAAAATTTGTTTGTTGACAGAAGAGGATGGAAATGGATTTGGCATGTTCCATAAGATCAACGTTGTTTCTTGATTCATAGGAACCGCCGAGGAGAGATTTTGTCACAGGAACTTGGAAGGGAAGAGTTGTCATGTTCCAATGCGCTATTGTATTGTAGCTGGTGCTACACAAACCCAAACCCAAAAGATAAAGAAAATGGAAAAGGAGGTGGAAGGATAGAGAATCAAGAATTTCATCTTTTGTTTTTATTTGAAGGGAAAAGAAGTTGGAAATGCCTATAAATTTCAAATTTCGAGTCTTTAGTTTTAGTGCTCTGTTGATTGTTTGTTTGTGAGAAGCAGCTACATTTTTGTGCCTTTGTGAAGTGTTTAATGTTGCAAATCAGACACTCTGTGTGCAAAATTCAATGTCAAAAATTTGTTTGTTGACAGAAGAGGATGGAAATGGATTTGGCATGTTCCATAAGATCAACGTTGTTTCTTGATTCATAGGAACCGCCGAGGAGAGATTTTGTCACAGGAACTTGGAAGGGAAGAGTTGTCATGTTCCAATGCGCTATTGTATTGTAGCTGGTGCTACACAAACCCAAACCCAAACCCTCTTTGTGCTATTCTTTTTTACAACAAATTTGTTGCAAGTACTTTATTTATTTCTGATGTGTTTATTTAAATTTAATGTAATTTGTTGTCGATGAAAACTTGTTCTTCTAGTTTACTCTGTACTTTATTTTCTTTAATTACTTTAACAACTCTCTATTTCATTTTATTTAGTTAGTTTAATCTCCCTCAAACCTGCCTTCGAGTCTTCTGGATTTTGATAATTAGGTTCTCTTGGTCGATTTCGGTTCCATTTTTGTGTTGTCATTCAAATTTGTGTCGGTTGCAACCACAATCATTTGTAGTAGGATTTTGGGAGTCTCTCTTAGGTTCGGCTTCTAGAACAAGAATAAAATTATTTTTCTATATCATATCCTTTTAATATCATGGCACTGTAATTTAGTGTAAAATCCATTCGGTTCTTGATACCAATTTCAACCAATCCACCTAAGATCGAGATATGGATTTTGAGGGTCTTCCTTAAATTTTTCAGCTTGGAGAAAAAGTGTAAACTTTATTTTTATTGAGTTGTGGATACCAATTTCAACTAGTCCACCTAGGATTGAAATCTTAAGCATGAGATCAGGAGAAAATACTTGTTTTTTTTGAAATTCAATTACTTGGGAGGTTGTCCACTAATATTCATTTCCATTTTCGATAGTGCCCTGACATCTAGAACATAGGCAATGTGCAACCATACTTCACCTAATTTTTGTAGTCCCACACTGCAACCAAGATTGAAAAAAATGGTTGGAATGTTGAATGGATTTCATGTTGGCTAGTTATTCAATGTTGGCATCTCATATTACGATCTGAGTAGGAAGACATTAGATGAACTTTCATGTTCAGCGCGTAAATATATTTTCCCACCCTACATAACATCTACTATACTACTATCATTCCATCAATCAACATAAACCCTAGGGTTAAGCTATTAAAAAGAATGCAGATTTTAAGTTGCAATGAAGTTGATTATGGATGCAAAGATAGGCTAAAAAAATGCAGGAGATTGAATTTTTTCTGATGTGGGGTTTGGTTTAGTGACACATAAATTTTGAGTTCTAGGGTTTGGTTACGTGATACAATAGGTATTCATTTTTCCAACACTAAAAAGCATAACTTAAATTGAGGGATATTGATTATTAGTAAATGTGCCACTTCAATTTAAAATGCTATTCCTTCCCTTGGTGTCCACAATAAATTGTCCACATTACTTTTTCCATCTAATGCTTTCAAATTTTATAGTAATTTTATGTCGATCCATGATAATTTTATTTCAACATGCAACTTGGTATGCCTCTGCAGTAATAATTTTAATGGATCCCAAGCTAAGATGTATGGATCTCAAGCTATGATGTCGACCCTAGTTATATGGTCTGTGCAATTGCTGCTAGCTGGGTTTCAAATTTGGATGTAAGGGTAAATGAATAATGAAAGCGATGATATGCAGATCATCTTGTTTGTAGGGCGGTGTCATTGGCGCAGATGAAATAAGAAGTTTCTCTATATTGTATTTGTATTTGCATTAGTTTCTCAATAACCAGTGTTTCTATATTGTATTTGTATTTGCATTGTATTCGCATTTGACTAGTGAGATGTATCCACTCTAAAATCTCTTCAACGCTCCTTAGGGTTAAAACTATAAATATAAGGTTATATTTTGGAAGATGGCTCGGATGAAGAGCAGTTTCCAAGAGCATATATTATTATAGTTTTGAAGTAAATGTAATGGGACTTTTATGAACTCTTTTAATAAGGATATATATATATATATATATAGCTAAAACCTACTCCAAATTCTAGCAGTTTATAGTATATTTAATTTAATTTTTTTTTGTTTCCATGTGAATGAAAAAATAATTAATCAAGTTTACATTAAATTAGAGTGAAAGCTTATACTGATATTAAATAAACCAATTAAAACAATTGGTGCAAAAATGATTAGAAATCTAGAAAACATCTTTTTTATTAATAACCTTAATGTCTTCTAATTAAGATCCTTAATGAGTTATAGTCACTGTATTTGAAGTTACATTTAATTTACTATATAGGAATATGGTGAGGTGAAGTCAATTCAAAATTTATCATGATATATATAAAATTTCTCATAAATTTTTTTATTTAATGTTTCCTTAAATAATTTGTATAAATTAGATATACTATTAAGGTTTTGTATTTTTTTTTACTCTAGAAATTAGTGAGCATATATTTTTAGAAAGAGATAGTGGGGAGAGAGAGAAACAGAGAGGGAAGGACAGAGAGAGAGGTAGGGAGAGGTAGGGAGAGGGAGTGGGAGAGAGGGAGAGGGGGAAGGGAGAGGGAGAATGGAGCAGGAGAGAGAGAGAAGTGGAGGGAGATAAGGGAGAGAGAGAGAGAGGGAGAGGTAAAGGGGGAGAGGTGGAGAGAGAGGGAGGTAGGTAAAGATACACAAAGATAGAGAGAGGGGAGGCGAGAGAGAAAGATAGAGTGAGAAAGAGAGAGGTATAGAGAAAGAGAGGGAGGGAGATGGGGAGAGACATTGCGAGAGAGTGATAGAGAGAGAGAGAAAGAGAGAGAAATGGAGGGAGGGAGAGAAAGAGAGGGAGAGAGGGAGAGAGCGAGTGAGGGGGAGGGATAAAGAGATAGTGGTGTGGAGAGAGAGAGAGAGTTAGAGGAGGAGGGGGAGTGAGAAGGAGAAGGAGACAGAGAGAGCAAGAAGTAGGGAGAGAGAGAGGGGGATATGAAGAGGTAGAGGGAGAGAGAGAGTGGGAGAGATAATGGGGGAGGATGAGTGATATATATTGGGAGAGAGATATGGAGAGGGAGAGGGGGAAAAGAGAGTGAAAGAGGGGGAGAGAGAGAAAGAGAAGGGGTCTGAGAGAGAGATAAAGAGAGAGATAGAGAGAGCGAGGGCGGGGGGTGGGAGAAAAGTAGAGAGGGTGGGAGAGTGAGAGTGAAAGAGAGAGATGAAGGGGGAGTGAAAGATAGATAAAGGTGGTAGAGAGAGAGGGTGTTGGGGGAGATATAGAGATATATAGGGGGAGAGAGACATAGGGGGAGAGGGGTAGAGAGACAGGGTGGCGGGGGGAAGGAGAAAGAGTGAGAGTGACTGAATAAGTGACATAGAGAGAGATAGGGAGGAGGAGCAAGAGAGAGGGGGGCAGAGAGTGAGAGAGAGAGCGAGATGGAGGGAGGGAGAGAGAGAGGGGGGGCAGATGGAGAGAGAGAGGGAGGGAGGGAGGAAGGGGGAGAGATAGAGAGAGAGGGAGAGTTGGAATGGGAGAGAGAGAGAGGGGGGGAGGGAGACTGAGCAGGAGAGAGAGAGAGAGAGAATGGGGAGTGGGGGAGCTATATATATATAGGGAGATAAATAGAAGGGGAGGGGGTGAGAGAGAGAAAGAGAGGGGTAGAGAGAGCAGGAGAGAGGGAGAGGGGGAGAGGGGGAGAGGGGGAGAGAGAGGCGGGGAAGAGAGAGAGAGATAGAGAGAGAAGGGGATAGGGGTAGAGATAAAGGGGGATGGGGGGAGGGAAAAAGAATGAGAGGGAGTGACTGAGTGACAGAGGGAGTGGAGTGTGTATATATATATATATAGAGAGAGAGAGAGATAGAGAGAGGTATATTGAAATATGGAGAGAGAGATAGAGGAGGAAGGAGATCAAGAGGGAGAAAGAGAGGGAGAGACATATAGAGTGATAAAGAGAGAGGGGGGGAGAGAGAGAGAGAGAGAGAGAACAAGGGTGATGGTTGGAGAGGTAGAGGGAGGTGGGGGATGGATAAGGGTTGAGATATGGATAGATGGATGTGGGAGGGATGGGGGGAGGCTTGTGGTGAGAGAGTGGGTAAGGGAAAGAGAGATGGGGAGAAGCAGATAGGGAAGGATTGAGAGGTAGGGGGAGGAGATATAGTGATATATATGGCAGAGGACATAGGGGGAAGAGTAGGTTTGGAGAGAGAGGAAGTTAGTGGAACATATATTGTTAGTGTGTGTGTGTGTGTGTGCATATATATATATATATATATATATATATATATATATATATATATATATATATATATATATATAGAGAGAGAGAGAGAGAGAGAGAGAGAGAGAGAGAGAGAGAAAGATGGAGTAGAAGGGAGATGTCAGATGGGGGAGATGAAGAAGATGAAGTGGGAGAGTGGGAGTGGAAGTGGTAATTAGGGAGAGATAGAGATAATGAGATTGGTGGTTGGTAATAATACAATAGGTCGATACCATGGGTTATAAAAATACCACAAATCTCCACTTTTCTACCTTTTTGTATTCAATAATATAAATTGATTTTATATTTTCTTTAATTTTACCCACATTCACTTAATAAGACCCTTTAATTTAATTATACATTGACACTTCCAAATATTACTCTTTCCAATTATATGATAGCTTAATAATTGTATAAATTTATCCCCATTTTCCTTATAAAATAGCCTATGGGAATCAAATAGGTCATGCAATCAGTGACTATTCAAAAAATAAAAAATTACATGGTCAAACCTCTCTAGGTTGAAAAATCATTAATCTACCTCATTCATGCACTCTTAGTTAACTTTACAATTTTCATGCTAAAGTGAACTTATATCAAATCATTCCCAATTGTGCTTACATCACAAATGGCTTCATGTGCCATCCTAGAAAGACACTACCGTGAGGGTTCTAATTCAAGGGCGCTACTATGGAGGCCATAATTGGAATGGCATCGCTATGATATACCATAGATAACACATTCCATTATTACTTGTATTTCTATTTGATTCTTGATAAAGTTGGTAAGTATTCATGTAAAGTGTCACTCTCTTATCATCATCCTTTGAAATAGTTTGGAAAACATTCTGTGGAGGTTTATGCCACTAAAATAATGATAAAGTAAAATAAATCCATAATAATATATAAAAAAAGTAGAAAAATACAAGATATGGTTGGGAACATAATTAGCTCATGGGGAAAAACCTATTATGAGCTCTATCCACTAGATTAGCCATCACCTGGTTGTTAGAGCACTTGAACCTACCCAAATAACAATAAATCCTTGTATTTTCCCAACCTTTATGAGAAATAAATTACCATTTTTAAGTTGTATTTGAGTGGTGGAAATAGTACACCAATAAAAGGGGTAACTCATGTCTCCATGATTGATCCCTTTTTACATATATAGGCTCTATATGTTGGACATCAAGTAGTTGGTCTCTTGGCTATGTCACCTAACCCTTAACTCTTTCCCAACACATTGCCACCCTCTACAGTTGTGCCCATGGACTAATGGATTGACCAAGGAATTTTAACTTCCCCTTGGGTGTTTGAAACACACAATATGGTTATCCAAGTATTCATCGCAAATATAAGAGAGGGAAGGTCTATATGGGACTTGTTGTAGTGAGATATGTGATAAGTATTGGTTGTTATGATAAATTTAATTATGGTCCTTTGCATTGCCTCTATGATTTTATTTACCTAATGATCAATTTACATAAAATTTATTATAAGGATATTTTGTGACATGTTTTACATCACAGTAGAAGAGGATGTTATAGGTGATTTCCTTACCTCCTTATTAGTAGACTAGAAGTTCTAATATCCAAAGTATAGAGAGGTAGATTTACTTTGATGATGCAATTTTCAATACCTACGATGTATAATTTGGCTAATAGATGGATTTATATAATGATTTACAACAAGAGGAGTCCCTAAATGTTAGAACATTAATCCCTTGATTTTTATCGTTGGAGATATTGATGGTGTGATGAGTAAATATGTGATTACCCTAGTATTCCATTGCCACTATTTGATGAGAATCACTTGATCCACAATCTAGATGATGATGGTCATCCTTGAGGTGACAAGGGATGGCTTTTATATCACTTTGTAGAGACAACACTTAGCTAGCTAATGTGACATCACCTACTTCCTCTTGTGAGGGCCATATAGGGCACATTTTGGTCATGATCTCCTATAATGGAGATACTTTTGGTGTCTTGAACATGATCATCAAGAAATTCCTGGAATATGGAACACCCTTTAGCCCTTACATCACATTTTGAGAGAGTCTTGGACTCATTTGAAAATTTAACCATAATATAAGTATGTATTTATGTAATTAAAAAGAGAAAAAAATATTAGTATTATAATAATTATTAATTTTATTTAAAAACATATAAAATATAAAATTACAAATAGTTTTTTTTTATCTATTTAAAAGTATAAAATTATAATAGCATTTAAACAAAATAATAATTTTTTTATAAAAAAAAACAACAATCTTAATAAATAAAGTAAAAAAAAATGATGACATTGTCATTGGTTCATTGTTTGTGGAAACAAATATTTATATTAACAATTGTGGAGTGAAATGGAAAACATTATATTTATCTATATATATATATATATATATATATGATCTTAAAATATGATTGTATTGTTTCATAAATTTAGATTAAAAGGAAAAAGAAATCCATATTACATAACTTTAAAACTTTAAATTATATATATTTTTAGTTATAGTTAAATTTGAAATAGATTAAACTAAAAATTATTTCAAATATAATTATTAAAAGGAATATTATTTTTGAAATAATAAAAAAATACATTATTCAATTGGAAAGTAAATTCCACTCTATATGGAAAGTCTAATAACATATCATATTGAAGAAAAACATTACCAACAATCAATAAACGAGAAACATAATGGCCAACTATATAGACTATATAATGCTCTATTCAACTGGCATGCATGCCTTACAAGTATGAAGTTGTTTTAAGTGTTACTTTTTGGAGTTTCCCTTGGATTTTTAGCATGATTTTCATAGAAAATAAATGTGGATTTTTTTGTTGTTGTTTCTGTTTAAATTAGTTTTTTGATTGCATATATGAGTTCAACACATTGGAAAACCCTCAGGAACTTCTATTGTGTAAATTTCACACATTAAACTTGTGATTTCAATGAATCTCTCCCAAATTCTAGACAATTCAATACGAAAATAAAAACTTTTCAAGAAGCCACACTTATAGACATATAAATGATATGATCATAAATCACTTTTAAAATTCACAATTTATATTAGAAAATAAAACATAAAACTTTTCAAAAATTCACACTTGAAAAGAACTCGAATAAGTACTACCATGGATATCTAAATAATATGACTGCAAATTACTTTGAAAATTTCCTAAAAATTCCCCAATGCATGGAACATCACAAATTTATTATCATAAATTTAGTAAGATATTAATATATTGTATGTATTGTGGCATAAGTTAATAATGACACTTGGATGTTGTGAATTGGCCCTCTTTCTTTATTGAAGTGAGACCATCAGAAGAAGCTATATAATTCAAATAAAATAAGAAACAAAATTGATCTTACAAATTTTTGTAACAAAATATTGCAAAATATGTTCATTCGTTCTATAATCACTAAAGATTTTGAATATTTATGTATTTATGAGGACATCCAAATATAGCTCCAAGAAGGAGAAACATGAGATTTTTAATTGAAATTTATGATTTAGTTGAAATGAGAAACACATGAATTAAACACTCTTCTAAATATATGTGTTGTAGTGTAGATTGAAAATTATTACGTGTAAATTAAAATTAAAATTTTAATATATATATATATATATATATATATATATATATATATATTAATTTACATTAAAATGGTAATAATTTTTTTATGAATGTAAATTTATTTTTTCTTTGGGTATATCAAAATTCGCGAAAACTAAAATTTCTTAAAATAAGAACCTTATTTACATTGTAAATTTTTTAAAATAAAGTTTGCAACTCCAATTTATTATCTTTGATATGGTACTTGGTTAAGGTAGATTTATGATAATTATACACATAAACATGTAATGTGTCAATACAAAACTAAATAAGAAAATAATTGGACATTTCTTTCATTTTGTTTCACATACCATTAAAATCTTTTAATCATAATTTTTATTTTCACTTATTTGTATAATATATACTTAGTTTACATTGAGATATTGATTTAAGAGTTGTCTTTAGTGAGACTTTTTAAACTTTTCAATCTAGACGGACATATTCAAGGTAAAATCTTGTACTTTGTTATTTAAACTAGTTTTTTTACTATATATATGGATTTAACACCCAGAGAAACCCTAGTGAACTTGGATTGTGCACAGAACACCGATTGTGCAAGGTTATCCATCAATCTTGTGATTTAAATAGCAACCTTGTGATTTCCATAAATTCCAGCTTGATTTTAGAGAAATTACTAAAAACAACTCTATTGATTTATGCTACTACCCCACACTCATATATTCCATATGTCAACTTAGTGTTAAATAAGGAAATAAGTATAGGTATCTTCTTCTTCTTTTTTGTAGATACACCCCATTAAAATTTTTTTAATCATAAGCTATTTTTTTGTCAATCTTTTTAAATAATAATTACACTCTCAATATCTATTATTCACCTTTTTATTAATATATTTTCAATACTACTTCATATTAAATAATGGAGTTACACATTCCATTATTCCATAAATTAGAAAGAAAATATTAATTAAATGAAAAATATCCTTCATTTTATTTATTTATAGTTGACCTTGAATTTATTTTTGTCACTAATATTTTTTATATTCCATGTATAAACATTGTATTAAGGATTAAAAAAATTTCACGTAATCCTTATATCATAGAGTCTAAAATAATTATCAACATAGGAAAACATATTTTAAATTCAATTAGTTTTTTTTAAGTATGTGAAGTTGATATAAAATTATTTTACATATTATCAAATTAAATTATTTTTATTTATATCTCTATATAAATATGTATAGAGTTTATATTGGAATATATTAGTTGATATGAATATTCTAATATCTCATCCAAGTTTTGTATTGGAATGTTTTTAAATAAAAAAATTACACATCTTCCTAATATTCAAGAGAAAAAATAAAATAAAAGTTCCTTTTAAATTAGTTTATATCTTAGAAATTGAAATAAAATTATTTTAATTATTATGGATGTTGAAATAATTTATTTTTTATAATTACAACATTAATATAATTCTAAATATCATGTATCAATTTCATCCAATTAAGCACCTTTCTTGTACTAAGAAATAAAATGTGATTTAATTTTTTTATGATTTTTTTTAATATATATTTCTTATTAAATTTATTTTTTCTTTTTTTTTATACTTATTCAATAAATACTAAATTATGTGTTTTATTTATGATTAATATTTATAAAAAAATTAATATGTCAATTGCAAAATTTATATTAAAATATAGAAATGATTGTATATAGAAATGATTGTACATTTTTTTGAGATTAGATGATAAAAGAAAAGTTATGAATGAAACCTAATTATTTTTCTTCCAATATTTTTTTAGTTTATTTTGAATTACATTATTAAAAATAAATATTAAAATATTTTATTTATAACTTTTTAAAATAGTGGGAAAAATTCATATTTGTGTTATCAATCGAATTGTCATATACTGTTATCTCTTAATGCATATGGACTCATCTTTATTATTCAAGGAAAAATACAACCTGTTATTGTTGGTAGTTGGTAAGAGTGCATACTTTCTTTATAAAAATGATTAACAAATTTTGTATTATATTTAATATTTTTTTTTTTACTAGAAGAATCAGCAACTGCAACAGTATCGTACTCGCGTGACATGGGGTCGAGGTCGAATCTCGCTGGCTACCCCTATACTCCTAGGAGGAAACTCTTGAGCCTGCAACAACAACCCCTTGGTTAAGACAGGACTTGAACTCATGACGTGCACGACAGCACAAATGTCTTAGTAGCACGTTCACTTGCCACTAGACCAAACCCCGACAGGAATATTATATTTAATATTTATTTAAATACAATATCTTAAATTTAATTATTAGTATTATTAGTTTGTGTATATATTCAAGTTACAAAACCTATTTTATATAACATAAAAATGATAAATTTAATTTTATATGATCTTTGTTTTATTATTATTTTTTGTGTACGAGTTTTTGTGTATAAGGAAAACCAAGTAAATTTTAATTCGTAAAATTATTTTGTGTTTTTATTTTATAAAAAGAAATGACATTTCACAATTTGATATTAAATATTGTTTTTAACTTTCAAGATTATCATTTAACACTTTTAATAAAAATAATAATAATAATAATAATAAAATTTCAATTTTGTAAAAAAAAAGATAATTATAAAAATCAATATCATATTATTAATATATAATATTTATATATATCTTTAAATTTTAGCCTAGCTAAAACATGAAATTGAAATGCAATAAGATAAAATATTATCATAAAATTATATAAATCTTATCATTTAATTTTTTGGCAGCTATCTTTTTTTTAACCTTTAATTTGTTAATAAATTTTGATATTATCTTATTTTTTATTTATTTATTTTTTTTTTAATACGTTTTAAATTTTAAATTTTTTATTTTTAATTATAGTGTTTTAAAAATTACCAAGTTATAATAATAATAATAATAAATAAAAAGAAAAATAGACAAAAGCATAAAAATTTCATAATATAGAAAAACAAGAAAACAACAAAATCACACAAACTCTAAAATAATGGAAATTCAAATGTGAAAGAAATAGACCGTTAAGAATCTTCTTCGCTTAGAAAAAATAGGACAGTTGCCAGAAGTGGAAGTGGCGGACTTGCCTAGGATGGATGAGTTGGTAATGGGAGTGAAAACCGTGAATAAAGTATATCTGTTGATCTGGAAAAAGCTAAAGAAAACGGAAGTATCCGTTGATCTGGGAAAAAGCCGAACAAAACCGAAGAGGTACAGAGAATCAGGGATATCATTTTTAGTTTTTACGTTGAATGAAAAGGACGTGGAAACACATATAATTTCAAATCTCCACCCTCGTTCTTCCTCATTCCGTTGTGGTATGTTTTGTGCGAAGCGCCTCCATTTTTGTGTGTTGACAGAAGATGACGACAATGGGTTGGAAGAATTGTTGATGAATTCTCTTTCTATTGTATTGATGAGCACAATGAATTTGGCTCATCAGCTCCCGAAGATCATCAGCTCTATGCAATCAATGCTCTTTCTTGATTCACAGGAACCCAGAGGGGAGAGTTGTCATGTTCCAATGCGCTCTTGTTGTTGTAATACCCAAACTGGAGAGTTTGTGACAGAACCCACTTTCTTGATTCACAGGAACCGCTTACATGAGAGTTTGTGACAGAACCCAGAGGGAAGAGTTGTCATGTTCCAATGCGCTCTTGTTGCTGCTTTTACCCAAACTGTTTTTGGGCTATTATTTTTTACTACTCCAAATTGTTTCCATGTATTTTATTTATTTCTATTTTGTTTATTTAAATTTAATGTAATTTGTTGTTAATGTAAACTTCTTGTTCGCATTTACTCTTTACTTCATTTTCTTTAATTAATTTAACAACTCTTTATTTCATTTTCTTTAATTAGCTAACCTCCCTCAAACAGGCCATTTTTTTCTTTAATTAATTAGCTATCTTGTTCGATTTAGCTTTATTTTTGTGTTGTCTTTCAAATTTGTGTGCTCCGTTCCGCTTCGAGAGCAAGAATAAACTCGTTTTTAGGTGTCACTTCTTTTTAATATTATGGCATTTTAATTTAATCTAAAATTCATTGAGCTCTTGATACCAATTTCAACCAGGCCGCCTAGGATAGAAATATGGATTTTGAGGATCTTTCCTATGCAAGTATAAACCTTTTTTTAATTGAGCTATTGATGCCAATTTGAATTAGTCGACTTAGTATCGAAATCTTAAGACTCTTTTTTGATGAAATACAAGAGTTATTGTAACGCCCACGTAAACTATTTTTACCATGCATTACCAATACAGTTGTATCAAGAAACGGTTGAACGGATTATTAAATCGTTTTGAAAACTAATTTGTGTTGCGTCTGGATGGATGACCTAGCATTTATATCAACCGAATAACCTTGTCGTGAGCGGAAGAATGGAAGGTGTGTTTGAATGGGGTTTTAACCCTCGCTATTCGAAGGTTTTTCTTGTGAGCGGATGCCTGGTGTCTGAGTGATTGCAGCGATCAACAGATGGGAGGATTGTTGTGTTGTTGTTAACAGTCTTTACTTTGCAGTAAAGTCCGACGCTGTTTGGAAGGCATTTTGCAACTGCATTATTCGGTTCGGTGCTTGTAACACACATACTCCAACCAACTCATGGGGATTCGCACCTGGAGTTGTGAGGGAGAATGCGTTGAAGGATCAAGCTCCAGAAACATGTACGTATTCTCATAGTTTTTGGATGCATGCTTTTATTGCAGATATTCTGATAGATGCATTTTGTTTGGCTTTTATCTTTCTGATAGTTTCTTGGAAAGGTATTTACGTTGGATTATGGTGAACTAAATTATGCCGTAAAAGTATTCTCTTGATAGTTTTTAAGAGATTTAACTTTTTGAATTTTGGTGAGCCGTAAAGGAATTTAGTTTCTAAGAGTATTAGTTTTTTTAATTCTGGTGAATTGTAAACGTTAATGTATGCAAGTATGTAGAGTTCTTAATGAATTTTTACTTTTGCATATCTTAAGATTTCATAATACTAAAGGTTAAGGTATGTAAAGATGTATTTTATTGATACATATGTAATGAATATGATTACATAAGTAATTAACGAGAAATAGTTAATCTTAGAGATATTTAGGTGAATTAGAAACTAGCCATACTATTTCTTGAAAAAGTTAAATATGTCTTTGCATAAGACATGCATAATTTTATTTATCTTTTTCGTTAAGAAAATACTAATATTTATTTTCTTGATTCCATGGAAGGAACACGTTTGGTGCTAAATTTCTAGAAAAAGGAATATGAGTTATAGATTTCTTGCAAAGGTTGCATGTTAACTTTGTTACTATTTTAAAAAGGTTTATCTAGCTCTTATGCCCAAAAAAGGGTTAGTTATGATACTTTATTTTAAAAGAAGTTTTCTTGATTAGGTTAAAGAGGGTAACTCTTTAATAAAAATATTTACATAAGTGAGAAAATAGAAGAGGAATGCTCTTATTTTAAAAGAGACATTGTACTCCTTTAAATCATGAAGTGATAACAAGTATTTTTCTTGAATAGATTAAAGAGAGTGACTCTTGAACTATAGTTCAAGTTTTAAAAGAGACATTGTACTCCTTTAAATCATGAAGTGATAACAAGTATTTTTCTTGAATAGATTAAAGAGAGTGACTCTTGAACTATATAGTTCACTTCATTTACAATTTATTTTCATATCAAGGTGGGTAAATATATGAGAGAATAATTCAAGGGAAATAAGTTGAGATTTTCCTTCTTAAAAGTGAAAATATGTTTTGGTGGAAATATGTTTTGGTGGACATATTGAGATTAAGGCTTTGGTAACCTTATATTGAGACGTTTGAAATGCATGCATATTTAAAATAGGCATGTGCCTACTGTGTGTATTTTGGAAATATGTTTTGGTGGACATATTGAGATTAAGGCTTTGGTAACCTTATATTGAGACGTTTGAAATGCATGCATATTTAAAATAGGCATGTGCCTACTGTGTGTATTTATTTCATGCATGTTTGGATATTTGGATAAATATGCATGTTTTCATATTCTCTATACATTGTATTTAATTCATATAGATAGGAAAAACATATGCATATATTTAAAATATGTGGGATACAAACAAGATTTATCAATTAATGATATTACATGGGTAAAGATTAGTTATTGAATAAATCCATGGATAATTTCATAAACCATGGGTAGTTTTTCCATGATGTTGACAAAGATTAATTATTTCATAAAACCATGGGTAGATTACGTGATTACTTTTATATTGTCATGATTATGATTTCCTTTTGGGAGGAAGATCATGCATAAGCATGCAACATATGTATAGCTTTTATTGAAAAATAATATACATTTTTGGGTATGTAGAAAGATAGCTTGTAGTATTAAACTACGTTGAATATGATTTATGTGTTTCATTGTGAAGGCACTCCTTTAGGAAGAGTATTTTGGAATCAGTATGCATTCGCATGCATGGAAGAAACAATGGTTATGTTAACTTGCATACCATGCACTAAAGGTAATAGCTTAAGGGTTAGCTATTTTTATTAAAAGTATGTAAATCACATGCATAAATATCTTAGCTGATGTGTCACTTTATTTTAAAGAAAAAAGAAAGTTTGGGAGATGTAGTCATTGTCTTGTAGGAATGTGTGCTTATCCGACGTAAGCATTAGTTATTGTGATGACCTGTAACTAGTACATATGAGGTATGTGTTATTAAAGAGAGAATGACAAGGTACTTTACTTGCTTGTCATGATTACACATGAGTAGATGGAGAAACTACTATAGCGATTGATTAATACTTTATGAATCTTGACATCATTTTATGTTGAAGGCATCATAGATGTAGTCATTGTTTTCACAGAATGTGTTTTGCAAAGAAACGCATTTAGTTATTGTGTATCCTGTAACTAGTACATATGAGGTATGTATTATTAAAGAGAATGACAAGGTGCTTTGCTTGCTTGTCATGATTACACATGAGTAGATGGAGAAACTACTATAGCGATTGATTAATACTTTATGAATCTTGACATCATTTTATGTTGAAGGCATCATAGCAGGAAATGATGGCGACATGTACAAAGGGAAATTATGCTTGTCCTGGTGGTAGGTAAATGATTAATGTTCATGCAGATGAGTACGAGTTGTAGGAAGGTCCAAAGTATGATGGTCCATTGTAGGTACATCCATGCCACCAAAATGTGAAGATTTGAAGATATGAAGACCAGAGGGTAAATAGTATCATATTTATTGTAATGGCTTAAAGTTAGATATTTGCCTATTTTATAAACGATGGTTAAGGGATGGTCTCCCTTATAAGCCATTGAGTGATGGGCTGAACACCCTCATGAGCATTTAATAATAAAATTAAACGTTTGCTGGTTTTAACCCTACGGGGTTTCCAGGGTATATTGGTGTTCAATGATGTGATGGATTATTGTGTCATGATGTTGATTCCTTTCTTGTCATGATGTTTATAATGGCAATTATGTGATGACAATATGAGTAATGAGATGAATGGAAGGATTCATCATATAGTATTATGTTAAAATACTGTAATGGAGGTGGTTAAGGGTTAAGGAGTTTACTATTCTTATTTATAAAATTACACTGTTAAACATTCTATGTAATGATGAGTAACTTGTATAAATTTTTTTTAACTCCATACATTTCCCTGTGAAGTTAATGGTGCCAAACTTCATCTAATTCGTCCAGTTTCCACTAGACTCGAACTGATGTATCGCTCCACCTTCCCATATCTTCCTTCTACATTCCTCTACATTGTATTTTCATTGTTTTTGCATTTGACTCGTGAGATGTATCCACTTGGCAAAGCTCTTCAGTGCTCCTTAGTGTCAGAACTATAAAAAAAAATTTATAGGGTTATGTTTTGGAAGATTGTTAGGTTAAAATTGCCAAAGCATATATATTATAGTTTTGAAGTAAATTTAACCTGATTATGTAATGATGAGTAACTTGTATAAATTTTTTTTAACTCCATACATTTCCCTGTGAAGTTAATGGTGTATGTTACAATTATTTAATTACTTTAGAGGTTGTGCAATACTACGTTCATTCCCATTTTCATGTGCAACCAAACTTCATCTAATTCGTCCAGTTTCCACTAGACTTGAACTGATGTATCGCTCCACCTTCCCATATCTTCCTTCTACATTCCTCTACATTGTATTTTCATTGTTTTTGCATTTGACTCGTGAGATGTATCCACTCGGCAAAGCTCTTCAGCGCTCCTTAGTGTCAGAACTATAAAAAAAAAATTATAGGGTTATGTTTTGGAAGATTGTTAGGTTAAAACCATTTTACCCGTTGCCAAAGCATATATATTATAGTTTTGAAGTAAATTTAACCTGATTTTATCCAGTCCTTTAATAAGGTTTTTATATATTTTGGCTAAAATGGATAAGCAATTTTAGCAATTTGTAGTTCACTTCAATATATTTTATGTTTCATGTGAATGAAAAAATAATTTTTCAATTTATATTAAATTAGAGTAAAATTTAGATTAATATTAACTAAACTAATTAAAATAATTGATGAAAAACAATTAGAAATGTGGATAAGATCTTTTAGTTAATAACCTTAATTTGTTCTACCTTAATGTATTATAGTCACTTTCTTATGGTGAGGTGAAGTCAATTCAAAATTTATTATGAGATATATTTAAAGTGTCTAATATTTCCTCAAATAATTTGTATAAACTATATATATTATTAAGGTGTGTTGTTTTCACATTAGGAACTAAGAGAGAGAGAAAGAGGGGGGAGAGATATAGAGAGAGGGAGGGAGAGATGAAAGGCGAGAGAGAGAGGGAGGGAGGGAGAGAGAGAGGAGGGAGATACGGGGAGACGGAGAGGGAGACAGGGGGATTGAAACAGAGGGAGGGGGGAGAAAGGGGGAGGGATAGAGGGAGAAGGAGAGAGGGGTGGGGAGGGAGAAGGAGAGAGGAGCGGGGAGGGAGAAGGAAAGAGGGGGGAGGGGGAGGGAGAGAGGGGGATGGGGGGATGGTGAGGGAGGAAGGGGGTGGAGAGAGACACACTGATGAGAGAGAGAGATGGAGAGATAAAGAGATAGGGAGAGATATAGAGAGAGGGTGAGAGAGAGAGAGAGAGAGAGGGGAGGAGAGAGAGAGGGGGGGGAGGTAGATAGAGAGAGGGATGAGGGAGAGAGAGAGAGAAAGAGAGATGGAGCTAGAGACAGAGAGGGAGGCAGGAGAGAGAGCGGGGGGGAAGAAGATTGAGAGAGGGGAGAGGGAGGGAGAGGAATGGAGGGTGGGGGGGAGAGAGGGGGAGGGTTAGAGAATAAAAAAGGAGAGATAAAGAGAGTGAGGGGGGGAGAGAGAGAGAGAGAGAGCGAGACCAAGGAAGAGAGATAGTGAGAAACAAACATAGAGAGAGAGAGAGGGGCGAGGAGGGAGAGAGAGAGAGGGGTGGATAAAGGGGAATGAAGAGAGAGAGGGAGAGAGAGATACAGAGAGAGAGAATGGGGAGGAATGGGGAGGGAGGAAGAGAGAGTATAGGGAAAGGATAGAGAGAGAGAGAGAGAGTGTGTGTGTGTGAAGGGTAGAGGGAGAGACAGAGAGATATTGGGGTAGAGGGAGACATAGAAAGACAGGGGAGCGAAAGAGACAACGAGGCAGAGGGAGAGAGGGGGCCAGATGGGGATTGATAGGGATATACAGGGGAAGAGAGAGGGAGGGGGAGAGAGAGAAGGGAGAGGGAGAGAGAGAGAAGGGAGAGGGAGAGAGGGGGGAGGAGAGGGGGAGAGAGAGGGAGGGAAAGTGAGAGAGAGAGAGAGAGAGAGAGAGAGAGAAGGGGAGGGACAAAAGGAGAAGGAGAGAGGGGTGGGGAGGGAGAGGGAGTGAGTGGGGGAGGGTGTGGAAGTGAGGGGGAGGAGGAGAGACAGACTGATGAGAGATAGAGAGGGAGAGATAAATAGAGAGGGAGAGATAGAGAGAGAGGGGAAGCGAGAGAGAGAGAGGGGAAGGGAGATAGAGAGAGGGAGGAGGGTGAGAGAGAAATATAGAAAGATAGAGAGAGAGAGAGAGAGAGAGAGAGGGAGGGAGGGAGGGAGGTGTGAGAGAGGGGAGAGGGAGGGAGAGGAATGGATGGTGGGGGAGAGAGGAGGAAGGTGGAAATGGAAAGGGGGAGAGAGAGAGAAAGGAGAGGGAGGGATAGAGGAAGAGAGGGAGGAGTGGAGGGCAAGAGGGGGAGGGGTAGATAAAAATAGAGGAGAGATAAAGAGAGTGAGGGGGAGGGGGGAAAGAGAGGTAGAGAAAGAATGGGGGAGAGAGAGGAAGAGAGAGAGAGTGGGGAAGAGACACAGAGGTAGATAGAGAGAGAGAGAGAGAGAGAGAGAGAGAGAGTGGTAGGGAGAGGGCTAGAGAGAGGGAGAGGGAGAGAGGGAAAGGGATAGAGAGAGGGAGAGGGAGAGAGAGTGTGTGAGAGAGAGAGGAAGGGAGAGGGAGAGAGAGAGATGGGTGGGGAGGGAGGGAGAGAGAGACGGGGGAGAAAGGGGAATGGAGAGAGAAAGCGAGGGAGTGAGAGAGAGAGATAGTGAGAGAGCACAGGGAGGGAGGAAGAGAGTATAAGGAAATGAGAGAGAGAGAGAGAGCAAAGGGTAGAGGGAGAGACAAAGAGAGAGAGGGGAAAAGGGATACACAAAGAGAGAGAGGGGAGTGAGAGAGACAAAGAGGAGCAGAGAGAGATGGGGAGAGAGGGGGATATAGGGGGAGAGATAGGGATATATAGGGAAACAGAGCGAGGGGGTTAGAGAGAGAGAAGGGAGAAGGGGAGAGGGGCGGAGGGTGAGAGGGACAGAGAGGGGGGAGGAGGGACAAAGGGAGAGGGAGAAGGAGAGAGGGGGGGGAGTGTGAGGGAGGGAGAGATAGAGGGGGGGTGAGGGACAAAGGGAGAGGTCGAAGTAGAGAAGGGGGGGGAGTGTGATGGAGGGTGAGGGAGACAGGGGGGTGAGGAAGGCAGGGGGATCGGGAGAGAAACACCGATGAGAGAGAGAGAGAGAGAGAGAGAGGGATATATATATATATATATATATATATATATATATATATATATAGAGAGAGAGAGAGAGAGAGAGAGAGAGAGAGAAGGTGTGAAATAGAGAGAGGGGGGGAGAGAGAGAGATAGAGAGGAAGGAGGGAGAGAGAGAGAGAGAGAAAAAAAGAGATAGACTGAGTGAGAGAGGGAGGCAGGAGAGAGATAGGTGGGGAGGGATATTGAGAGAGGGGGGAGAGATGGAGAGAGAGAGGAAGAGATAGAGGACGGGAGGGTGAGAGGGAGAGGGGTTGATACAAACAAAGGGGAGAGAAACAGAGTGAGGGGTGGAGAGAGAGGGATGGGAGGGGGGAGAGAGGGGAGGAGGGATAGAGAGAGAGAGAGAGATAGAGAGGGACAGAAGGGAGAGAGAGAGTGGGGAGAAAGGTGGAGGGAGAGAGAGCGCGAGGGAGGGAGGGAGAGAGAGCATAAGGAAGAGAGACAGAGATAGAGAGAGAGATAGAGAGAGGGAGAATGCCATAGGGAGAGATAGATAGAGAGAGAGGAGAAGAGGGATACACACACACACAAAGAGAGAGAGAGAGAGAGATAGAGAGAGAGAGAGAGAGGTAGAGGGAGAGAGATAGATGGGGAGAGAGGGGGAGAGATAAAGATAGATAGATAGAGAGAGAGAGAGAGAGAAGGGAGGGAGAGAGAGAGAGTGTACAGGGGATAGAGAGAGAGAAGGGGCAGAGAGAGGGGGGGAGAGAGGGAGAGGAGGGAGGGGAGAGATAAAGAGAGAGAGAGAGAGAGAGAGAGTAGGGAGAGAGAGAGAGTGTGTAGAGGATATAGAGAGTGATAGAGAGAGTGAAAAACTGATCATTTCGTTTTGAGATTCAACCTCAACCATCTATTCTTTGTTAGATGCTTCTTTATTACTATGCTTGGCCATAAACAATACTCTTTGATTGATTTTTTCTTCATTATCACTATCTTCATCGGATGAGTAGTTATCTTCTTTGTAGAAGAAACTCTTCTTAAAGCATTTCTTCTTGCATTTCTTGTTTAACTTCCTCAAAACTTTCTTTCCTTTCATAACAACCTCATTTTTTTAGGACACCTGGCTACAAAATGCCCAACCTCACCACAATCAAAACATATCAATGGAATTTTACCTTTGAATTTCCCCATACCCGTTCTCATTTTTCGTGTGTAGTAGGAAAATTATTTATCTGGAAATTCTTCTTCATCTTCTTCATTTTCTTCTTCCTTACAACTACAAGTTTTCTCTTTTGGAGTATGCTTTTCCTTACTAGTTTTCTTGGATGCAGTGAATGATGTTTCTAGGTGAGATGTGTCATCCTCTTCTTCAATCCTCATTTCATATGTCATAAGAAATCCATGAAATTCATGTTTGCTGAGATTGGCTAGATTCGAACTATATCCCAGGACAGATACCTTTGGGTTGAATCTTGCCAGAAAGGTTCTAAGGATCTTTCGGAAAATAATTTTCATGTTGACAGATTATCCCAAACCTTCCAATGCATATGTTATTTCACCAAAACGTTATAAGTATGCAACAATATTTTGGTCTTCCTTCATTTTGAGTTGCTCAAATTTTTCCCAGTAAATTTGAAGCTTTGTTTCTTTCATGTTTGGGTCACCTGCATATATATTCTCAAGCTTGCCCCATACTTCTTCACCAGTTTTGCAACTTAGTACCTTAAGATAGACAGATTCGATAAGCCCACTGATAATGAGATATTTAGAATTTAAATCATATACCATATTTTTCTTTCCTTGTTCATCTCGGGTCACTGTGAAACCTTTGTCAATGATTTGCCATACTTCGTATCCTTCTACCAGAAAATGAACCTACATTTTTCCACTCCAAAGTACGTAGTTATTTCCTTTGAGCAGAGGAACTTTATTCTTGGTATACTCCATGATCTCCTTCCAGTTGTTAGACTACTATTGAAGGAACCAAGGTCCGATACCAATTTTTGGAAATACTAAGAGAGAGGGGTGAATCAATATTTCTTATCAATTAGCACTTTTAAATATTTTTAGAGCATTAGTTAATATTCAATTATTCTTGTTTTTTATCCAGTAACAACACTAAACAATAGAACACAATAGGCACATGAATTTTAGGTGGAAAACCCCCTTTGAGTCAAAAACCACTCAACCCTTTTCTAATAAATTCTTTAATATGCATCCTTAACTGGAATGAAAGGTACAACTTCCTAGAATTCTATCAAAGAATTCTTCTCCAGCTCCTACTCGAAGGACACCCCAAGGCCTTGGTTTATTCACTAGTCACGTGAATGGATGCCTCGACATCCTAGACCAACCTACGACCCTGAAGTATTCACAGGCTCCAATCTGTAGGTGACTTCATGCAACAAACTAGCACCTACCTGCCACCCTATAATGATCATAAATAATAAAAGAGTGTGTACTCTCATACCAAGGACAATGATCCATGATGCAATATGATTCACAATGATTTTATTGAACTAGACCAAGGACTCAATCACACTATGACCTACAACCCAACCATAACATTATCCAAAAATGACAGTTAAAACTCCCAAAAGTGCCTCTCCAACTCTATGCACATTAACTCTTTTACATTAATGACTCTTTTACAATTTTACAATGATGATTTTTACAATACTGACTTTTGACACAAGCTGATACCTGACTTGAGACTACTTCTTTGAACACTAGGAGTTGTTAAGGTATTGTTGTGTTTGCTTCAAGTAATGGTACTTTCGCATTGCATTGTCCTTCTTATATGTGTCTGAGTTGTCCTATTGTGTCCTCCTTTCTACACATGCATTAATGAACATGACCCAAACCAATATACAAACAAAATACTTACACTTTCCTACAAACCATATGTCGTATAACATCTAAAATTCAATGTAAATATGTCTTAAATTTTTGGAACGATACCTAATCAAACCGTAACACCCCCAAATTGTGTGTTGAATTTTAAAGTTAGACATTGAACTTAAGTCCTAAGGGGGTGGACCCCAAGGGATAAGTGTGGTGTCAATGTAAGTGCATATTTTATTTGAGGAAATAAATAAAATGATTGTGCAATTTGACCAAGATGAGAATTAGAGATCACTTGCCAAATCAGCAGGGATGGATAAAACAATAAGTCACAAAAATCTTTCAAAAATCCTTGAAAATTTATTTAGATTTGAGGAGGAATCTAAAATTCTCCCAATGAAGAGGAGTAGTTGGGAGAAGAGGTGAAAAGAAAATTTGGAAAAGGTAGAAGAAACTTGGCGGCCCAAGAGTCCCAAAATGGGAAGCCTAGGCTAAACAGGAAAGAAAGCATCCTGTTATTCTGGACGCAGAATTAGAAACATGCTTTGGGGAATTATGAGCTTAAATAAGCTGCTCCTAAGCATATCAGAGGTTGATCTATTCTAGGAGGTGATCTCTGCTCGGGGGTGTGTCCTGGGAGACAAAGAGGACTCTAAGGTTGGGAGGTTGGTCATTTTGCAGGTTGTGGTATGTTCTGAAATTTTTGTTATTCTACTTTCTGATGGTATGAATTGACTACATATAGAAAAATAAATTAAATGGTGTGATTGATGTTAGTACTACATTTAACAGAATCCATCCTAAGGCATTCCTGTCGGATTACATCTGGTTATGAACCCGGAAAATCCATTTTTTAGAAACCTCAGAAGCTCTAAACCAAGTGTGGTCTAAATCTGAAGTTACTCAATCTCTATGAACAATGATTATATTATCTTGTTCTATGTAGACACAATGTGATATTATATTTGCAAAATTATATTAGAACAATATAGTAGTAAAACTAAGGCAAAGAATGTAAAGACATTAGAAAAAAAAAAGATTTCGAGATTTTTCTAGACAAAGGGGTACTTCTATTCTATATGAGTATTGGGGCAGTCATAGCAAGTATAGGGTATATTGTGTTTAAACTCACTTCTAACTCTTGAGAAAGAAGAAAAATATTATTGTACACTATCTATTGAACTCCTGAATACTTGCATAAAGCACTTAACGAAAATATATATATCACTCTCTACCCAATTACGATGGAACACATGTATGTTAGCTTCAAGGGAAAACAAAAATAAGCAAGTTGCGACCTAGCATAGTATCCTTTTATATATCATAAAAATAAACAAATGATAGGGGCTAAAAGATATGCACATATATATGAACATTAAAATTTAATAGCAAGCGTAGTGAGTAAAAAAGACCTTGGACACTCAACCATTGCATCTTATACTATAAAATGTTGAGCATATATCCATATATATATTAATAAGGAGTATGAACCAACCCAACTTCAAATCTTTTCAATATCGACAAAAAAAAGAAGTTATATATACATATATGTGACGATGTATGACGAGGGAAAGTGTAACTCTGGCCCGGCTAGGTTAAAATGGAGTACATACATGAACCCTACGTCCATTGGAATCCAGCGTATAGTCTACGATATTAATGTGTGTAGATTATCAAAAAGAAGAAAACCAACTGTGACCACACCGAGAGCTAACAATATCATGTTTCCCCATTGCATATAAACGGCGAGAGTGAGAAAATAGTTCGTCTTGGTAAGTTCTTCAATGCGTCGGATATATGAGTAAAACAGAAAAAAAAATCTGAATCTTTGAAGATCAAACAACCGCCATTGGTAAACCATAATGATCATCATTATGCCACCGGCTCGTTCACTGTAATACCGTGGAAGGAAACAGATATTAGCGGCAGTCTAGGGTTTGTTTGAATATGATATGTAGTTCACAGGACTGAATAACGAGGTTAAACAAAAATTATAGTTCCAAACCAACAGAGGAGTTTTATTACCTATCTACCATAGGGATATCCATTATATTCTGAAAAATCATATGTTAAGCAGGCAGAGGCCACACAACATAAGACAGAACGCGCAACTAATCTCAAATCAACGCTTCAAACGATAAATTGACCCACGGTTAACCATGACCGATTAGCTCGCATGGAGCCGAGTATATCGGGACGACGGAGTATTAAGGCATAACGCCATGTTCGAGACTACTATCTTTAAAAAAAAAAGAAAACAACCGAAGTGTTGAGGCGAAATCGTGTTAATGGAAGAAGGTTACCCATGGAGGAGCTCGGCTCTTCCTCTGGCATAATTCAACACAATTGGAGTCGAACGGGCCGAACGAATTCATGGCTTAACCAGGTTAACAAATCATCGGCATGCCGCCATGAAATAAGTCCTGGAAATAAGTTCTGGAAATAACCACAGATTTTGAACAAAACATATAACAATAAGGTAAGTGCGTAAAGTTATGCTATTCTGTGGTCGAGCCGAGAGTAGCTTGGAACCAGAGCTCTCCTTTGACCGCGTTTGATAGGTTAATAGAAAAAAGATTATATTACAAATACGAACTTTAAAATAAAACTAAATCCGTAGCCTATCGACAGAAAACGTAGATCAGGCATCGATATGAGGGAAAACTGGGTGAGGGCTTTTATCAGCTGTGATACGTACTGAGTGCAGCCCAGAAACCCCATGATCTCTACCCTCTGCACAAAAGATCCATTGACGGTTCATATATAGAGGTATAAAGAGAAGAAAAATACCAGAACAAATTTCAGAATGTAAGACGACAGAATACCACTCTGAAACTCGCATACCTTAAACTGCGTTGCTTCTCCTGTATCCAATCTCACTTAGATCAGCTCCCTCCGTGAGCGAGCTAGCAACAAAACAATCATCCCAACAGGAACGAGATCCCAACTGAAACCGGAGCTTGATAAATACGGCACATGCCGCAGAGTGATAATGGAGTGTAGGCCGCCGCGATAAGTCGGAAGGCTGTGCAAAACCCTAATCCCGTAACCCTAGAAGGGTACAGAATCCCCAGGTCGATTTGGGAAAACTCGGCTCATCGACAGCATTGTACTCGATGAAGTGAAAAGGTTATAAACCAGGTACTTAACTGCACAAATCGGCTCACCCAGTACTGGGCCGCGCAGGAGTGCAAACGATCACTCTACACGTAGCATATGGAATGGGCCTGAGTTCGTAAACGTTGGTGTATGGTACTCGAACGCGGGTGTGAGACGCCATCCCTGCATTCCAAAACGTTAGTCATCATGATACATTTCCTCACGTTAAATCAACACATGACAGTTCGAAGCAGTGCCCATTATAACATATCACTGATAGCGTGCCTACAAAGGCAAACAGACACACCACCGCGATGAAAATCAATACAAGAAAAATAATAATTAAAAACAACACCACCGAATGTTGGTTATAGTTCTACGGTTAGCTGGAAATGAGTAATGGCGGAATGCGCTTAATGAATAGTTAAATCCCGGTCATAACCAGTCAACCGTGTGGTCGTGGTAAGCACCGTGGTGATCTGGCCGCCTTTAACTCTTTACCATAACCCGCTATGAGCATGTAACCAATGAACCAGGTACACAGAGGTTTTCCATGAGTTAATATGATAAGTTTAGCACGCGTTCCATGACCTTGTTATCGGGAATGATTATAGGGTTGACAAGTTAATACTAAAGGGCGGGTGTTATGGAATTATATATATATGCCATATGTATAAGAGTACGTTCGAATCATTATAGAAAAGAAAACGAAGAAGGGTTTAGATATATATATGAAAAGTATTTCTATAATGCTATAGATACATAGGTGTGGACGCACATAGATGCCCCGAGGTGTTTTATTTGTATGTAGGTAATATATGTATATATTTATATATGTGGGAATATATATATATATAGGTGAAATATTTCATTTGTATGAAGGTAAGATATCTATATATATATATGGGAATATATATATATATATATGTGAAATGGGAAATATTTTATTGTAAGTAGGTAATATATAGATATATATATATATATATGTGGGAATAATATATATATGTGGAATATATATATATATGTGTGATAATATATATATATATGTAAGCCAAAGATATATATGTATGTGGTTAAGAAGACTATAAGCGGAATGTTCAATGTTTTTTTTATAAATGTAAAGAGGCTAGATGAGTAGAGAAAACTTTGTCAAGAGGGCATTAGAGTTAAAAGTTAGAACTCATTCTCCCACTCACTAGGGGAATAAAGAGGAAACCCCAACATATCAAAAAAAAAAAAAAAAATTGTGAAACTGGAGGTGTGACAAATGGTATCGGAGCACCAGCTACAACAGTTTGGGCTGTCAATTTTGTGCTCACTGATTATTACATATTTTTTTTTTTTAGTTTTATAAACTTTTGCTAATCTGTGTTGTAAGTGTGTACAGTTGAAATGGCTGAAGGTGAAGGAATTTATGTGGATCCGCGGGATGAGTTTTCTACTCCAGATCCCAATGCCCCGGTAATAGCTATGTTGCACCGGCTGCAACGAGAATTGGCTGAGCTGAGAAGTCAAAATGACATGTTGTCATCAGCCAGTAAGGAGCAGGAAAAGCTCATCAGAGAACTAACTTCCCGGAACAGCCAGGAAGGCGAAGGTTCCGGAAAGAGAAAGATGGATGAGTCTGATGATGATGATGCTGCTAGACATCAACATAAACAGAAAAGAGAATTGCAGGGGGAGTTCCGAAAGATCAAACCTCCCTCCTATGGTGGGGAGAAGGAAGAAGATGTTGAAGCTTGGTTGTTGAACATGATCAAGTATTTCCAAGTTTATGAATATGAGAGCAATCTGAAGGCCAGATTAGCTGTGTACCAGCTACAAGGAAAAGCTACACTGTGGTGGGAAGAGACAAAAATGGTGCATGCCATTGATGAAAAGACAGTTACTTGGGAAGATTTTCAGACTAAGTTCAAAAGCCGTTATTTGAATGAACGTTATTATGATGATAAAGCAAAAGAATTCCATGAACTTAGGCTAGGACAGCTCACTATTGATGAGTTTGTCACTAAGTTCACTAATTTACTGAGGTATGTCCCTTACATTAGGGAAGAAAAGGAAAAAGTGCAAAGGTTTTTAAATTGTTTGCCTACTGTGTACAAGGAGAAAATTGAATTTGACAATCCAAAGACGATGGATGAGGCTGTTAGAAAAGCAAGATTATGCTATCAGCAGTTTAAAGGTAAAGCTGAACAAGGGAAGAGCTGGCTGAACAAGGGTGAGTTCAAAGGTAAAAGACCAAAACCAACATATCTAAGAAATTTTGGTAGAGATCATCAGCGGAAAAAATTCAATAAACCAAGAGAAAGTCAAACTGCTCAGTCCCAAGTGGCGTCAAAACCAGAAGAAGGGAACAATAAAAAGGAAGGGACAGTCAGAATGAAGGAACCTTTGAAATGTTGGGGATGTGGAGAACCCCATATGATGAGGGACTGCCCCCATCGAAATATACACATGATCAGCAGAGAGCGAGAGGCAACAACAGTAAATGACATAGCCAGAAATATACCAACTATAAGTGCAGCCTTGGAAAATCGGCAAGCAGAACATCAAGCAACCATGGTGGAAATGGAGGGTAAGATTTCTGACCTACCTGTTACTGTTTTGATTGATCCAGGTGCTTCTTTGAGTTACATTAGTCCTAGAATTGTAGAAAAATGTAAAATTAAACCTGAAAAATTTCAGCAGTCATGGTTGGTACAGCTGGCCACTGGAACTAAGAGAAAAGTCACACATAAAATGCCCAAAACAGCAATACAAGTAAACGGCTTTACAACAGAAGTAAATTTGAATATATTTCCATTAGGATCCTATGATCTGCTGATAGGAATGGATTGGCTGGAAAAGAAGAAAGCTCTGATGAACTGCTGGGATAAAACCCTGCATTGTGTGGATGAGGAAGGAAAACCTTTTACACTAAAGGGGAAACCAAAATCCATTTCAATAAGACAAATATCAGCCTTACAATTAAAAAGAACAGCTAGAAAAGGATACCAAGTCTATGCAGTGCATGTAGAAGAAATAGAACAGCAAACTGAGGAAGAGTTACTGGATGCTATACCAGTCATCAGAGAATTTAAGGAAGTATTTCCCAAGGAAATCCCTCATCTTCCCCCCAAAAGAGAGATTTATTTTTCAATCGATCTGGTACCAGGAGCAACACCTGTTTCCCGAGCACCTTATCGAATGAGCCCTCCTGAACTAATGGAACTGAAAATGCAATTACAGGAATTGTTAGATAAAGGGTATATCAGACCAAGTGTGTCTCCTTGGGGAGCCCCGGTTTTATTTGTGAAAAAGAAGGATGGAAATTTTAGGATGTGCATTGACTATCGTCAACTGAACAAATTGACCATTAAGAATAGATATCCACTTCCTAGAATTGATGATCTTTTTGATCAAGTGAGAGGAGCTTCAGTCTTTTCCAAGATTGACCTAAGGACTGGTTATCACCAGCTCAGAATTAAAGAAGAAGACATCAGCAAAACAACATTTCGAACCCGGTATGGGCATTACGAATTTGTAGTCCTACCTTTTGGGTTGACAAATGCCCCTGCCACATTTATGTGCTTGATGAACAGTGTGTTAAACAAGTTTTTGGACAAATTTGTTCTTGTGTTCATAGATGATATCTTAGTCTATTCTAAAAATGAAGATGAACATAAGGAACATCTAAGAATAGTGTTGCAGACTTTAAAAGAAAACCAGTTATATGCCAAGTTCAGCAAATGTGAATTTTATAAAGCTAAAATTCAATATCTGGGTCATATAATTTCTGAAAAAGGGTTGGCAGTTGACCCTGAAAAGATAAAAGCCATTAAAGAATGGCCAGTCCCCACTGATGTCTCAGCAGTAAGATCATTTATGGGGATAGCAGGCTATTATCGTAGATTTGTGGAAATATTTTCTGCTATAGCAAATCCCATAACCTCATTACAAAGGAAGGGTGTTAAGTTCGTGTGGACTGAGAAATGTCAAAACAGTTTCGAACAATTGAAACAAAAACTTATTTCAGCCCCTATATTAAAAATTGCTGATCCTGATAAAGAGTTTGTTGTATGTACAGACGCTTGCAAAGAAGGGCTAGGAGGAGTCCTATTGCAGGAAAACTCAGTCATTGCCTATGAATCTAGAAAATTGAAAATACATGAACATAATTATAGTGCATATGATTTAGAATTTGCAGCTGTTATCCATGCTTTAAAAATGTGGAGGCACTATCTACTGGGGAAGAAATTCACATTGATGACTGATCATATTAGTCTTAAATACTTCTTTTCCCAAACTGATCTGAATGCAAGGCAAGCCAGATGGTTGTCCTTTTTAAGTGAATTTGATATGGACATAAAACATATCAAGGGAAAAGAAAATAAAGTTGTTGATGCATTAAGTAGAAATGCTTGTCAACATTTAAACAACATTGGGAGTAGTGCCCAGATGGAGATAGAGGAAATGGTGGGAGAAGCAGCCAATCAAGATCCCAACTATGAAGCCCTCTTGGTGAAACTACAGAAAAGGGATAAAACTGATTTCACTAAAAACCAGAAAGGGCTGCTCTATTACAAAAACAGGTTGTATATTCCAAATATAGAGTCATTGAAAAGAGAAATTCTAGATGAATATCACAAACAACCTTATGCAGGACATCCAGGATACCAGAAGATGTTAACAGCCTTGAAAAAGAAGTTGTTCTAGCCGGGAATGAAGAGAGATGTGGCAGAGTATCTAAGTAAGTGTATGGAATGTCAACTGGTCAAGGTTGAGCATCAACATCCAGCAGGACTTTTAAACCCGTTGCCAATTGCAGAATGGAAATGGGACACAGTTTCCCTGGATTTTATAACAGGATTACCCAAGACTAAATATCAACATGATTATGTAATGGTAGTAGTAGACACTCTCACCAAAGCTGCTCACTTTATACCAGTAAAGTCTACCTTTGGAACAACTCAAGTAGCAAATGTTTTCCTAAAGGAGATAGTAAGGCTTCATGGAGTTCCCAAGGTGATTGTTTCAGATCGAGATGCTAAGTTTACAGCAGCATTTTGGAAGGGATTGTTTGCAGGAATGGGTACTAAGTTGAATTTTAGTACTGCCTATCACCCTCAAACTGATGGGCAAACAGAAAGAACAAATCAAATTTTAGAGGATATGCTGAGAATGTATGTGATGGATAGGCCATCAAAATGGGAAGAGTATTTGCATTTAGCTGAATTTGCCTATAATAATAGTTACCAATCCTCTATTAAGATGAGTCCGTTTGAGGCACTCTATGGGAGAAAGTGCCGTACTCCCTTGAGCTGGAGTCAACCAGAGGATAAACTGGTGTTGGGACCAGATGCACTACAAGAGATGGAAAGAATTGTTAAACAAATACAGAGAAATATCAAGACAGCACAAGATCGATAGAAGAGCTATGCTGATAAGAAAAGAGTGCACCGAGAATTCAAAGTGGGGGATCATGTGTATTTTCGCATCAAACCCAAAAAGAGCACACTTTATGCAGGAAGTTGTGCAAAACTAGCTCCTAGATATTGTGGGCCTTTTGAAGTTTTAGAAAGGGTGGGACCAGTGGCTTATAAGCTGGCCTTACCACCCCATGTTAAAGTGCATAATGTGTTTCATGTTTCATTACTAAAAAGATATGTGCATGATGCTTCTCACATAGTTGATTGGAATGTTGTATAGGTGGAACCAGAAGGGGAGTTTCTGCCAGAACCGCTTCAAATATTGGAGCGGGAAGAAATTGAATTGAGAAACAGAACAGTGGCCAGAGTAAAAGTGCAGTGGAAGCACTTTACTGCTGAAGAAGCCACCTGGGAAAGGGAAGCTGAAATGATGGAGAAATATCCATTTTTGTTTAAATGAACTCTAGTAGTTAAATAACAACACCGAGGACGGTGTTTATTTTCAGAGGGGGAATGTGTAACACCCCCAATTTGTGTGTTGAATTTTTAAAGTTAGACATTTGAACTTAAATCCTAAGGGGGTGGACCCCAAGGGATAAGTGTGGTGTGAATGTAATTGCATATTTTATTTGAGGAAATAAATAAAATGATTGTGCATTTTGACCAAGATGAGAATTAGAGATCACTTGCCAAATCCATGAGGATGGATAAGGCAACAAATCCCCAAAAAATCTTTCAAAAATCCTTGAAAGAAATTAATTTAGATTTGAGGAGGAATCTAAATTTCCCCAATGAAGAGGAGTAGTTGGGAAGATGTGAGAAAAAGCTGGAAAAGCTGAGGAAAAGCTTAAAGCAGCTTTAAAGAATCCCAAAATGGGAAGCCTAGGCTAAACAGGAAAGAAAGCATCCTGCTATTCTGGACGCAGAATTTGAAACATGCTTTGGGGAAATATGAGCTTAAATAAGCTGCTCCTAGGCAGATCAGAGGTTGATCTGTTCTAGGAGGTGATCTCTACTCGGGGGTGAGTCTTGGGAGACAAAGAGGACTCTAAGGTTGGGAGGTTCGTCATCTGCAGATTGTGGTATGTTCTGAAATTTTTGTTATTTTACTTTCTGATGGTATGAATTGGTTACATATATAAAAATAAATTAAATGGTATGATTGATGTTAGTACTACATTTAACAGAATCCATCCTAAGGCATTCACCTTCCAGATTCTGTCTAGTTGTAGACCAGAAATCCATAGAGTAGAAACCCCAAAAGCTCTAAACCAAGTGTGGTCTAAATCTGAAGTTACTCAATCTCTATGAAAAATGAAATATTATCTTGTTCTATGTAGACCCAATGTGATATTATATGTGCACAATTATATTAGAACAATATAGTAGTAGAACTAAGACAAAGAAAGTAAAGACATTAGAAAAAACAAGATTTCGAGATTTTTCTAGACAAAGGGGTACTTCTATTCTATATGAGTATTGGGGCAGTCATAGCAAGTATAGGGTATATTGTGTTTAACCTCACTTCTAACTCTTGAGAAAGAAGAAAAAAAAAATATTATAGTAATGGATTAAGTCTGTGCTGAATGTACACTATCTATTGAACTCCTGAATACTTGCATAAGCACTTAACGAAAATATATATATATATCTGCTCTCTACTCAATTACGATGGAACACATGTATGTAGGCTTCAAAGGAAAACAAAAATAAGCACTGCGACCTAGCATAGTATCGTTTTATATATCTCTGCATAAAACAAAACTAAATAGTCACGAGCTAAAAGAATATACCTGTATATATGAACATTAAAATTTAACATGTAAGCGTAGTGAGTAAACGAAAGACGCTTGGACACTCAACCATTGCATCTTATACTATGTTGAGAGCATATATACATATATATTAATAAGGAGTATGAACCAACCCAACTAAGTCCTTTCAATATCGACAAAAAAGAAGAAGTTATATATAAATATATATGTGACGATGTATGACGAGAGGAAGGTATAACTATGAATCGACTATGTTAAAATGGAGTACATACATGAGCCCTACGCTCAATGGAATCCAGCGTAGGGTCTACGATATTAATGTGTGTAGATTATAAAAAAAAAAACAAAACCCAACTGTGAACACGCCGAGAGCTAACAATATCATGTTTCCCCATTGCATATAAACGCTGAGAGTGAGAAAATAGTTCGTCTCAGTAGTGCTTCCAATACGTCAGATATATGAGTAAAACAAAAAAAAAATCTGAATACTGAGAGATCAAATAACCACCATTGGTAAACCATAATGACCATCATTATGCCGCAGGCTCGTTCACTGTAATACCGTGGAAGGAAACAGTTATTAGCGGCAGTCTAGGGTTTGTTTGAATATGATATGTAATTCACAGGACTGAATAACGAGGTTAAACTTAATATATAATTCGAAACCAACAGAGGAGTTTTATTATCTACCTACCATAGGGATATCCATTACATTCTGAACAATCATATGTTAAGCAGGCAGAGGCCACACAACATAAGACAAAACGCGCAGCTAATCCCAAATCAACGCTTAAAACGATAAATTGACCCACAGATAACCATGACCGATTACTTCGAATGGGGCCGAGTATACCGGGACGACGGAGTATTAAGGCGTGACGCCATGTTTGAGACTACTAGTTTTTAAAAACAACCGAAGTACTGAGGCGAAATCATGTTAATGGAAGAAGGTTACCCATGGAGGAGCTCAGCTCTTCCTCTGGCAGGGTGGTGGGGTCCGTAACGCCTCTAATACGAAATAATTCGACACCGTTGGAGTCAAACGGGCCGAACGAATTCATGGCTTAACCAGGTTAACAAATCACCTGCATGCCGCCATGAAATAAGTTCTGGAAATAACCACAGATTTCGAACAAAACATATAACAATAAGGACGTGCGTAAAGCTTTGCTATCCTGTGACCGAGCCGAGAGTAACTTGGATCCAGAGCTCTCCTTCGACCGCATTCGATAGGTTAATAGGAAAAAAAAATTATATTACAAATACGAACTTTAGAATAAAACTAAACCCGTAGCCTGTCGCCAGAAAACGTAGATCAGGCATCGATATGAGGGAAAACTGGGTGAGGGATTTTATCAGCTGCGATGCGTAATGAGTGCAGCCCAGAAACCCCATTATCTCCACCCTCTGCACAAAATATTTATCGACGGTTCAGATACATCGTTATAAAGAAAAGAAAAATACCAGAATAAATTGCAGAACGTAAGACGACAGAATACCACGCGGAAACTCGCATACCTCTGACTGATTCGCTTCTCCTGTATCCAATCTCCCTTGGATCAGCTCCCTCCATGAACGTGCTAGCAACAAAACAATCATCCCAACAGGAACGAGATCCCAACTGAAACCGGAGCTTGATAAATAGGGAATAAGCCGCAGAGTGATAATGGAGTGTAGGCCGCCACGATAAGTCGGAAGGCTGTGCAAAACCCTAATCCCGTGGCCCTAGAAGAGTACAGAATCCCCAGGTCGATTTGGGAAAACTCAGCTCATTGACAGCGTTGTACTCGATGAAGTGAAAAGGTTATAAACCAGGTACTGAACTGCACAAACCAGCTCGCACAGTACTGGGCCACGGAGGAGTGCAAACGATCACTCTACACGTAGCATAAGGAATGGGCCTGGGTTCGAAAATGTTGGTGTATGGTACTTCGAACATGGGTGTGAGACGCCATCCCTGCATTCCAAAACGTTAGTCATCATGATACATTTTCTCACGTTAAATCAACACATGAAAGTTTGAAGCAGTGCCCATCATAACACATCACTGGTAGCGTGCCTACAAAGGCAAACGGACACACCACCGCGATGAAAATCAATACAGGAAAAATAATAATTAAAAAACAACACCATCGAGTGGTGATTATAGTTTTACGGGTAGCTGGAAATGAGTAATGGCGGAATGCACTTAGTGAATAGTTGAATCCCGGTCATAACCAGTAAACCGTGTGGTCGTGGTACAGCGAATAATCGCTTCTCGGTTAGGTAAGCACCGTGGTGATCTGGCCGCCTTTAACTCTTTACCATAAACCGCTATGAGCACGTAACCAATGAACTGTGTACACAGAGGTTTTCCATGAGTTAATAGGATAGGTAGCACGCGTTCAATGACATTGTTAACGGGAATAATTATAGGGTTGAAAAGCTAATACTAAAGTGCGGGTATTATGGAAATATATATATGCCATATGTACAAGGGTACGTTCGATTCATTATAGAAAAGAAAACGAATAGGGGTTTGGATATATATATGGGATGTATTTCTATAATGCTACAGATACATATGTGTGGACGCACTTAGATGAACCCGAGGTGTTTTATTTGTATGTAGGTAATATATCTATATATATATATGTGGGAATATATATATATATAGGTGAAATATTTTATTTGTATGAAGGTAAGATATCTATATATATATATATATGGGAATATATATATATATATATGTAAAATAAATTTTTATTTGTATGTAGGTAATATATATATATATATATGTGTGATAATATATATATATATATATGTAAGCCAAAGATATATATTTATGTGGTTAAGAAGAATATAAGTGGAATGTTCAATGTTTTTATAAATATAAAGAGGCTGGATGAGTAGAGAAAACTTTGTCAAGAAGGCATTATAGTTAAAAGTTAGAACTCATTATCATACTCACTAGGTGAATAAAGAGGAAACCCCAACATATCAAAAAAAAAAAAAAAAAAAAATTGTGAGCGGAAGTGTGACAAAAACATACATAAAAGATACTTACAATGTCCTGTAAAAACACATGTCAGAGATGGCATTCAAATTAAAATTCAAAAATAAAACATACATACCTTGTTGTAGTAGACTTACCCTTAATTGTTGATGTGTTGTCCTTACCACAGTGATCCTTGAATGAATATTTTTTCTTGCCTTCTAGAAGATTGGTATTGAATATGTTTTATCTATGTAATTTCCAATCTCCAAGGTGTAAAATTGTAGCTTGTGGTAGCCCTCTGAGTCCTCTTTCCAATCTCCTACGATGACCTGATTATAGAATAGTTTAGTAGAGTGAAATTTTACAAAGTGCCACATGTCACTGTTTCAAAATTCAGTCCTGAAAATAATACGCAACAAACCAGAACCGATCCTCTTTCTGTCACATTTTACGAAATTTAAATCCAATGCTCAGAGAGGAAGTTATGACGATTTTCTCAAGGTCACATGTTTGACATGAAATTCGGGATCCTACAAAAAACCTAAGTTCCTCAAATCATATCTTCAAAAATATAGCAAAACAATATCTGAAATTCAGTTGATTTAGATCTTATTTGGATCTTCAAGGGGTTATGTTAACATATTTATTGATGATGGAAACATTGCACAAGATTCTTCATGGGGCATTTTAGGATCACGTATGGGAAAATGAGCATGGTAAAAAATTACTGTGTAATAGATGCCCCCTAAAGCATGAAGGCAGAGCATAGAGTGATGTATAAAATGCTTTATGAACCAAGGAAAAGAACACAAAACCCCTTTGAAAAACTTTCCAAATTAAACATTTACAAGATATGGCATCTCTCGTATAAATATGCCTAACCATATAATGTTACACTAGGCATCGAATGACACATGAGACCACGATATGCTCGCAACCACCCCTCTAAAGAGATAACAGAAATGGATCAGTGATATGGACGCAATCATCCATATAGATAGGATCATGTATATAATCATGAATACTCAATAACTCCTCCCAGCCTGGACAAAAAAATTAGATGTGACCAAGGGTCTTCACTGCAATCTCAATCAACCCAATGTATGAATCTATCCATGTGAATAAATGTGTTGGTGTCGAACATGGTAGAAACCACCTGATTTCTGGTCCATGATGAAAATCGTTAATTAGGAACAGTCGAGGGAAGAGTTTTTCATAGGAACTCAGAAGGGGAGAGTTGTCATGTTCCAATGTGCTATTGTAGCTACTTCTACCCAAA
Source organism: Pinus albicaulis (assembly GCA_034641835.2). NCBI lineage: Eukaryota > Viridiplantae > Streptophyta > Pinopsida > Pinales > Pinaceae > Pinus > Pinus albicaulis. The sequence continues at coordinate 814,135,003 of CM076569.1, read as the reverse complement.
CCCAAACCCAAACTATATTTGGGCTATTATTTTCTACAACAAATTTGTTGCAGGTAATTTATTTATTTATGATGTGTTTATTTAAATTTAATGTAATTTGTTGTCGATGAAAACTTGTTTTTCTCGTTTACTCTCTACTTTATTTTCTTTAATTAGTTTAAGAAATCTCTATTTCATTTTCTTTAGTTAGTTTAAACTCCCTCAAACCTACCTTCCAGGCTTCCTGATTTTGATAATTAGGTTCTCTTGGTCGATTTAGGTTCCATTTTTGTGTTGGCATTCAAATTTGTGTTGGTTTCAACAACAATCATTTGTAGTAGGATTTTGAGAGTCTCTCTTAGGTTCGAATTCCAGAACAAGAATAAACTCATTTTTCTATACCGCATCCTTTTAATATCATGGCACTGTAATTTAGTGTAAAATCCATTAAGTTCTCGGTACCAATTTCAACCAATCCACCTAATATTTAAATATGGATTTTGACGATATTCCTTAAATGGCTTAGCTTCTGGAAAAGGTGTAAACTCTTTTTCTATTGAGTTGTGGATACCAATTTCAACTAGTCCACCTAGGATTGAAATCTTAAGCGTGAGATCAAAAGACAATACTTGTTTTTTATGAAATTCAATTACTTTGGAGGTTGTCCACTATTATTCATTTCCATTTTTGATAGTGGCCCAACATCTGAAACATAGGAAATGTGCAACCAAACTTCATTTAATTTATGTAGTCCCACACGAGAATGAAGCCTTTCTCAGTTGTGCAACCAAGATCGAAAAAAATGGTTGGAATGTTGAATGGATTTCATGTTGGTTGTTTATTGAATGTTGAGATCTCATATTATGACCTGAGTAGGAAGACATTAGATGAACTTTCATGTTCATCACGTAAATATATTTTTCCACCCTACATAACATCTATTATAGTACTATCCTTCAGTCAATCAACATAAAACCTAGAGTTACGATCTTAAAAATAATCCATATTTTAAGTTGCAATGAAGTTGATCATGAATGCCAAGATAGGCTAAAAAATGCATGAGATTGAATTTTTTTTTTACGAGGTTTGGCTTAGTGGCACATAAATTTTGATTTCTCGAGTTTGGTTACGTGGTACAATAGGTACTCATTTTTCCAACACTGAAAAGCATAACTTAAATTAAGGGATGTTGATTATTAGTAAACGTGCCAACTTAAATTTAAAATGCTATTCCTTCCCTTGGTGTCCACAATAAATTGTCCACATTACTTTTGCCATCTAATTCTTTCAAAGTTTATATTAATTTTATCTCGATCCATGATAATTTTATTTCAACACACAACTTGGTATGCCTCGCCGGTAGTAATTTTAATGGATCTAAAGATAAGATGTATGGATATCAAGATATGATGTCGACCCTAGTTGTATGGTTTGCGTAATTCCTGCTAGCTGGGATTGAAAGTTGGATGTAAGGGTAACTGAATAATGACAACGATGATATGAAAATCATCTTGTTTGTAGGGTGATGTCATTGGCAGAGATGAAATAAGAAGTGTCTCTATATTGTATTTGTATTTTCTTTGTATTCGCATTTGACTAGTGAGATTTATCCACTCTAAAAGCTCTTCAGTGCTCCTTAGGGTCAAAACTATAAATATAAGGTTATATTTTGGAAGATGGCTCGGTTGAAGAGCGGTTGCCATGAGCATATATTATTATAGTTTTGAAGTAAATGTAATGTGACTTTTACCAACTATTTTAATAAGGGTTATATATGTATATATATATATATATATATATATATATATATATATATATATTGGGCTAAAACCTACTCCAACTTCTAGCAATTTATAGTATATTTAATTTTTTTATTTTTTTTTTTGTTTCCATGTGAATGAAAAAATAATTAATCAATTTTACATTAAGTTAGAGTGAAATGTTATACTGATATTAAACTAAACCAATTAAAAAAATTAGCGCAAAGATGATCAGAAATCTAGAAAACATCCTTTTGATTAATAACCTTTATGTATTCTAATTAAGATCCTTAATGAGTTACAGTCACTTTATTTGAAGTTACCTTTAATTTACTATATATTAATATGGTGAGGTCAAGTCAATTCAAAATTTATCATGATATATATAAACTCCCTCATAATTTTTTTTAAATAATGTTTCCTTAAATAATTTGTATAAATGAGATATACTATTAAGGTTTTTTTAATTTTTTTCACTTTAGAAATTAGCGTTCATATATTTTTAGAAAGAGAGAGAGGGGAGAGAGAGAAAGAGAGAGGAGAGGACAGAGAGAGAGGTAGGGAGTGGGAGAGAGTGGGAGAGAGGGAGAGGGGGGAGGGAGAGGGAGGGGGGAGCAGGAGAGAGAGAGGAGTTGAGGGAGAGAGGGGGAGGGCCAAAGACATACAAAGGGGAGAGAGAGAGGAGTTGAGGGAGAGAGGGGGAGGTCCAAAGACATACAAAGGGGAGAGAGAGAGAGAGAGATCGAGAGAGAGAGAGGGGGGGGGAGGGAGAGGAGTCCTCTCCCTCTCCCTCTCCCTCTCTCTCTCCTGTTCACTCCCCCTCCCCCTCTCTCTCTCTCTCCAATTCCAACTTCTCTCTCTCACTATCTCTCTCCCTCCCTCCCTCCCTCCATCACTCTCTCTCTCCCTCTTCCCCCAAACTCTCTCTCTTAGGGCAGAGGGAGAGAGAGAGTGAGGGAGGGAGGGAGGGAGGGAGAGAGATAGCGAGAGAGAGAAGTTGGAATGGGAGAGAGAGAGAGAGGGGGAGGGGGAGTGAACATGAGAGAGAGAGGGAGAGGGAGAGGATTCGGGGAGGTATATATATATATAGATATATATAGGGTGATAAATAGAGGGGGATAGGGTGAGAGAGAGAAAGATAGGGCTGAGAGATCTGGAGAGAGAGAGAGATGGGGAGACAGGGAGAGGGGGAGAGAGAGGGGGGCAGAGAGAGAGAGAGAGAGAGAGAGAGAAGGGCAGAGGGGTTGAGATAGAGGGGGATGGGGAGAGGGAGAAAGAATCAGAGGGAGTGAGTGATGGACAGAGGAGTGGAGAGGTAGAGACAGTGGGTGATAGAGTGAAGGGCATGGATGGAAGAGGTCTAGGTGCATTGGGGGAGGGGTGGAGAGAGAGAGAGAGAGAGAGAGAGAGAGAGAACAAGGGGGATGGTTAGAGAGGTAGAGGGAGGTGGGGGATGAAGAAGGGTTGAGATATGGATAGATGGATGGAGTGAGGGAGGGACGGAGGGTTGGCGTGAGAGAGTGGGAGAGGGAAAGAGAGAGTGGGAGAGGAAACGAGATAAAGAAGGATGGAGAGGTAAGGGAGAGGAGATATAGTGAGATATATAGCGAGAGTGACATTGGGGGATAAAGATTGCTAGGGTGGGAGAGAGAGAGTGAGTGGAATATATATATATATATATATATATATATATATAGATAGATAAAGAGAGAGAGAGAGAGGTAGATAGAGGGAGGATGGGAGGGGAAGGGAGAGAGGGCTAATGGGGGAGATGATGTGGGAGAGTGGTAATGAAAGAGGGAGAGGTAAAGTGTGAAGGGATATATATAAAGAGAGAATGTGTGAGACAAGAGTTATGGAGGAAAAGAGATAGGGAAAGAGAGAAGAGAGAGGGAGGGAGTGGGAAGGAATAAGAAAAACGAATAAAGGGATATGGACGGTGGGAGTGGAAGTGGTAGTTTGGGAGATGTAGAGTATAATTGGTGGTACAATGGGGAAGAGAAAGAGAGTGGGAGATTAAGAGAGAGAAGGTGGGGGGAGGTGGTATGGGGAGAGGGTGAAAGAGGGCGCGAGCAATAAAATCAGGGGGGAGGTGGAGAAGGATTCTTGAGAGAGGTGAAGGAGAGTGTGTATGCGAGAAAAGGAGAGATAGAGATAAGATATTGGTGGTTATTAATAATAAAATATGTCAATACCATGGCTCATAAAAATACCATGAATCTCCCCTTTTCTACTTTTTCATACTCAATAATATAAATTGATTTTATATATTTTTTTAATTTTACCCACATTCACTTAATAAGACCCTTTAATTTAATTATACATTGACACTTCCAAAAACTATTGTTTTCACTTGTATGATAGCTAAATAATTGTACTAATTGATCCCCATTTTCTTTAAAAATAGCCTATGGGAATCAAATAGGTTATTCAATCAGTGAATATTCGAAAGATAAAAAATTACATGGTCAAACCTCTCCAGGTTTAAAAATAATTAATCTGCCTCATCCATGTGCTCTTGCTTAACTTTACAGTTTTCATGCTAAAGTGAATTTATGTCAATTCACTGCCAATTGTGCTTACATCACAAATGACTTCATGTGCCATCCTAGGAAGACACTACTGTGAGGGTTGTAATTCAAGGGAACTACTATTGACTCCATAATTGGAGTGCCATCCCTATGATATACCATACATAACATATTCCATTATTACCTGTATTTCTATTTGATTCTTGATAAAGGTGCTAAGTGGTCATGGAAAGTGTCACTCTCTTATCATCATCCTTTGAAATAGTTTGGAAATACGTTTATGCCACCAAGATAATGATAAAGTAAAATAAATCCACAATAATATATATAAAAAATAGAAAAATACAATATATGGTTTGGAACATAATTAGCTCATGGGGAAAAACCTATTATGAGCTCTATCCACCTGATTAGCCATCACCTAGTTGTTAGAGCACTTGATCCTACCCAAACAAAAATAAATCCTTGTATTTTACCAACCTTTATGAGAAATAAATCACCATTTCTTAAGTTGTATTTGAGTGGTGGAAACAGTATGCCAATAAAAGAGGTAACTCGTGTCTCCATGATTGATCCCTTTTTACATATATACACTCTATATGTTGGACATCAAGTAGTTGGTCTCTTGGCTATGTCACCAAACCCTTAACTCTTTCCCAACGCATTGCCACCCTCTACAGTTGTGCCCATGTACTAATGGATTGACCTAGGAATTTTAACTTCCCCTTGGGTGTTTGAAACGAATAGTATGGTTATCAAACTATTCATCACAAATATAAGAGAGGGAAGGTCTATATGGGACCTGTCATAGTGAGATATTTGATAAGTATTGGTTGTTATGATAACTTTAGATATGCTCCTCTCCAATGCCTCTATGATTTAATTTACCTAATGATCAATTTACATAAACTTTATTACAAGGATATTTTGTGAGATGTTTGACATCACAGTAGTAGAGGATGTTATAGGTGATTTCCATACCTCCTTACCAGTGGACTAGAAGTTCTCATATCCAAAGTATAGAGAGGTAGATTTACTTTGATGATGAAATTTTCAATACCTATGATATATAATTTGGCTAATAGAGGGATTTAAATAATCATTTACAACTAGAGGAATTCCTAAATGTTAGAGCATTAATCCCATGATTGTTAGCATTGGAGATATGGATGGTGTGATGAGTGAATATGTGACTACCCTAGTATTCCATTGCCACTATCTGATGAGAATCACTTGATCCACAATCTAGATGATGATGGTCATCCTTGAGGTGACAAGGGATGGCTTCTATATCACTTTGGAGAGACAACACTTAGCTAGCTAATGCAACATCACCTAGTTTCCTCTTGTGAGGGCCATGTAGAGCACATTTTGGTCATGATCTCCTGGAATGGAGATGCTTTTGGAGTCTTGAACATGATCATCAAGAAATTCCTGGAATATGAAACACTCATTAGCCCTTAAATCACATCTTGACGGAGTCTTGAACTCATTTGAAAATTTAACCATAATTAAGTATGCATTCATGTAATTAAAAAGAAAAAAAATATTAGTATTATAATGATTATTAATTTTATTAAAAATATATATAAAATATAAAAGTACTAATATTTTTTATTTTTATTTATTTATTTGAAAGTATAAAATTATAATAGAATATAAATAAAATAATTTTTTTTTTATAAAAGAAACAAACATGTTAATAAATAAAGTAAAAAATAATGGAAACAAATATTTATATTAACAATTTTCGACTTAACTGGAAAACTTTCAAAATGCCTATCTATATATATATATATATATATATATATATATATATATATATATATATATGATCTTAAAATATGATTGTATTGTTTCATAAATTTAGATTTAAGAGGGAAAATAAATCCATATTACATAACTTTAAAACTTTAAATTATATATATTTATAGTTATAGTTAAATTCAAAATAGATTAAAGTACAAATTATTTCAAATATAATTATTAAAAGGAATATTATTTTTGAAATATTAAAAAAAGAACATTATTCAATTTAGAATTAAATTCCATGCTAGATGGAGAGTCTAGTAACGTATGAGATCGAAGAAAAACATTAACAACAATCAATAAATGAGAAATATAATTTCCAACTATATAGACTATATAATTTTTTATTCAATTCCCATGCATGCCTTACAAGTATGAAGCTATTTTAAGTGTTACTTTTTGGAGTTTCCCTTAGATTTTTAGCATGATTATGATAGAAACAATTGTGGAATTTTTTTGTTGTTGTTGTTGTTTAAATTGGTTTTTTGATTGAATATATGAATTGAACACATTGGAAAACCCCTTGGGAACTTCTATTGTGCAAATTTCATACATTAAACTTGTGATTTCAATGAATCTCTGCCAGATTCTAGAAAATTAAATATGAAAATAAGCAGACTTTTTTTTTTTTTTTTTTTAAATCACACTTATAGAAATGTATATGATATGATCATAAATCATTTGAAAATTAACAATTTAAATTAGAAAATAAAACAATTTTTTTTTGAAAAAGTCACTTGAAAACAACTCAAATAAGTACTCTCATGGATATCTAAATAATATGATTGCAAATTACTTGGAAAATTTCCAAAAAATTCACCAATGCATGGAACATCACAAATTTTTGATCATAAATTTAGTAAGATATCAATATATTGTATGTATTGTGGCATAACTTAATAATGACACTTGGATGCTGTGAATTGGCACTCTTTCTTTATTGAAGTGAAACCATGAGAAGAAGCTATATAATTCAAATAAAATACAAAACAAAATTGATCTTACAAATTTTTGTAAAAAAATACTGCAAAATATGTTTATTCGTTCTATAATCACTAAAGATTTTGACTATTTATGTATTTACGAGGACATCCAAATATAGCTCCAAGAAGGAGAAACATGAGATTTTTAATTGAAATTTATGATTTAGTTGAAATGAGAAACTCATGAATTAAACACTCTTCTAAAGATATGAGTTGTAGTGTAGATTGAAAATTATTACCTGTAAATGAAAATTAAAATTTTAATGATGATGATGATGATGATGGTTAACGTCCACTGAGACAAATCTATGGTCTATCAGACCTAAAGAAAAGAGTTATTCAATTTGATTTAAGATTTTATTCCTATGCTCAAAAAGCTTTGACAACTTAAAATTTACATTAAAATTTTATGGTAATAATTTTTTTATGAATGTAAATTTATTTTTTCTTTGGGTATATCAAAATTCGAGAAAACTAAAATTTCTTAAAATAAGAGCCTTATTTATATTGTAAATTTTTAAAATAAATTTTGCAACTCCACTTTATTATCTTTGATATGGTACTTGGTTAAGTTAGATTTATGATAATTATACACATAAACATGTAGTGTGTCAAGACAAAACTAAATAAGAAAATAATTGGACATCTCTTTCATTTTGATTGACATACCATTAAAATTTTTTAATCATAACTTTTATTTTCGGTTATTTGTATAATATATACTTAGTTTACATTGAGATATTGATTTAGGAGTTGTCTTTAGTGAGACTTTTTGGACTTTTCAGTGACGGAAATAATCAATGTAAAATCTTGTATTTTGTTAGTTAAACTAGTTTTTTATTGTATATATGGATTTAACACCCTGAAAAACCCTAGTGAACTTCTATTGTGCATGGAAATTCGATTGTGCAGGGTTATCCATCAATCTTGTGATTTCAATGTCAATCCATAAATTCTGGCTCGATTTTAGAGAAATTACTGAAGAAAACTCGTATTGATTTATGCTACTACCCCACACCCATATATTCCATATGTTAACTTAGTGTTAAATAAGGAAATACATATAGGTATCCTTTTTCTGAGATACACCCCATTAAATTTTTTTAATCATAAGATATTTTTTGTCAATATTTTTATATATTAATTACACTGTCAATATCTAATATTCACCTTTTTGTTAATATATTTTCAATACTACTTCATATTAAACAATGGAGTTACACATTCCATTATTCCATAAATTAGAAAGAACATATTAATTAAATGAAAAATATCATTCATTTTATTTATTTATAGTTGACGTTGAATTTGTTTTTGTCATTATATTCCATGTATAAAAATTGTATTAATGATTAAAGAATTTTCACGTAATCCTTATATCATAGAGTCTAAAATAATTATTAACATAGGAAAACATATTTTAAATTTAATTAGTTTTTCTTTAGATATATCAAGTTGATATAAAATTATTTTAAATATTATCAAATTAAATTATTTTTATTTCTATCTCTATATAAATATGTAAAGAGTTTATATTGAAATATATTAGTTGATATGAATATTGTAATATCTCATGCAAGGTTTGTATTGGAATGTTTTTAAATAAAAAAATTACACATCTTTCTAATATTCAAAAGAAAATAGATAACAATTTCTTTTAAATTAGTTTATATTTCACAAATTGAAATAAAATTATTTTAATTGTTATGGATATTGAAATAATATATTTGTTTATGATTACAACATTAATATTATTTTAAATATCCTGTATCAATTTCATCCAATTAAACACCTTCTTTCTACTTAAGAAATAAAATGAAATTTAATTTTTTTTATGATTATTATTTTTTTTAATTTTTGTAATGTAAATATATTTATTATTTTTTAATGTAATATTAATAGACAACATATAAGTATACTAATTTGTAGATAATTTATCAAAGAAAAAATAAATTTGGTAAATTTTTGTTAGGAACATCATTATACTACTATCCATAAAATAATATATATATATATATATATATATATATATATATATATATATACCTTTTCTCTTTTTTATACATATCTAATACATACTAAATTATATGTTTTATTTACGATTAATATTTAAAAAAGAAGAGTTATGTTAATTTCCAAATTTATATTAAAATATAGAAAGAATTGTACATTTTTTTGAGATTAGATGACAAAAAAAAAGTTATGAATGAAACCCAATTATTTTTCTTTCATTTTTTAGTTTATTTTAAATTACATTATTAATAATAAATATTAAAATATTTTATTTATAACATTTTAAAATAGTTGGAAAAATTCATACTTGTGTTATCAAACCAATTGTCATATATTGTTATCTCCTAATGTAGGTGGACTCATATTTATTATTCAAGGAACACTACAACCTATTATTCTTCGTAGCTAGTAAGAGTGCATACCTTATTTATTAAAATGATTAACAAATTTTGTAATATATTTAATATTTATTTAAATATTATATCTTAAATTTAATAATAATAATAATAATTATTATTATTTGTATATATTCAAGTTACAAAATGTCTTTTATAAAACATAAAAATGATAAATTTAATTTTATGTGATTTTGTTTTATTACTATTTTTGTGTACGATTTTTTGTGTTTTTATTTTATAAAAAAAATGACATCTCACGATTTGACATGAAATATAAGAGAGGGAAGATCTATATGGGACTTGTTGTAGTGAGATATGTGATAAGTATTGGTTGTTATGATAACTTTAATTATGGTCCTCTACAATTCCTCTATGATTTTATTTACCTAATGATCAATTTACATAAATTTATTATAAGGATATTTTGTCAGATGTTTGACATCATAGTAGCAGAGGATGTTATAGGTGATTTCCTTACCTCCTTACTAGTGGACTAGAAGTTCTAATATCCAAAGTATAGAGAGGTAGATTTACTTTGATGATGAAATTTTCAATACCTATGATATATAATTTGGCTAATAGAGGGATTTATATAATGATTTACAACTAGAGGAATTCCTAGATGTTAGATAATTAATCCCATGATTGTTAGCATTGAAGATATTGATGGTGTGATGAGTGAATATGTGACTACCCTAGTATTCCATTGCCACTATTTTATGAGAATCACTTGATCCACAATCTAGATGATGATGGTCATCGTTGAGGACAAGGGATGGCTTCTATATCACTTTGGAGAGACAACACTTAGCTAGCTAATGCCACATCACCTAGTTTCCTCTTGTGAGGGCCATGTAGGGCACATTTTGGTCATGATCTCCTGCAATGGAGATGATTTTGGTGTCTTGAACATGATCATCAAGAAATTCCTGGAATATGGAACACTTTTTAACCCTTACATCACATCTTGAAGCAGTCTTGAAATCATTTGAAAAATTAACCATATAAGTATGTATTTATGTAATTAAAAAAAAAAAACAAATATTGATATTATCAAATTATTCATCTTATTAAAAAAATATATAAAATATAAAATTACAATTGGTTTTTTTTTATATATATATTTAAAAGTATAAAATTGTAATAGCATCTAAATAAAATAATAATTTTTTTATAAAAAAACAAACATGTTAATAAATAAAGTAAAAAAATATGATTGCATGGTCATTGGTTCATTGTTTATGGAAACAAATATTTATATTAAAAATTGTATAATTAAATGGAAAAAATTCAAAATACCTATATATATATGATCTTAAAATATGATTTTATTGTTTCATAAATTTATATTTAAAAAGATAAATAAATCCATATTACATAACTTTAAAACTTTAAATTGTATATATTTTTTGTTATAGTTAAATTTGAAATAGATTAAACTAAAAATTATTTCAAATATAATTATTAAAAAGAATATTATTTTTGAAATACTAAAAAAAATACATTATTCAATTGAGAAGTAAATTCCACTCTATATGGAGAGTCTAATAACATATCATATTGAAGAAAAGCATTACCAACAATCAATAAATGGGAAATATAATGGCCAACTATATAGACTATATAATGCCTTGTTCAATCGGCATGCATGCCTTACAAGTATGAAGTTGTCTTTAAGTGTTACTTTTTGGAGTTTCCCTTGCATTTTTTGCACGATTCTCATAGAAACAATTGTGGAATTTTTGTTGTTGTTGTTGTTGTTTAAAATGGTTTGTTGATTGCATATATGAATTCAACACATTGGAAAACCCCTTGGGGACTTCTATTGCGAACATTTCACACATTAAAATTGTGATTTCAATGAATCTCTACCAGATTCTCGACAATTCAATATGAAAATAAACAGAAAAACTTTTCAAAAAGACACACTTATAGACATCTAAATGATATGATCATAAATCACTTGTAAAATTCACAATTTCGGTTAGAAAATAAATAGAAAACTTCTGAAAAATTCGCACCTGAGAACAACTCTAATAAGTACTATCATGGATATCTAAATAATATGATTGCAAATTACTTGAAAATTTTCCTAAAAATTCACCAATGCATGGAACATCACAAATTTTTTATTATAAATTTAGGAAGATATCAATATATTATATGTATTGTGGCATAAGTTGTAGTGTGTCAATACAAAACTAAATAAGAAAATAATTGGACATCTCTTTCATTTTGATTGACATACTATTAAAATGTTTTAATCATAATTTTTATTTTCAGTTACTTATATAATATATACTTAGTTTATCTTAATATATTGATTTAAGAGTAGTCTTTAGTGAGAATTTTTGGACTTTTCAATGTCGACGGACATATTCGAGGTAAAATCTTGTATTTTGTTATTTAAACTATTTTTTTCACTGTATATGTGGATTTAACACCCAGAAAAACCCTAGTGAACTTGGATAGTGCATAGAACTTCCATTGTGCAGAGTTATCCATTAATCTTGTGATTTCCATAAATTCCAGCTTGATTTTAGAGAAATTACTAAAGACAACTAGTATTGATTTATGCTACTACCCCACACCCATATATTCCATATGTCAACATTTTTTAATGAGGAAATAAGTATAGGTATCCTTTTTTTTGAGATACACCCCATTAAATTCTTTTAATCTTAAGTTATTTTTTTAATCATAGGGTTTGTATTGGAATGTTTTTAAATAAAAAAATTAGACATCTTCCTAATATTCAATAGAAAAAAGGTAACTATTTCTTTTAAATTAGTTTATATCTCACAAATTGAAATAAAATTATTTTAATTATTATGAATATTGAAATCATTTATTTGTTTCTAATTACAACATTAATATAATTATAAATATCATATATCAATTTCAACCAATTAAGCACCTTTCTTGTACTAAAGAAATAAAATGCAAATCAATTTTTTTATGATTATTATTTTTTTTTAATTTTTGTAATGTAAATACATTTATTTTTTGTCAATGTAATATTAATAGACAACATATAAGTATACTAATCTATAGAGAATTTATCAAAGAAAAAATAAGTTTGGTAAATTTTGTTAGGAACATCTATTCTACTACTATCCATAAAATATTATTTAGAATATATATATATATATATATATATATATATATATATATATATATATTATTAAATTTACTTTTTCTCTTTCTTATGCATATCTAATACATACTAACAACCTTACATTCAAAATTTTCTTACCTTTTCATGAACACAAAATCTGTGAATTTAAAACAAATGTCTAGTGATGCTTAGAAAATAAATGAGAATCTTCAAGCATGTGATAAACTTCCAAAACATATCATGGATGAAGTTATAGATCTATATGAGCAAGAGAATGAGCATGTTCAAAAGAGAATTTTTCTGAATCCTGATACATTTCATTATGAGGAGACAATTGATAATAGCATACATATTATTTAAAGTGTCAATGTTAATGTTTTTACAGAGATTAAAGTTCAGCTTGTTGAAAAGCAAGTTGTCGCCTTAATTTTAAATTTCCCTATATATGATGAATATGATGATTATTATGATGATTACCTTCATGAACAACAAATTGTATCTCCTTTATCCTAAAAATCTCATTTTAAGAACTCTAATGAAATCACTCATATTATATATCACATTAATAACATTGGACATAAAGACAATGATCAATTAGTTTAGGGTAATTCTTTTCCTTTAAGTTTTTCTTCATTCAAGTTGCTAAAGGAGAAATTGAAAATCATAAACGAAAAATAGGAACTTGGACCGATGTAGAATCACATAGGTTTACTGGAATACACTAATAAAATTTTAGATAAGTAGGAAGATTTTCATGTTTTCCATGATTTCATGGCTTTGTATATGGAAATTTTTGTCAGATCAGATTCATAGGCACTAAATTATAGGGATTTTGGAAATTATGATTGTAAGGATGTGCATTTTGAAAATAAATGAGAGATATTTTCTTTCTTAGAAAGTAATCCATAGCAATTTTCATATGAATATTTTCAACCTCTTTAGGAAAACCATCAGATTGAGATGCATGGAAGAAAATATACAGTCGAAGGAATTTTTTGGCTCGAGGGGCCCTGAACCAGGTTCAGTGTTAGCATGTAACCAACAAAACCCTCTTACTACTAGCCTTTTTGGAAATGACCTACTTGCATAGGCAAAAGTCTGACCTAAAGCTGTATCGGGCGGTTTTGGAACCAAGTTTCCACACAGTGAGAGAAAAATAAATGAAGTGGGTGTATTCAAGTCTATATTATTACACAGTCTGTCTTGCACACCAGAAACACTAACCAAAAACCCTAGGTTCATTAACAGAGGTTAACCCTATGCATGCACACAGACAGTACATCCAAAATCCCTTTGACCATTCTAACAATGTAATATTCAAATTTTACAGCAATAGATCTATGAAATTATAAGTCATCAACATTAAAACGAGTACCCAACTGAACTAATCATAGATAATATAAATAATATGCAGGAAACAAAAATGATACGTAAGATAGAATACAGAGCGAATAACATATGCATTTGGTACATAGAGTTATCAAAACAGATCTTTATTAAGGGACCCCGCTCCAACAAAATTACACATCAAATTGATATTATTTTACATTTTTGTGAGATGGGTTTGCAGGAATTTGAGTATCCCTTTGTAGTCTTTTTAGAGTGAGTAAGCAGGCCCAAATTTTCATATTTTATCAATAATAAATTTATTTTCAAGTTTTTATGTAATTTACAGGAACGTAGTAAATTAAAGAGTGATGGATTTATACTTGCTAAAGATAAGAGTAAGAAAGGACAATATACTTATGTGGAACAAGGAAAATAGCACAATCGAGGAGATATAGTATTGGGGCAACTACCTGACAAGTTGTATTGGAATTTTTGTATTATTTAATCAAACATTCATTCAATAGGTAAGTGTAGGATGAGTGTGCAATAAGCTTGTTAGCCAAAAAATTATTTTCTATTTGATTTTTAGTGTGATTGTTTGCAACAATGTAAATTTTTTAGTTTGAGTGTGGTTCAATTTCAAAGTAGGTTGGTTGTAGCAAACAAGTTATAGGTTTGGAAAATGAATTTTTTTCAACTTGGGATCAGGACTTTTGTCTATAGGGGCTCTTACTTTTGAGAATCTATGATTGACAACATCCTCATGGACCTAGTTTTTATCATAGTTTTAGTCAATTAATTTTTTTAATGCACTCACAAAAATACTCTCAGCATGTATTTAAATAGGGTTAAAGCTTTGGAAATTAAAGCGTTAGTATTCTTGAAGCCTATTTTTCAGGAATTCGACATTAAAAATCTCATTGATAGTTGTTGATAAGCCACCTCATCAGTTCAACTTGAGGATTTCCTTTAGCATCATAAGGAGTAGGATTTTTTTGGCAGATTTATAGAAAACTCGAAAGTTTGAAAGGGGATTAGGTGACATCAAAATGAGTAAATAAATATTATTCCTAGTTTTCCAGAGTACAAAATCAATGATCAAGTTCTACATTTGAAGGGATTTGACCAATAATGAGATAAACAGATGGAAAATAAATTAGTGACAGATTTCTTTCAACTTCTCAGGAAGAGTTCAAGGAATAATAGTTGCAATCACTCGAGACAATCAAAGATTCATTATATTTTTGGAATTATTTTGTAGCTTTATTTTACATAATCATAGGAGATTATTTTTTTCGGATTTTAGGTTATATAAAATATCATTTTTTAATGAAAATGGTTTGGACCTGAGGACCCTTTGGAGCACATTGTATCAAATTTTGTTTTAGATTAATGAAGCTTGACAAGAAAGAGCATGGATTTTTGTGATATTGTGGATTCGTGTGATGTATTTTTCCATTCTATCCTATTCCTTATGTATTTTTTTTCTTCTCAGTTATACCATTAATGTATGGAATTATAATATTTGTATAAGATTAAATGTTACACGATTCACCCTTATTTTTGGTGGTTGGTCTAATATATCTAAATATTTGTGCCCATTTCCTCTAAATATGATCTTGGATTCATCCTTCATGCCCAATTGGAGTGGATTTTCCCCCCCTTGAAATATCAGCTAAAATGAAAATTGTCTAAGGAAAATGTACCTATATTTCCTATGAGATCTATGTACTTCCAAATGAGTTCCTCATTAGTTTTCATTAATTCTCAGCTATTGAGACTCCGTGCCCAATGATTTTACCTTCCCTTTCCAAATTATTTTTGAATAATCCAATCATATCTTGTCATTGTTATAAGTAAATAACCAGTCATATTTCACTGACTTGTAGAAGTGACCCCCCTTCTTATTGAAAGGGATACTTTTCAATTTAAAACAATGGTCAGAGGTTACCCTATATTTTTTCCCTGATAGCCAAGGTTTTTTGTAAGTGATAAGATGATCCTTAGAGTTCTAATATGATATTTATGAATTTTAATGTAGTGAAAATAATATAAAAGGCACTTCTGATTTTCTCTTAAGGCTAAATGTGTTGTATTTACTCTCTTGATTGATTACATGTTGTCGGTAGAGGGTTTTTGAGGCACAACTTAAGGTCTAGTCATTAAAAACTTGGTTTTACATGGATGGCTCTTGATGCCACATGTTGTTTATGATAATATCAAGACAAAGTACAAGACATTAACCTAGTTAATTCTCCATGGCTGATTTCTCTGAAACTCATCAAACGACTTGAATTAACCAAATGGGAGTTAGGGTAAACAACCACAATTCCATATTGGTTGTTGGTAATTCACACATTTCTAATTCTATGGAGGGTTCCTCAATTGTTGAGGGCTTTACAGTTTTGTATTTATTCTTCATTGACTAAAACACAATTTTACTAGTTACCAACATCAAGTCAGAGTGTAACCTTCTGCATTAATTTTTTCGAGCGGTCACAGTCGCAATTATTCTCCATTCTCGTTTTATAGTTTATTTTTTTTATTTTAACTGGCTCTCTAGCCATACTTATATCATGGATTTAATATGCCACAACTATTTTAGAGGATGCCACATTCAATATTTTGATTCTGAACTTGTTTAATTAATATACAACAAAGAGCCTTTGAACCAATGTAGTTCAGGTATGGAAGACACCAAAGTTCTTTATATACTTTCCTTTTATGTTTTATGCCCCCTTTTTACAAATGTACTTCCCATTTCTTTTAAGTTCTCTTGCTCAATAATGTTGTGTCAGTTGTTCTTGTTTTTTGGAGGTAGGTAGGTTTCGTGCTAACTTCAATGTGCTCTAAATGGAATAGTAACTTTGATGTGTTATCTAATCATGGTACAATTGTATTTTTATTCTTCTGAGGTCTGGTCTAGAGTGTCAGGTCCTCCATCACTTTAATGTATTTTTCTCTCACATAAAAATGTTAGGGTTTGAACCATAAAGTTTTTTCTCCACGACCTTTTACCCTTTCCTAGAGATGATGAATCATTGTATATCTAGAGTCTTGACACACAAAATATTTTCCCTAGTTGTTAGAAGGGAGTAATTATAATGTCTGTAACCTGGACTCTTTTTTTTGCATAGTGGTTATCCTCAGTTGAGATATTTGGTGATTGTAATGTTACGTATTGAATGAAAATAGATTGTGCTCATATAAAATTTTCCATTAGGTTCTCCTCCTTCCATTACATACATAATGCACCTAGTTTTCTCTTGTCATTTCTTACTATGTCGTAATTATGTTTTCCAATTTTCATGGAAGTGTCATCACAAACTTATCCTATTAAACTTATCCTATTAGTTTCTATTGTTGTTCAGTAAAATGGAAATATGTTTAAGTTTTTCCAAGACGGGTTTCTGCATAAAAATATTATCACAAGAGTTCTCTGGTGAGGCAAAACTAGGTTCCTCTAGTTTCTGCTCAAGTCAAAAGATGTAAATTTCATTTCAGCAAAGGCATGCACTTCATGACTGCTCCAGTTACTAGATTTTTTTGTGTCATCTGGATCTAACTCCACCAGAACATTGAAGTATGCAATGGTAATTGTTAGTGAGGTCTTGGTTATTTTCTTTTTAAAAAAATAATAAATATAATATTGTTTCAGTAACTCGTATAATCAAGCCTTCACTAGACTCATGTCCTTACTGCTCCTAATTCTTTCTTAATCGGTTTCTCCATCCCAATTTGACTCTTTTATCGAAATTCGTTTATAAATGAATTATTTTCATGGAAATATTTGGTTAAACCTACCAAGAGCTTTGTTATTAGTTACAGGGTACCAAATTAATTTTCTCCTTCAAAATTAGGCAAACAAATATTCAACAAAGAAAACCCAACACTAGTTTATACAAAATATACACACTTACTCTTTCTTACTACGACATTCATAAATTTTATAGAGAATATATGGGCTAAATACTATGAATTATACTTATATAAATTATTTTTCAAAGATTAAAGTAAACCCAACTTTGAAAATTATCTTCTAATAAGAGTGGAAGTTATGTGTCCATTGTCCCCCGATCTTGTCACTTCCCCTACATTTAGTTGACAAAAACATTTTTCACGTTGTTTCACAAGAATATAGAGCTCCTGAAACCAATCTAGAACTAGCATATTTTGAGGTTTCCACTTGCTAGACTCTAGCTCAAGAAACCCTCCTTCAGGAAGTGTCATGCCTTAACTTGAGAACTGGCAGTAATTTTCTCTTTTTTGATTCAAGGTGGTTTCGCTTCCTTCTAGTTGCTAGCCCCTTCTTTTACCCTCAAGAGAAATAATTTCCATTAACTGTCATGAGGTTGAAAATTGATTTTGATAACCACAAAATCCTTTTTTAACCAAAACAATAATATAACCTTCTTTTTTTAATGTTTACAATTTTTCTAGGTTTTTCTAAAGTAAATGAAATTAAATGTAAATAATTACAATATCCAATGGTTTTACAATTTTATATCGCACAAATTGACATGAATTTATGTTAATTATTATGAACATTGAAATAATTTATTTATTTACGATTATAATACCTATATTACTTTTTAAATGCCATGTCTAACCACAAAATCCTTTTTTAACAAAAATAATAAGATAACTTCCTTTTTTTAATGTTTAAAGTTTTACTAGATTTTTCTAAATTAAATGACATTAAATGTAAATAATTACAATAGCGAATGGTTTTAAAATTTTATATCACACAAATTGACATGCATTTATGTTAATTATAATGAACATTGAAATGATTTATTGATTAATGATTATAATACGAATATTATTTTAAATACCATGTCTAAATTTCATGATTTACACATCTTTCTCATACTAAATAAGTAAAAAGAGATTTAAATTTTTATCATTACAATTTTTAATTTTTTAATGTAAATGGTTTTATTGTCTTTTAATGAAATATTAATGGAAAACATATAATGACACTCATTTGTACAAGACTTCTTAAAGAAAAAAAGAAATTTGGAATTTTTTGTTAGCAATGTGCTCAAACTTATTGTGATAAATTTCATTAGCCAAAGATAGATTTTATTTTGAGGTAACAAATAACTATGTATATGAGAATATATTATCAATTAATACATTTAAAATAAATTATAATTGGACTATGTTTTGGACCTTTTTCCTCGCAAATTTTAATTTAGTTTTCCTTGAAATGTGATAGAGGTTTTATAACATATTGTAGGTTTTAATTCACTTATACATTCAAAAATTCATTTTAAAATCTAAATCAATTTCCAAATCTAAATCTTACTTAAAATTGTATGACATACATTAGAAAAAAAAGAAAAATATATATATATTCTAAATTAATTTTCGAAACATAATAATATACTTATAATTAAAATAAATATAAACTATTGAAAAATATTATTAGTAAGAATTTCATAATTCTGAATCTCATATTAAATAATTGAATCATTATTATAAATTTTGACATAATATCTTCAACTGTAAACATAATATATTTAAAACAAGAAAGAAAAAAGAAATCGTTATTTAATAATTTTTCTTCATGTTTTGTAACATTGTATTAAATTTTTTTTGTCAAGTATATATATTTATTAGAGATGCAAATTTTTTCTTGAATTTCAACATTTTCAAAACATGATATACTTTTTTGAAATAGATTTACTATATTTCTCAAAATGACATATTTCAACTCATCTCATATATTTAGAATTAGTAAATCACATGTATTTCAAATGATTAAATCTCCCTCTCTCTCTCTCACACACACACACACACACACATATATATAAATTTATTTTTTCTCGTCATCTTAATATCTAATAGATATAATTTTTTTTTCAATATTTTTTTTTATTTTTTATATGAAATACATTATTAAAAATAAACATTAAATTTTGTGTTTGTAATTTTTTAAAATAGTGGGAAAAATTCATATTTGAGTTGTCAAAGAAGATGACATAGATTTCTATCTCTTAATGCAAATGGACTTATCATTATTATTCGAGGGAAACCACACCACCTCTTATCATCCTCTTGGTAGATAGTAAGAGTACATAGTTTCTTTATAATTATCATTATCACATTTTTTTATTATATTTAATATTTCTTAAAATATTATATCTTAAATTTTAATTATCTTCATATATATTTAAGTTACAAAAAATATTTTATATAACATAAAAATTCTAAAGCTAATTTTATGATAGAAAATGGTTTTATTTATTTATTTATTATGATTTTTTCATGTATCAGGAAAACTAATTAAATTTTAATTCATAAAATTATTTTTAGTGTGTTTTTATTTTGTAAAAGAAAAAGATATTTCAGTACTTCACATTAAATATAGGTTCTTAACTTTCAATATCATCATCTACCAATTTTAATATATATATGAATTTTTAATTTGTCTAAAAAAATTTAAATATAAAAATAAATATCATATTATTAATATATAATATTTGTATATAACCTTAAACTTTAGACTAGAGAGAATGTGAAATTGCAATGCAATGCTTTCAAATATTTTTTTTGTTTAATATAGAATCATTATGTTTACTTGAGATAAAATATTATCATAAAATTATATAATTCGTGTCATTCAACTTTTTGACCACTGCATATGAAAGAGAAACAATATTACATTATAATTTTATTTTATTTAAATTAGAAAAAAAATAGCATTACTATATAATTTTCTTTTATGTTAAATTAAAAAAAAAAAAATTAACTTACAAATTTTCAATTTATTTTTATGCTATGTTATTTTTTATTTTTTATTTTATTTTGTTTTTAAATATATTTTAAATTTTAAATTCTTACTTTGACGTATATTGTTTTAAAAATCTTAAATTCTAAGAAAGCTATATTAATAATAATAATTAAAAAAAACATCAAAACACAAAAACTCGATAATATTGTAAAACAAAAAACAAGAAATGCACAAAAGCTTGAGAATAATTGAAATTCAAATGTGAAAAAGTTGATGGTGACCTAATCTTCTTCACTTTGAAAAATACAAGAACTGTCACATCAAAAATTTTAACCAGTAAAAATAAAAATGAGTTGGCTGAAAAAAGAATATCCGTTGGAAGAAGTGGGAGTGGATGACTTGCCTAAATTAGAAATAATTACGATGGATGAGTTGGCCAGAAAAAGACTGTTGTAAGAAGTGGGAGTGAAAGCTGTAAGATGGAAAAATATAAAGAAAATGGGAAAGCAAGTGGAAGGATAAATAATTAGGAATATATTTTTTTTTTATTTTTTTTACTTCAAGGGAAAAAAAGTGGAAATACCTATAAATTTCAAATTTCCATTTTTTAGTTCTAGTGTTCTATTGATTGTTTTTTTTTGTATGTTTTGTGGGAAGCAGCTCCATTTTTGTGCTTTTGTGAAGTGTTTAATGTAGCAAATCAGATTCTGTGTGAAAAATTCAATGTCCAAAATTTGTTTGTTGACAGAAGAGGACGGAAATGGATTTGGTATATTCCATAAGATCAATGTTGTTTCTTGATTCAGAGGAACCGCCGAGGGGAGATTTTGTCACCGGAACTTGGAAGGGAAGAGTTGCCATGTTCCAATGCGCTATTGTATTGTAGCTACCGCCACCCAAACCCAATCCCAAACCCTGTTTGGGCTATTCTTTTATACAACAAATGTGTTTCAGGTACTTTATTTATTTATGATGTGTTTATTTAAATTTAATGTAATTTGTTGTCGATGAAAACTTGTCATTCTAGTTTACTCTCTACCCTATTTTCTTTAGTTATTTTAACAACTCTCTATTTCATTTTATTTAGTTAGTTTAACCTCCCTCAAACCTGCCTTCCAGTCTTCCTGATTTTTATAATTAGGTTCTCTTGGTCGATTTAGGTTCCATTTTTGTGTTGGCATTCAAATTTCTGTTGGTTGCAACCACAATCACTTTTGGTAGGATTTTTAGAGTCTCTCTTAGGTTCGACTTCCAGAACAAGAATAAACTCATTTTTCTATATCATATCCTTTTAATATCATGGCACTGTAATTTAGTGTAAAATCCATTGAGTTCTTGATACCAATATCAACCAATCCACCTAAGATCGAGATATGGATTTTGTGGGTATTCCTTAAATGGTTCAGCTTCCAGCAAAAGTGTAAACTCTTTTTTGATTGACTTGTGGATACCAATTTCAACTAGTCCGGCTAGAATCAAAATCTTAAGCATGAGATCACGAGACAATACTTGTTTTTTATGAAATTAAATTACTTGGAAGGTTGTCCACTATTACTCATTTCCATTTTGAATAGTGGCCCGAAATCTAGAACATAGGCAATGTGCAACCATACTTCATCTAATTTGTGTGGAACTTTGTGTAGATCCACACTGCAACCAAGATCGTAAAAAATGGTTGGAATGTTGAATGGATTTCATGTTGGTTGGTTATTCAATGTTGGCATATCATATTACGATCTGACTAGGAAGACATTATATGAACTTTCATGTTCAGCGCGTAAATATATTCTCTCACCCTACATAACATTTATTATACTACTATCGCTCCATCGATCAACATAAACATTAGGGTTAAGATCTTATAAAGTATCCAGATTTTAAGTTGCAATGAATTTGATCATGGATGCAAAGATAGGCTAAAAAAAAGCACGAGATTGAATTTTTTTGTTGCGGGGTTTGGTTTAGTGGCACATAAATTTTTATTTCTAGGGTTTGGTTACGTGGTCCAATAGGTACACATTTTTCCAACATTGAAAAGAATAACTTAAATCGAGGGATGTTGATTATCAGTAAATGTGCCAACTTAAATCTAAAATTATATTCCTTCCCTTGGTGTCCACAATAAATTTTCCACATTACTTTTTCCATCTAATTCTTTCAAAGTTAATCGTAATTTTATCTCTATCCATGATAATTTTATTTCAACATGCAACTTGATATGCCTTGTTGGTAATAATTTTAATGGATCTCAAGCTAAGATGTATGGATCTCAAGCTATGATGTCGACCCTAGTTGTATGGTCTGTGAAATTCCTGCTAGCTGGGATTGAAAGTTGGATGTAAGGGTAAATTAATAATGACCACGATGATATGAAAATCATCTTGTTTGTAGGGCGGTGCCATTGGCGCAGATGAAATAAGAAGTTTCTCTATATTGTATTTTTATTTGCATTGGATTCGCAATAATAAGTGTTTCTATATTGTATTTGTATTTTCATTTTATTCGCATTTGTCTAGTGAGATGTTTCCACTCTAAAAGCTCTTCAGCGATCCTTAGGGTCAAAACTATAAATATAAGGTTATATTTTGGAAGATGGCTCGGATGAAGAGCGGTATATATTATTATATTTTTGAAGTAAATGCAATAGGACTTTTACAAAATCTTTTAATATATATATATATATATATATATATATATGGCTAAAACCTACTCCAAATTCTAGCAGTTTATAGTATATTTAATTTAATTTTTTTTCGTTTCCATGTGAACGAAAAAACAATTAATCAATTTTACATTAAATTAGAGTGAAATCTTATACTAATATTAAATAAACCAATTAAAACAATTGGTGTGAAGATGATTAGAAATCTAGAAAGCATCCTTTTGATTAATAACCTTTATTTTTTCTAATTAAAATCCTTAATGAGTTATAGTCACTTTATTTGAAGTTACATTTAATTTACTATATAGGAATATGGTGAGGTGAAGTCAATTCAAAATTTATTATGATATATATAAACTTTCTCATAATTTTTTTAAAATAATGTTTCCTTAAGGGGAGAGAGAGAGAGAGATAGAGAGAGAGAGAGGGAGGGAATGAGAGAGATAGAGACATAAGGGAGAGAAAGAGAGAGGTAAAAGGGGAGAGGTGGAGAGAGAGGGAGGCAGGAAAAGAGACACAACAATAGAGAGAGGGGAGGCGAGAGAGAGAGATAGAGTGAGAAAGAGAGAGGTATATAGAAAGAAAGGGAGGGACAGGGGGAGAGACATTGCAAGAGAGTGATAGAGAGAGAGAGAAAGAGAGAGAAATGGAAGAAGGGAGAGAAAGAGAGAGAGAGAGGGAGAGAGGGAGTGGGGGGGGGGGGATAAAGAGAGAGTGGGGCAGAGAGAGACAGATAGAGATTAAGAGAGAGAGAGAGAGAGAGAGAGAGAGAGTAGGATGGGGAGTGAGAAGGAGAAGGAGACGGAGAGAGTGATAAGTAGGGGAGAGAGGGGGAGACGAAGAGATAGAGGGAGAGAGAGAGTGGGAGAGAGAGTTGGGGAGGAGGAGTGATATGTAGTGGGAGAGAGAGATGGAGAGGGAGAGGGGGAAAAGAGAATGAAAGAGGGGGAGAGAGATAAAGAGAGGGGTTCTAAGAGAGAGAGAGAGAGAGAGAGAGAGAGAGAGAGAGAGAGAGTGAGGAGGGGGAAGGAGAGAGGGTGGGAGATTGAGAGTGAAAGAGAGAGACAGAGGGGGAGTGAAAGATAGATAAAGGTGGGAGAGAGGGAGGGGGAGAGGGGAGAGATAGAGATAGATAGGGAGAGAGAGAAAGAGGGGGAGATGGGTAGAGAGATAGGGCGGAAGGGGGGAGGAAAAAGAGTGAGGGTGATAAAAGTGAGAGAGAGAGAGGGGGGCGACGAGCAAGAGAGAGGGGGGAGAGAGCCACAGATAAAGCGAGATGGAGGGATGGAGAGGGAGAGGGAGAGGGAGAGAGATAGGGAGGGGAGATGGAGAGAGAGAGGGAGGGAGGGAGGGAGGAAGAGAGGTAGAGAGAGAGAGAGAGAGTTGGAATGGGAGAGAAAGAGAGGAGAGAGAGAGAGAGAGAGAGAGGAGTGGGGGAGCTACATATATATAGGGAGATAAATAAAGGGGGAGGGGGTGAGAGAGAGAAAGAGAGGGGTAGAGAGAGTGGGAGAGAGAGAGAGATGGGGAGAGGGGGAGATGGGGAGAGAGAGGGGGGAAGAGATGATGAGGGGGATGGGGGGATGGAGAAAGAATGAGAGGGAGTGAGTGAGTGATAGAGGAGGGGAGAGGGAGAGAGAGTGGGGGAAACGAGAGAGAATGATTGAGGGAGGGAGTGGAGTTTGTGTGTGTGTGTGTATATATATATATATATATACAGAGAGAGAGAGAGAGAGAGATAGGAGGAAGGAGATCGAGAGAGAGAAAGAGAGGGTGAGACATATAGAGTGATATAGAGAGAGGGAGGGAGAGAATTTGAGATGGAGAGGGAGGGAGAGAGAGAGAGAGAGAGCAAGAGGGAGAGAGGGAGGGAGAGGGAGAGGGAGAGAGAGTGGGGAGGATTGAGGTAGAGGGAGAGGGAGAGTGAGAGAGCGGGGGAAAGGTGGTAGAGAGAGAGAGAGAGAGAGAGAGATTGGTGGAAGGGGAGAGAGGGGGGGTGGGGGGGAAGGAGAGAGAGAGAAAGCAGGGAAGAGAGTTGGCAGAGTGTTAAAGAGAGAGAGAGGGAGAGTTCGATGTATGTATATATATATATATATATATAGACAAAGAGAGAGAGGGGGAGATGAGGGGGGGATAGAGAGAGAGAGAGAGGGTCAGGGAAGGAGATAAATATAAAGGGGGGGGATAGAGAGAGAGAGAGAGGTGGGGATAAAGTGGGAGGGGGGAATGGAGGGTGATAGAGTGAAGGGCATGGATGGAAGAGGTCTAGGTGCATTGGGGTAGGGGCAGAGAGAGAGAGAGAGAGAGAGAGAGAGAGAGAGAGGGGGGGGGGGATTGTTATAGAGGTAGAGGGAGGTGGGGGATGAAAAAGTGTTGACATATGGATAGATGGATGGTGGGAGGGAGGGGGGGAGGCTTGGGGTGAGAGAGTGGGAGAGGGAAAGAGAGAGTGGGGGAGGAAGCCAAATAGGGAAGGATGGAGAGGTAAGGGAGAGAAGATATAGTTATATATAAAGTGAGAGTGATATAGGGGGATAAAGAGTGGTAGGGTTGGAGAGTGAGAGTGAGTGGAATATATATGTGTGTGTGTGTGTGTGTGTGTGTGTGTTTGTGTGTGTGTGTGTGTTGTATATATATATATATAGAGAGAGAGAGAGAGGGCTGATGGGGGAGACGATGTGGGAGAGTGGGAGTGAAAGAGGTAGAGGTAAAGTGTGAAGGGATATATATAAAGAGAGAATGTGTGAGACAATAGTTAGGGAGGAAAAGAGATAGGGAGAGATAGAAGAGAGAGGGAGGGAGTGGGAAGAAATAAAAAAAACAAATAAAAGGATGGGGATGGTGGGAGTGCAATTGGTAGTTAGGGAGATGTATAGAATAATTGGAGGTATAATGGGGGAGAGAAAGAGAGTGAGATACAAAGAGAGAAGGGGGGCTGGGGGTGGGGATTGGGTGGGGGCCAAGGGGGAGAGAGGGCATGGGCAATAAAATTAGGGGGGAGGTGGAGGTGGATTCTTGAGAGAGGTGAAGGGGAGTGTGCATGCTAGAAAGGGAGAGATAGTGATAATGAGATTGGTGGTTAGTAATAATACAATAGGTCAATACCATTGGTTATAAAAATACCATGAATCTCCCCATTTCTAATTTTTCCTACTCAATAATATAAATTGATTTTATATTTTCATTAATTTTACCCACATTCAATTAATAAGACCCTTTAATTTAATTATACATTGATACTTCCAAATATTACTCTTTCCACTTATATGATAGCTAAATAATTGTATTAATTCATCCCCATTTTCCTTATAAAATAGCCCATGGGAATCAAATACGACATTCAATCAGTGACTATTCGAAAAATAAAAAATTACATGGTCAAACCTCTCTAGGTTGAAAAATCATTAATCTGCCTCATCCATGCACTCTTAGTTAACTTTACAATTTTCATGCTAAAGTGAACTTATATCAATTCATTGCCAATTGTGCTTACATCACAAATGGCTTCATGTGCCATCGTAGAAAGGCACTACCACGAGGGTTGTAATTCAAGGGCACTACTATGGAGGCCATAATTGGAATGGCATCCCTATGATATACCGTACATAACACATTCCATTATTACTTGTATTTCTATTTGATTCTTGATAAAGGTGGTAAGTTGTCATGGAAAGTGTCACTCTCTTATCATCATCCTTCAAAATAGTTTGGAAAATATTCTGTGGAGGTTTATGCCACTAAAATAATGATAAACTAAAAAAAATCCATAATAATATATATAAAAAATAAAAGAATACAAGATATGGTTCGAAACATAATTAGCTCATGGGGAAAAACCTATTATGAGCTCTATCCACCAGATTAGCCATCACCTGGTTGTTAGAGCACTTGATCCTACCTAAATAAAAAAAAATCCTTGTATTTTCCCACCCTTTATGAGAAATAAGTCATCATTTTTAAGTTGTATTAGAGTGGTGGAAATAGTATGCCAATAAAAGGGGTAACTCGTGTCTCTATGATTGATCCCTTTTTACATATATACACTCTATATGTTGGACATCAAGTAGTTGGCCTCTTGGCTATGTCACCTAACCCTTAACTCTTTCCCAATGCATTTCCACCCTCTACAGTTGTGCCAGTGGACTAATGAATTGATCTAGGAATTTTAACTTCTCCTTGGGTGTTTGAAACACATAGTACAGCTATCCAAGTATTCATCACAAATATAAGAGAGGGAAGGTCTATATGGGACTTGTTGTAGTGAGATATGTGATAAGTATTGGTTGTTACTATAACTTTAATTATGGTCCTTTGCATTGCCTCTATGATTTTATTTACCTAATGATCAATTTACATAAACTTTTTTATAAGTATATTTTGTGAGATGTTTGAAATCACAGTAGCAGAGGATGTTATAGGTGATTTCCTTACCTCCTTACTAGTGGACTAGAAGTTCTAATATCCAAAGTATAGAGAGGTAGATTTACTTTGATGATGGAATTTTCAATATCTATGATATATTATTTGGCTAATAGATGGATTTATATAATGATTTACAACTAGAGGAATCCCTAAATGTTAGAACATTAATCCCATGATTGTTATCATTGGAGATATTGATGGGGTGATGAGTGAATATGTGATTACCCTAGTATTCCATTGCCACTATTTGAAGAGAATCACTTGATCCACAATCTAGATGATGATGGTGAGCCTTGAGGTGACAAGGGATGGCTTCTATATCACTTTGGAGAGACAACACTTAGCTAGCTAATGGCACATCACCTAGTTTCCTCTTGTGAGGGCCATGTAGGGCACATTTTGGTCATGATCTCCTGGAATGGAGATGCTTTTGGTGTCTTGAACATGATCATGAAGAAATTCCTGGAATATGGAACACCCTTTAGCCCTTACATCGCATTTTGAGAGAGTCTTGAACTCATTTGAAAATTTAACCATAATATAAGTATGTATTTATGTAATTAAAAAGAAAAAAATTATTAATATTATAATAACTCTTAATTTTATTAAAAAAATGTATAAAATATCAAATTACCAATATTTTTTTTTTATCTATTTAAAAGTATTAAATTATAATAGCATCTAAAAAAACAATAAAATTTTTATAAAAAAAACAAACATCTTAATAAGTAAAGTAAAAAAATATGATGACATGGTCATTGGTTCATTGTTTATGGAAACAAATATTTATATTAACAATTGTCCACTTAAATGGAAAACATTCAAAATACCTATATATATATATATATATATATGATCTTAAAATATGATTGTATTGTTTCATAAATTTAGATTAAAAGGAAAAACAAATCCATATTACATAACTTTAAAACTTTAAATTATATATATTTTTAGTTGTAGTTAAATTTGAAATAGATTAAACTAAAAATTATTTCAAATATAATTATTAAAAGGAATATTATTTTTGAAATAATAAAAAAAATACATTATTAAATTGAGAAGTAAATTCCACTCTATATGGAGAGTCTAATAACATATCATATTGAAGAAAAACATTACCAAAAATCAATAAATGAGAAATATAATGGCCAACTATATAGACTATATAATGCTTTATTCAATTGGCATGCATGCCTTACAGGTATGAAGTTGTCTTTAAGTGTTACTTTTTGGAGTTTCCCTTGGATTTTTAGCATGATTCTGATAGAAAACAATCATGGATTTTGTTGTTGTTGTTGTTTAAATTAGTTTTTTGATTGCATATATGAATTCAACACATTCGAAAACCCTTGGGAAGTTCTATTGTGCAAATTTCACACATTAAACTTGTGATTTCAATGAATCTCTATCAGATATTAAAGAATTTTCAAGTAATTCTTATATCATAGAGTCTAAAATAATTATTAACATAGGAAAACATCTTTTAAATTGAATTAATTTTTTTTTTCAAGTATGTGAAGTTGATATAAAATTATTTTAAATATTATCAAATTAAATTATTTTTATTTCTATCTCTATATAAATATATATAGAGTTTATATTGGAATATATTAGTTGATATGAATATTCTAATATCTCATCCATGATTTGTATTGGAATGTTTTTAAATAAAAGAATTACACATCTTCCTAATATTCAAAAGAAAAAAAGATAACAATTTCTTTTAAATTATTTTATATCTCACAAATTGAAATAAAAATATTTTAATTATTATGGATATTGAAATAATTTATTTGTTTATAATTACAACATTAATATAATTCTAAATATCATATATCAATTTCATCCAATTAAGAACATTTCTTATACTAAAGAAATAAAATGCAATTTAATTTTTTGATGATTTTTTTTTTTTTTTAATGTAAATACATTTATTATTTGTTAATGTAATATTAATAGACAACATATAAGTATATTAATTTATAGATAATTTATCAAAAATAAATAAATTTGGTAAGTTTTGTTAGGAACATATATTATACTACTATATATATATATATATATATATATATATATATATATATATATATATATATCTTATTAAATTTACGTTTTCTCTTTTTTTATACCTATCCAATACATACTAAAATATATGTTTTATTTATGATTAATATTTAAAAAATAATAATATGTTAATTACCAAATTTATATTAAAATATAGAAAGGATTGTACATCTTTTTGAGATTAGATGACAAAAGAAAAGTTATGAATGAAACCTAATTATTTTTCTTTCAAT
Source organism: Pinus albicaulis (assembly GCA_034641835.2). NCBI lineage: Eukaryota > Viridiplantae > Streptophyta > Pinopsida > Pinales > Pinaceae > Pinus > Pinus albicaulis. The sequence goes on along the minus strand of CM076569.1, from coordinate 814,104,963 downwards.
ATTTTTTTTAGTTTATTTTAAATTACATTATTAAAAATAAATATTAAAATATTTTATTTATAACTTTTAAAATAGTGGGAAAAAATCATATTTGTGTTATCAACACAATCGTTATATACTGTTATCTCTTAATGCATGTGGACTCATCTTTATTATTCAAGGAAAAATACTACATGTTATTGTTGTAAGTTGGTAAGAATACATACTTTCTTTATAAAAATGATTAACAAATTTTGTATTATATTTAATATTTATTTAAATATTATATCTTAAATTTAATTATTATTATTATTATTATTATTTTATATATATTCAAGTTAAAAAGTATTTTATATAATATAAAAATGATAAATTTAATTTTATGTGATTTTTGTTTTATTATTATTTTTGTGCAGAGTTCTTGTGTATAAGAAAAACTAAGTAAATTTTAATTTATAAAATTATTTTGTGTTTTTACTTTGTAAAAAAATGACATTTTACAATTTGATATTTACGACTTAACCATATCTATTTAAAAACAACTCTCCTAATTGCCTTTCTGTCATAATCTGTGTCATTCAATCTTTTGTGCCTTTCTGTCATAATCTGTGTCATTCAATCTTTTGTTGGACAATTGAATCGTAATTAGTCGTTGATTTGAATATAACTGCAACAGTGTCGTGGTGTCATGGTTACGACGGTTACGACTCGCTCAAAGATTTAAAATTAGTTTTTCATCCGCCCAGCAACGGCTTCACAGATACATGTCATGGCTTTCGTGCGTACTGCAGCAGTGGCCTCACAGATGAATGCCATGGCTTCCTTGCATCCTGCAGCATTGATTTCAAGTACCTCTACGTACTCGTTTCTAATTCCAACAAAGAACATAGAGTCAACCACCATTCGGATCAGATTCATTGAAATGGAACGGAGCTCACGGACGGTCAATTTCAGGTGCTTACTACTTCAATTACAAAGAAGATGGATCATGGATATCATTTTCTTAAAAAACAAAGCTAGGTACGGTAGCTGGCCAAATATTAATTTCATTATTGATTTATTTATTGCCAAAGATTTATTGTTTTCAGTTACCTCTGCATAGTCATTTCTAATTCCAACTAAGAGTAGAGAACCAACCACCATTCAGACGAGATTCATAGGAACCGAACAGAGCTCCAGAGGGTTTCACCAGCGGTTTCAATTTCAGGAGCTTACTGCTTGAATTGCAGAGAAGATGCTTCATGGCTATCTATTTCCTAACAAATCAAGCTAGGTACGGTAATAGGTCGAGCCAGCCAAATATTAATTTCATTATTGATTTATTTAGTGACCGAGTTATGATTTATTATGATATTGATGACCAAGGATTCAAAAAACAGATAAGGAACCAATGCCTCCGCCTTCTACGGCTTTTATCAGTGGTTCTTCTGCGGCTTATGCCTCCACTTCCACCCATCGACTGAAGCTTCGTCGTCAAATGCTATTTCGGAGTTATTTTCGCCCTCGGAAATTTACTGTTCAGCTTGCCCTTTCCAAGAGTGAGAAATTTTTTTGGTCAGCCGAACTCTTTTTTCCAAAAATACTATGTTTTTAACTCTCAGATTATTCCACCTTATTTTCCAAAAATACTATGTTTTTAACTCTGAGATTATTCCACCTTATTCCCTACAATATGCCCCTGTTGCACTCATATGCGCGTCAATTATGGTCATGGATTGATCCTTCAATGCCGAAGATATTTATTATTCCTTTATATTATAGTATCATTATTTAAATGCCTTTTAAAATTATTATAGGGTAGGTTATTTTACAATCGTTTTTAAATGTGATTATTTTGATAATACATTTATTTGTGTTTTCGTAAAATCTTTATTCAAAAACTATAAAATTTCTAATATATTCTTACTAGACGCAGTGACGCCGAACAAGAATTTAATTAATGTGATAGCAGCCCACACGAAGATTTTATTTTATTTTTAAAGTATTATGACGTTTTCACCATAAATGCTTAAAACTTGGGAGGCTCAGCAATTATGAAGAAGCCATTACTGCGATGATAACACTAAAATCACCATAAATGCTTAAAACTTTGGGGGCGCCGCAATGCTGAAGAAGCCATTCATTAGTGTGATAACAAAAATATTAAAATCGAGATTGGCATCATTTATTACAAAGAGTTTCTTTTCATAAATAAGTAAAACAAAACTTTTGTGGAGTGTATAACGCTGCAATGGGTGGATTTTGGAAATCGCTTTCAAGTTTCAACGGTAACTTTGACGTTTTCAAGGGTGGCGATTTTATATCAAACCAATTCATTTGATATGAATGGACATTACCAACTGGTTATTTCTGCCTTTTAGACTTTCCTAATACTTTTTTATACTCGTTTAATAATAAAGTTTTTAAATATTTTTTTAAAATTCTATAGAGCAAGTCAATAATTTTAGTAAGTTAGGAAGAAAATAAAATAATATTTAATATAATAAATTAAGAATTTTATTTATATTTCATATATTTAATAGATGAAATGAAAACACAATAAATCAATTATTATTATATAGTATTTAATATTTATTATTAGATAAATATATTATGAAATGCACTTATGATAACATAAATAAATTTTTTAGATTAGACATAAAAAATCTCAATTGACTTTATTTTGAAATACACATATAAAAGCATGCATAAATTCTTTAAATCAAACATAAAAAAATCTCAATGTACCAATAAAACTTAATGATTTTTTTTTAATATTAATATTATAAATATTTATATATAAATTTATTTAAGTTTAAAATTTTAATAATTTTAATAAAAATAAATTAAATTATATGAATATTTTATCATAATTACATTGAAAAAATATAATAATAGTTAACCCAACATAAAATGTTTTATTAATATATGTACTATAAAAATACAAATTTAAAATTTGCATATAATCTTTGACATTTTAATACCAACCAAATACCATCTCAATGGCAGATAAACTTATATGTCTTTCAATTTCTGATTGATACTATCCTCCCTACCTCGAGAGAGGCAATTACATCATCGTCTCTCCCCTATGCTCCATTTCTGAGCTATGTGAGTTGACAGAGGTTCCGGAAAAGACCTCGGGACATTCCGGTCCAGTGTTCTATTCTAGAAAATCTCAGGATTCTTAGTAATTCCACTGGCCACCACTAGCTCGGGAATTCTTCCCTCAAATTTCCTCATTCCAGTTACCGAACAGAACCCTTATTTCTCACTGAGATATGCCTTTATCCTCAGAGAATGAGGTAACTGTTTGAACTGTTTCTGTTCAACTACCTTTCAGTTCTTGGAATACTTATACCATCAGTCTTTTATTTTTTATGGAAATCACTTTCATAACTAATATTATTTAATCAAAATTAATTTCTACTCATAATGTAATATTTTTTCAAAGAAAAAATAAATAAATATTTTAATATCTGAACAAACATAATATAACCATTAATTGGCACTTAAGCCAACTATCACATGAACGCAGTTGAATCTCCTCGACGGTTGTCATGGACGAATTGTATATACACATGAATGTCTTCCGCTCATTATTACCAACTTTACAACAAGAGTGAGTTTTCTATGATAATGGACGTGTTGAAATGTTACTTTCCACTGCCCCTGTGCAGAGCCGCTTTCCATTTTTAATCACCAGGTTTTTTTTTCTCCTCCAACCGCTTTCTAAAATGGTGAACAGTCAGTTTTTTGATTATTGGTGCCAGTCCTCTGCGTTTAAAAAACAAAGTATTTTTTGTTTTCGGGGACAGTCTCTGTTTTGGGTAAAACAAAGTACATTTTATTTTTATATGAAACACAGAGATATTTGTTATTATGCGCGGACGTTTTTTATTGAAGACCATGGTCCCCACAGTGTCTTGTTGATGTTGGAGGATGCGATGCATTCATCGCAATCACATGTTATATATTATATAACAATCGCCCTCCGCCTTAAGCCGAAGTCCGCGGGTGGTGTGGTCCCACAAGACCACACAGCTTTATTATATTCAGTCGCAAGTTTGAATCGCATCGGAGGTATTTTGTTTGACAGCCCTTTGTGTTATGTTCCGATGGCATGGCCCGATGCGACCATCGCATCGGAAGTGTTTTTAACATGGCCCCAGTGCAATGTGAAATGGCAGACTCGATCCATTTTTATATAACACAGTTTATATTTTGATCGTGGGTCCGTTCCTCCATCGGAATCAAAACCTTTTTGTTTGGCCCATTTGTATTGATTAAGTCCGGACCCAATCCACATTTTAGGGCGGATTTAATATTTGTGGTTCGCGTCACATTCTCCGCTCATGTTAGCAGGGCTCTGGCGGATGTGATGAAGTTTTATGCACTGGATTGTATAAACCATCGCGCGCACAAATGCATATGTCAGCAACCAAGTTCTTGTTACGCAAAATCCCGCGATGAAATATGGTTTGATCTTTTTTTCAAGTCTAGCGGTGTAACGTTTTATTCATTGCAGGATGCAAAGGTTTAATGTTTTGTTTTAATATGTTTTATATGCGCGACGGGTATATGTTTTATATATGTTTCAAACATATATTAAAACATTTGTGTAATGTAAAGCATGGGCCCCCGACGACATTTGTTTTTAAACAGATTTGTTTTAAGTTTTTAAATAGATTTTTTATATAGTTTGTAATGTCCAAAGTTATATGCAGCGGCATATAAAAGTTGAAAAGCCCGAGAGGCATTTGTAACAGACAGTGTTATGTTTTTATTTAAAAAGCACAACAGAGTGCGAAACAGAATAGTTTTACACAGCAGTGTTGCATTTTAAACAGAGACAGAGAGTATTTTAAACACACACAGCAGTGCGTTGTTTTGCACAGACAGTGAGACAGTGAAGTCTGTTTGGCACTGTGTTTAGAAGCAGTCCAACATTTTGTATTCCCTCAGTATGAGGATATTTTGTAACATTTTTTTTTTTAGAAGTTAATGAAATAGTTTTTCAAGTGCAAAACTCTGTCTCCAGTGAAGAAATTTTTTTATTCTCTGTGTTAAAGAGGAGAGTATTATTCTCTCTGTGATTTGTTCTGAAATTTTCATAAATTACAACATGGTATCAGAGCTAGTCCAGGCTCTTTGAAGGTGTCAAAGAAGCTGAAGGAAGGATTTCTTTGTTGCAGCAGCTTCTCCAGCAGAGTGAAGACTCAGTCAAGAAGAATCCAATGTATTTCTCAAGTCATTTTTTTGTGTTACTGTTGAAGATAGTCAGTTGTTTTAAAAACACAGTCAAATATTTTGAAGCATATTTAAGAGTGCAAGAATCGCTGGAGCCAGCACTAGCATGGGTATTGGTAATACTCAGCTCCCACAATTTTATGGGAAAAACTATGACTACTGGGCAATAACCATGAGAGCCTTGTTTTCTTCCCAAGACTTATGGGAACTTGTTGAGGATGGATTTGAAGAGCCAATAGATGAAAATGAGTTTAATGATTTAAATCATGCAGAGAAGGAACTTCTAAATAACAATAAGAAGAAGGATTCTAGAGCCCTTTACTTTTTGTATCAAGCAGTGCATGAGAGTGTGTTTCCAAGGATAACAGCAGCTAAAAGATCCAAAGAAGCATGGAAAACTCTCAAGACAGCCTATCAAGGCATGGAGAAAGTGAAGACAACAAAACTACAGTTGCTGAGGAGAGACTTTGAGACTCTCTGCATGAAGGAGTCAGATAACATTGACTCATTCTTCACACATGTGATTGGAATGGTCACACAGATAAGGTCTCATGGAGAGACTCTTGAAGAAAGGAGGATTGTGGAAAAACTATTGAGGAGTCTACCCTCAAGGTTTGATGTGATTGTCACACCATAGAAGAGACCAAGGATCTCACAAACTTTTCAGTTGATGAGCTACATGCATCACTGATGACAAATGAGCAGAGATTGGGTAGAAATGAAAACTCATCTCTAGAGCATGAATTTAAGACCTAGATGTCCTTTGGAAGAGGAAGAGGGCAAGGCAAAGGAAACAAGAGAGGAAGAGGTAGAAACCAAAAAAAAGGTGGAAGAAACAGTCCAACAAATGCTCAAGGAAGTGGCAGCAATTCAAATCAGCATCAAGGCCAAGGCAGCAGCCAGCAAAGTGGTCAGCAACATGCTCAAGGACAAAGGTATGATAAATCCAATGTCCAATGTCACTGTTGTAAAAAATATGACATTATGCAAATGAATGTAGAAAGAAGCAGCATGATATGGGTAATAGAACAAATGCAAATTTTACTAGAGAAAATATCAGCCAAGATAATTGTTTTTAGCTTGTAATATGGCTGAGGAAAAGAGTGAAGATTTATGGTTTCTATTCTCCAGTTGTAGTAACCATATGACAGGAAACATAGCCATGTTTTCTATGTTAGATGAGAGTGTGAAGTCACAAGTCACATGATCCAGGTGGATATCGGTGGCCTCCCACCTATTCCATTTGGACCCGCAGCATCAATTCTTTCAGTTTTTCAGCTTCAGCACAGCTTACTATTTATAGCAGGTTTTCGGGTCCTGCACACCCAGAGCCGTTTTGGGGCATTAATAATCCAGGTGGATATTCGTGGCCACCCATCAAGTCCATTTGAACCCCCACCATCAGTTATTTCAGTTTGTAAGTTTCGGCACAACTTACTATTTTTAGCAGTTTTTCGGGTCTTAAACTTCCGGAGCCATTTTGAGGCCCTAAACGACGTTTTTTGGGAAAACGGAGAGCAACATGGGTCCATGGATCGATGTTGCTCGTTCAAAAATTGTACTCCTCGGATAGATATTTCTAACGAGCTATTGAGCGCGTCAAACGGAGATTGGATGCCAAAGTCACGCCCTCGGGAAGTTGAACCACCAATTTACCCAAACGGGACCCACAGTTTTGGCGCTTCATCTCCTACGGTTAGGGTTTTGGATGTTTCGGATTCTACATTGTTTCTCAAAAATAAATAGGCCCTCGAGCCTCATTGTAACACAGTTCAGGGGGTTGGGAGCCGATACATCTCTTCTCAGAGATAAGCGCTACCAGTGCCCTAGCTCACCACATCTCCATCATGTCTGCATTGTAGCACAGTTCAGGGGCTGGTAGCCACCACATCTCTTCTCAGGGATATGCTGCCAGTACCCTAGCTCATCTATTTCCATTATGTCTATAATAGGCCTGCGAGCCTCAATGTAACACAGTTCAGAGGCCTGCGTACGCCACATCTCTTCTCAGAGATACGCTACCAGCGCCCTAGCTTGTTTCCATTATGTTTGTAAGCTTATTTCAGTCATTCTTTTATTAATAAAATGAAGCATTCTTTCCGCTGCATCTCTGTATCTATGGTTATATCTGTATTCTGTTGCGTTCCTGCATAAAATCCGGATCAGTGGTATCAGAGCGAGTCTGCTCTTTCTCTGTTTTTCTCTTCATGTCCCCAACGCGGCCAGGGTATAAGGAGTTCGACCTCGCAACCCCGACGACCCCCCATGGCGGAAGGAAAGAAAGACGAGGGAGCAGGAGATCCTATCAAAATCTTGCTCGAGGATGCCCTCGAGAAACAGAGGAACGCGATGATGGACAAATTTTTTTTTCAGATCCTTCAATGGCTGCCCACCGGTGGCACATCTAAATCCAACACCAAGTTCAGCAAAATTTCCCCCCCATAGAGAAACTTAACGCAATGGAGACCATTGCTTCCTAAGGAGGGAGGAATGATCCAGGTGGATATCGGTGGCCTCCCACCTATTCCATTTGGACCCGCAGTATCAATTCTTTCAGTTTTTCAGCTTCAGCACAGCTTACTATTTATAGCAGGTTTTCGGGTCCTGCACACCGGAGCCGTTTTGGGGCATTAATAATCCAGGTGGATATTTGTGGCCACCCATCAAGTCCATTTGAACCCCCACCATCAGTTATTTCAGTTTGTAAGTTTCGACACACTTACTATTTTTAGCAGTTTTTCGGGTCTTAAACTTCCTGAGCCATTTTGAGGCCCTAATCGACGTTTTTTGGGAAAACAGAGAGCAACATGGGTCCATGGACTGATGTTGCTCGTTCAAAAATTGTACTCCTCGGATAGATCTTTCTAACGAGCTATTGAGCGCGTCAAACGGAGATCGGATGCCAAAGTCACGCCCTCGGGAAGTTGAACCACCAATTTACCCAAACGGGACCCACAGTTTTGGCGCTTCATCTCCTACGGTTAGGATTTTGGATGTTTCGGATTCTACATTGTTTCTCAACAATAAATAGGCCCTCGAGCCTCATTGTAACACATTTCAGGGGGCTGGGAGCCAATATATCTCTTCTCAGAGATAAGCGCTACCAGTGCCCTAGCTCACCACATCTCCATCATGTCTGCATTGTAGCACAGTTCAGGGGCTGGTAGCCACCACATCTCTTCTCAGGGATATGCTGCCAGTACCCTAGCTCATCTATTTCCATTATGTCTGTAATAGGCCTGCGAGCCTCAATGTAACACAGTTCAGAGGCCTGCGTACACCACAGCTCTTCTCAGAGATACGCTACCAGCGCCCTAGCTTGTTTCCATTATGTTTGTAAGCTTATTTCAGTCATTATTTTATTAATAAAATGAAGCATTCTTTCCGCTGCATCTCTGTATCTATGGTTATATCTGTATTCTGTTGCGTTCCTGCATAAAATCTGGATCATCACACTAGGGACTGATAGTAAAGTTTATGTTATGGGAAAATGAGATGTAAATGTTTTAACAAGGAAAGGTGAAAAGAAATCCATAGCAGATGTCTATTATGTTCCGGGAATGAAATGTAACCTCTTAAGTGTTGCACAACTTGTCCAAAAGGGGTACAATGTTTTCTTTGAGGATGATGTTTGCACCATCATGGATAAACCACCCAACAAACAATGTATTGTTGAAGTGAAGATGACAAGGAACAGGATGTTCCCTCTCAGGATGAGAGCAGATTTGAAAAATGAAGAAGAAGTAGCAGCAGTGACATAAAAGGCTTTCCAAAACGAACCAAAAGATGACAATTGGTTGTGGCACTTGAGATTTTGAGGTCTTAACTTGTTGAACAGAAAATGAATGGTAAGCGATTTCCCATTGATTGAGAAACCAGACAGCCTTTGTGAAGGTTGTATCTCGGGGAAACAACACAGAGAAAGTTTTCCTTCCGGGAAAATCATAAGGGCAAAGGCACCCTTAGAGATTGTCCACTCAGATTTATGTGGACCGATGCAAACTCCATCACTTGCTAGCAGCCACTCTATGCTAACATTTATTGATGATTTTACTAGAAAACATTGGGTTTACTTTTTGAAAAACAAAAGTGAAGTGTTTGAAATATTTTGCAATTTCAAAGCATTTGTTGAGAACCAAAGTGGGCTGCATATCAAAGTCCTAAGGACTGATAGAGGAGGTGAGTATATCTCTAAAAATTTTCTACGTTTTTTGTAGAGAAAATGGGATTCATAAGCAGTTTACAACTAGATATACTCTGCAGCAAAATGGAGTTGCCAAAAGGAAGAATAGAACAATAATGGACATGGTAAGGAGTATGTTAAAGGCAAAGCATTTGCCTAATGATTATTGGGCTGAGGCTGTACATTGTGCAACGTACATCTTGAATAGATGCCCTACAAAAGCAGTTATGAACAAAGTGCCAGAAGAGGCATGGAGTGGCACAAAGCAAGGTGTCACACACATGAAAGTTTTTGGATGTGTGGCTTATGCACACATTTTAGATCAGCTAAGGAAGAAGTTGGACAGCAAGGGGGAGAAATGTATTTTCATTGGATACAGTGAGGAATCCAAAGCTTATAGGTTGTACAACCCATCCACCAAAAAGTTTATTGTGAGCAGAGATGTTCAGTTCATTAAGGAGGAAGCTTGGGATGGAAGCATAGAGAAAACAGTGAATGTTAAACATTGTTTATCTCATGATGAAAATTATGATGAGTTGGTTGAAATACATCCCCAAACAGCAACACCAACACAAGGGCAGCAAGAGACACCCTTGAGGAGAAATGAAAGAGCTTCTCCAAGCACACCACAAGGAGGAAATTCGAGTGCTTCTTCAAGCACTTGTACACCAAATGAAAGAGGTAAGAAGTTCAGAAATTTGAATGACATTTATGAACAAGAGGCAGCAAATGAAGGTATGAATTCTTTGTTTGCTTTATATTGTCATGTTGATGACCCTATCCACTTTAAAGAAGCTATTAAAGATAGGAAATGGATAGAAGCTATGGATGAAGAGATTAATGCCATACAAAGAAACAAGACATGGGATTTGGTTGAACTCCCAAAAGGTAAAAATGTCATTGGAGTTAAATGGGTCTACAAGACCAAGAGTAATGCTGAAGAAAAAATAAAAAGACACAAGGCAAGACTTGTTGTCAAAGGGTATAAGCAGAAGCATCGGATAGACTATGAGAAAACTTTCGCATCGGTTGCTAGAATGGAAACTGTGAGAGTAGTGTTGTCCATAGCAGCACAAAACAAGTGGAAAGTTTACCAAATGGACGTGAAGTCGGCATTCCTAAATGGAGTGTTAATGGAAGAGGTTTACATTGAACAACCTCTCAAGTATGAAAAGAAAGGCCAAGAGCACAAAGTGTGCAAGTTGAAGAAAGCTCTTTATGGGCTAAAGCAAGCAGCAAGAGCGTGGTACAGTAGGATAGATTCCTATCTACTGGAAAATGGATTTGAAAAGTGTGAGGGAGAACCCACCCTCTAGATCAAATAAAAGGATGGTAAAATGTTGATAGTGGTTTTATATGTTGATGTTGTTATTTTCACAGGTAATAATGATTACCTTATTGAAAATTTTAATATAGTCATGAAAGAAGAATTTGAAATGACTGACATGGGTTTGTTGAGATACTTCTTAGGAATAGAAGTAGAACAAGATGAAAATGAGATTTTTATCTCACAGGCAAAATATGTTAATGAAGTGCTGGAAAGATTTAATATGCAGGAGAGCAAAGCAGCAATCACTCCCACAGTGATGGGATTAAAACTCAACAAAGAGGACAACAACAAGGATTTTGATCCTAGTTTGTACAAGAGCATAGTTGGAAGCCGCATGTATTTGACTACAACTAGGCCCAATATAATGCATGCTGTTAGTTTGATTTCCAGATTCATGGAGAGGCCAAAGGAAGCGCATTAGCAGGCAGTGAAGAGAATTCTAAGGTTTGTTAAAGGTACTAAAATGTTTGGTATTTTATATACTGCTTCAAAATGTTCAGATTTAATTGGATACACTGACAGTGATTGGGCTGGAAGTGTAGATGATCGGAAAAGCACTTTCGGTTATGTTTTTCACATGGGTTCAGGAGCCATTTCATGGGCTTCTAAAAAGCAGCCCATTGTTGCGTTATCTACAGCAGAGGTAGAATATGTGGCAGCTACAGCAGCAGTGTGTCAAGCAATTTGGATGAGGAGGATGCTAAGAATTTTGTGCGAAGAGCAAGCAAAAGGAACTGTGATTTTTTGTGACAATAGCTCAGTTATTGCATTATCTAAGAATTTTGTGTTTCACAAGAGAACGAAACACATTGACACAAAGTTTCATTACATCAGGGAATTGGTAAGCAATGGAGAAATTGTTTTGGAACATTGCAGAACTCAGGAGCAGTTTGCAGACATCCTGACCAAGCCATGGGGCAAAAGAGTTTTGAATTTTTGAGAAAATGCCTGGGTATCACTGATAACCCAGCAGTTGAAAGTAAGGGGGACTGTTGAAATGTTACTTTCAACTGTCCCTGTGCAGAGCCGCTTTCCATTTTTAATCACCAGGTTTTTTTTTCTCCTCCAACCGATTTCTAAAATGGTGAACCGTCAGTTTTTGATTATTGGCGCCAGTCCTCTACATTTCAAAAACAGAGTCTTTTTTGTGTTCGGGGACAGTCTCTGTTTTGGGTAAAACATAGTACTTTTTATTTTTATATGAAACACAGAGATATTTGTTTTTATGCGCGGGCGTTTTTTTAATGAAGACCATGGTCCCCACAGTGTCTTGTTGATGTTGGAGGATGCGATGCATTCATCGCAATCACATGTTATATATTATATAACAATCACCCTCCGCCTTAAGCCGAAGTCCGCAGGTGGTGTGGTCCCACAAGACCACGCGGCTTTATTATATTTAGTCGCAAGTTTGAATCGCATCAGAGGTATTTCGTTTGACAGCCCTTTGTGTTATGTTTCGAAGGCATGGCCCGATGTGACCATCGCATCAGAATCGTTTTTAACATGGCCCGAGTGCAATGTGAAATGGCGGACCCGATCCATTTTTATATAGCGCAGTTTATATTTTGATCGCGGGTCCATTCCTCCATCGGAATCGGAACCTTTTTGTTTGGCCCATTTGTCTTGATTAAGTCCGGACCCTATCCACATTTTAGGGCGGATTTAATATTTGTGTTTCGCGTCACATTCTCCGCTCACGTCAGCAGGGCTCTGGCGGACGCGATGAAGTTTTATGCGCTGGATTGTATAATCCATCGCGCGCACAAATGCATACGTCAGCAACCAAGTTCTTGTTACGCAAAAAATCCGGCGATGAAATATGGTTTGATCTTTTTTCAAGTCTGGTGGTGTAACGTTTTATTCATCGCGCGATGCAAAGGTTTAATGTTTTGTTTTAATATGTTTTATATGCGCGACGGGTATATGTTTTATATATATTTCAAACATATATTAAAACATTTGTGTAATGTAAAGCGTGGGCCCCCGGCGACATTTGTTTGTAAACAGATTTGTTTTAAGTTTTTAAATAGATTTTTTATATAGTTTGTAATGTCCTAAGTTATATGCAGCGACATATAAAAGTTGAAAATCCCAAGAGGCATTTGTAACAGACAGTGTTATGTTTTTATTTAAAAAGCACAGCAGAGTGCAAAACATAATAGTTTTACACGGCAGTGTTGCGTTTTAAACAGAGACAGAGAGTATTTTAAACACACATAGCAGTGCGTTGTTTTGCACAGATAGTGAGACAGTGAAGTCTATTTGGCACTGTGTGTAGAAGCAGTCCAGCATTTTGTATTCCCTCAGTCAGAGGAGATTTTGTAATAGTTTTTTTTTTTTTTGAAGTTAATGAAATAGTTTTTCAAGTGCAAAACTCTGTCTCCAGTGAAGAAATTTTTTTTTTCTCTGTGTTAAAGAGGAGAGTATTATTCTCTCTGTGATTTGTTCTGAAGTTTTCATAAATTACAACAAGACGCACTTTATACCATTATGTGACAGTTTAAAATTATACAGATTCTTATTTTAGGAGTTATAGTTTTATTAATGCACGGTAGATATTAGTGAATACAAAATTTAATCAATAATCTAAGTATAACTCTAAAAATATTAGTTAGAAAACTATAACTCCAAAAATATTAATTATCTAAATTGGTACGGATAATTATATTAATAGAATGAGTTGCGGAAGGTGGCAATGGTAAATAATGTCAAGAAAGGGAGTTGTCTTTAGTGCGACTTTTTGAAGTTTCAGGTGCCGGAATCTGGTGAAAAATTTTGAGGTAAAATCTTGGTTTTTGTTATTCACACTGGTTTTTTGACTCTATATATGGATTCAGCACCCTCAAAAACCTCTAGGGCACTTCCATTGTGCAAAGTTAGCAATCAAACTTCTCTTTTCCATAAATTCCTGCTATAATTTAGAGAAATTACACCATAAAAAGTAACCATAAAAGCCTTCAAAAAATCGCACTAAAAACTACTCGTTAAGAAAGTATGACTCCAACGTAAGCACAACCCTTTGACATTTTAAAGTTTCTTTAAATAAGTTTTGTGTTTTAAAATTATTATAAGGTAGGTTATTTTACAATCGTTTTTAAATGTGATTATTTTGATAATACATTTATTTGTGTTTTCGTAAAATCTTTATTCAAAAACTATAAAATTTCTAATATATTCTTACTAGACGCAGTGACGCCGAACAAGAATTTAATTAATGTGATAGCAGCCCACACGAAGATTTTATTTTATTCTTAAAGTATTATGACGTTTTCACCATAAATGCTTAAAACTTGGGAGGCTCAGCAATTATGAAGAAGCCATTACTGCGATGATAACACTAAAATCACCATAAATGCTTAAAACTTTGGGGGCGCCGCAATGCTGGCGTGATAACAAAAATATTAAAATCGAGATTGGCATCATTTACTACAAAGAGTTTCTTTTCATAAATGAGTAAAACAAAACTTATGTGGCGTGTATAACGCTGCAATGGGTGGATTTTGGAAATCGCTTTCAAGTTTCAACGGTAATTTTGACGTTTTCAAGGGTGGCGATTTTATATCAAACCAATTCATTTGATACGAATGGGCATTACCAACTGGTTATTTCTGCTTTTTAGACTTCCCTAATACTTTTTTATACTCGTTTAATAATAAAGTTTTTAAATATTTTTTTAAAATTCTATATAGCAAGTCAGTAATTTTATCCATATTTTATTTAATAAGTTAGGAAAAAAATAAAATAATATTTAATATAATAAATTAATAATTTTATTTATATTTCATATATTTAATAGATGAAATGAAAACACAATAAATCAATCATTATTATATAGTATTTAATATTTACTATTAGATAACTATATTATGAAATGCACTTATGATAACATAAATAAATTTTTTAGATTAGACATAAAAATTCTCAATTGACTCTATTTTGAAATACACATATAAAAGCATGCATAAATTCTTTAAATCAAACATAAAAAAATCTCAATGTACCAATAAAACTTAATGATTTTTTTTAATATTAATATTATAAATATTTATATATAAATTTATTTAAGTTTAAAATTTTAATAATTTTAATAAAAATAAATTAAATTATATGAATATTTTATCAAAATTACATTGAAAAAATATAATAATAGTTAACCTAACATAAAATGTTTTATTAATATATGTACTATAAAAAGACAAATTTAAAATTTGCATATAATCTTTGACATTTTAATACCAACCAAATACCATCTCATTAAATAACCATTATCATAAATAAATACAATAATTTAAAATATATATTATTTCTTTAAAAGTTTTAAATTTGAATTAAGAAAAAATAAAATCCATTTAATACAAACAAAATACTATCTCACTAAATAACCACAGTCATAAATAAATACAACAATTTAAAATATATATTATTTGTTTAAAACAAATTTAAATTTGAAATAACAAAAATTAAAATACACTTTTCATTATTATTATTTTTTTTTTGTGAATTCCGTAGGACCTGTCTTTTCTATTATTTATAGCAAGTTGCTAAATAAATACATCAAGAAAATGTGCCTCAACCTGCCCAAGGAGAAACCAGGTCTGTTGGCCATCTTAAAAAGTTAAAGGCCAACCAAAAGCAATACTATTTCAGTCTATCTATAGCAACAAGAACTACTCGACTATGTCCATAAAACTTACATATGAAACAACAACTTTAAATCCGCTGAACAAAAAACATAGACAGACAAAAAGAAACAAAGAGGCCTAGCCATCAGAAGATTGCACAGAGGCTGGGTCTTCAGCAAAGGACCCAAGCAGCGCCACCCACTGCATATCACGCAGCTGCTCTTCAATGCGTCCAAAATACTATCTCACTAAATAACCACAATCATAAATAAATACAATAATTTAAAATATATATTATTTGTTTAAAACAAATTTAAATTTGAATTAAGAAAAATTAAAATACACCTTCCATTATTTTATTTTTTTATTTTGTTGAGCTTAAAACTATTAAGCAGAAATATTAAAATATTTATGATATAGCTAAATATTTATAGACATGACTATATTATTGTTATTTTTATTTTGTTAGGTTAAAACTATTACACATAAATATTAAAATATTTATGATATAGCTAAATATTTATGGACATGACTATATCATTGTTATTAGAAAATGATTAATATTGAATTAAAACTAATTACTATTAATATTAAAGTTTTGATTTTATAATATTTATATATAAAATTTTTATTAAAGTTTTGTTTTTATAATATTTATATATAAAATTTTATGGTTTAAAGATTTTATTCTTAAAAGAATATAAGAAAAAATATTTTAAAATATTTTATCTATTTTAAAATACAAATGTGATATTTTATATATTTTATAAGTAGATTTTTTCTTTTTCTTTTATTGATAATAGAATATATATTAGAAAATGTGGTATATAAAATTAGTTTTTTTCTTTCTTTTATTGTATAATAAAATATATATACTAGAAAATGTTATATACAATATTATTATTATTAGATACTTGGTTATTTTTGTGAGAATTGTACAAATTTATATGTATTGAACTTAGTTTTGAAGACACTTACATTCAATAATTGTCTTCAAAATCTGTATTATTGAGTAAACAAAGAGATTTGTAAAACGATCATTAAACAAGTTTTTTTTTTAAATGGGTGTATCTACACTTCATTCTTAAATCACTAATTTTTTAATTTATTAAGTCATTTAACCATTATACTATTAAAACTTTGGCACATTAACCTTGTAAATTTGAGTTAAATATATATTCCCAGCCTACTAAAATGAATTTCTTAATACACAATCTATTCCTCCTAAATTAATAACCCAAATAATTTCGCCCATCAATAATGGTTGGACTTACCAACACATCCTCTACTTATTGATCCTCAAACTCATAACCTCTTAATTATTGATCAACCTATTAATATACACTAATCACGAATCCATTAAATTATCTAATAAATATAATTGATATAATTATCTATAAATAATAATATTAACCCATTAATATTTACTAATTAAAACATAAATCTTTTAAAATTTATTCACGTAACTCCTTAAAAGGCATGTCTTAATCTCCTTTGCTATATATATTACACTTTGTTTTTAACATTTCTAAGTGTATATCTTATTATAAATGTGTTAAATCAGTTAAAAAAAACAATTTATTTTTGAAAAAATATAATTAAATGTTTAAATCATATATATATATATATATATATATATATATATATATATATATATATTAAAGGTTAATTATTTTTAAAGATTATACATTATTTATATATCACATATTCTCTTTATTAGCTTCAAGACACAATTAAATGAGATTGGATATTTAATGATAATAATTACTAATTAAAAGAATTTTTTAGTTTTAAAATAGTAATGTAATATTGTAAAAAAAAAAAAAAATGAGTAGTGATTTTTTGAAAGTTTTTTTGGTGGATTTTTCCGGTTTAATTTCTCTAAAGTGCTTTAGGGTTTTTTAGGGTGTTGAATCCATATATATAGTCAAAAAACCAATTTAAATAACAAAATCAAAATTTTACCTTAAATTTTTTCACCGAATTCTAACACCGGAAACTCCAAAAAATCACACTAAAAACAACTCCAAAAAAATATATCAAGTAGTATTTAATAGATTTAATTGGCTCTCGACCTAGTTCAAAAATTTAAACAATGTGTTCACATAGGGTGAAAAGAAAAGGTAAATGTGGAATGAGGCATGTTGGTTGTCCCTCCCAACACCAAGGTGGGAGCATGATAAACAATTCCCCTTAAAGATCTTAATGTTAACCCATGGAGATGAGATCTAGAATACAAACAATGATAAGAGGCGGCTCTACACTTCAATGGCTTGGCCTTCTTTGTGTTTGTGGCATTTACTCAACCTTCACTTGTAAAAATTTTAATAACTAAATAAAAATTCTTTAATGCAGAATATAAAACTGTAATACCCAGTAATGTAAGCTGAAACTGAATATCAATTCTATAAAATGTGGAATAAATAAAACTTAAAAAGAATCGAAAAATAAATAAAAAATTAAATTGCCCAGAAAATTTTAAATACCTGCAGCCATTAGTGGCTTTTGCAAAGCTTCCAGCAGAAAATATCTTCACTATATAAAAATCTACAACTCAAATATGAACTCTAGCCAATTTCACGTTTTTAACAGCAACTCCACAAACAATTGAAGGCCAACGGTTGAATTCCTCACAATATCGTTCACTATGTAATTCCTCACAATATTATTGACTCCAACGTTGATTGCAAGAACAACATTAGAGAAATTTCTGAACTCCTCCAGCCATTGGCGTTCAAAGAGAATAACGTTCAAGTGTTGAAGAGTGGAATCAAACAAAACACTTGCCGCAGAAACAAAATTAGCACAATGAAAGATATCCAAGTACACTTTTGGTTGGAATCATAGAGCAGGAAAGAGTAACATAATCTTCAGGCAAGCAGAGATAAAAAGCAGAAAATATGAAAAGTCTTCCAAGCTCTACTCATTCATAGCTTGATGGTGTAAAACTAAAAGGATTGAATTAGTGAGCTTGGGACCAAACATAAGAGTTTATAGCCAAGCTTCCATCAAGATTCTATTGGCTATGTGTCAAATGTTCCACTCATCATGGTAGAGAATTGTAGTGGGAGTAATGGACCACTTCAGAAGCTCCCAACAAGAAATTAATGAACTGCAGTTGATTTCCATAATTTAAGGAAATTACTGCAGTTAGTTTCCATAAATTAAGGAAATCACTGCAGTTGGTTTCCACAATTTACTGCAGTTGTTTCCAAAAATAACTCTAGTTGGGAGAGGGAGTGTAACATTCTCCCACTTGGTCCATACTTCCAAACTTAATGTCTCATCTTAAAACCCATTGATAATCTGTATTAAGCAATAGATACATGAATCATGGCGATAAATCCTCTAATGATGAGTATTATCTTCCATGTATTACTATGTATTTATTTCTATAAAAAAAATTGTGGCAACAATTTCTTAATGAATAAACCCTATGTTTATTCTTGGTCCTACACAGATGAATTCTCTAAAATCAAATTAAGGTGCACATAAATATGAGAAAAACATCACAATAATTAAGAATTTCATTAAAAATAACATTGTTCATACAATGAGAATCTACATAATGGAACCAAGTCCCATATTCATTACATGATCCTTAAATTTAAACGGTGGCATGCCCTTAGTCAAAGGATCAGCGATCATCAACTCAGTGCTAATGTGCTCAATGACCACTTTCTTTTCTTTAACACGTTCCCTTATAGCTAAATAATTAATGTCGATGTGTTTATTTCGACTCCCACTTTTGTTGTTCTTAGCCATAAAAACAGCAGCTGAATTGTCGCAATATATTCTCAATGGCTTAGAGATAGAATATATAATTCTAAGCCCAACAATGAAATTCTTAAGCCATACACCATCTAAAGTAGCCTCAAAACAGGAGACAAACTCGGCTTCCATAGTAGAAGTGGAAATCAAGGTCTGCTTGGCACTCCTCCATGATACATCTCCACCGGCCATCATAAAAATGTATCCTGATGTTGATTTGCGTGAATCAACACATCCAGCAAAGTCAGAATCTGAGTAGCCAATCACTTCCAAATTGTTCGTTCGTCTATACATAAGCATGTAGTTTTTGGTTCCTTGAAGGTACCTCATTACTTTCTTTGCAGCTCTCCAGTGGTCTAAACCTAGATTACTCTGATATCGTCCCAACATTCCCACAACAAATGCAATGTCAGGTCTTGTGCAGACCTGAGTATACATTAGGCTTCCGATAGCAGAAGCATATGGAATGTTCTTCATTTGTTCCCTTTCAAAGTCGTTCATCAAGCATTGGTTCAAACTAAACCTATCACCCTTCACAATGGGAGCAACACTTGGTGAACAATCCTTCATCCGAAATCTCTCTAAAATTTTATTAATATAGGTTTCCTGAGACAGACCCAAGATGCCTCAAAATCTGTCTCTATGAATCTTAATGCCAATGACATAAGATGCTTCACCCATATCCTTCATATCAAAATTATTAGAGAGGAATTGTTTCACCTCATGTAGCAAACCCTTATCATTGGTTGCTAGCAAAATGTCATCCACATATAAAACAAGAAAACAGATTTTACTCCCACTGACTTTAAGGTATATAAATTCATCCATAATATTTTCTACAAAACCGAAAGAAGAAATTACATTATGAAATTTCAAATACCATTGGCGGGATGCTTGTTTTAATCCGTATAATGACTTCTTGAGCTTGCAAACCAAATGCTCACCATCACTAGAGGAGAATCCTTCAGGTTGTTTCATGTAAACCTCCTCCTCTAGATCTCCATTGAGAAATGTCGTTTTCACATCCATTTGATGCAACTCCAAGTCAAAATGGGCTACTAATTCCATAATAATGTGCAAGGAATCTTTCTTAGATACAGGAGAGAAAGTCTCCTTGTAATCGATTCCTTCTTTCTGAGTGAATCCTTTTGCAACGAGCCTTGCCTTGTATCTCTCAATGTTGCCCAATGAGTCTTTCTTTGTCTTAAAAACCCATTTACATCCAATGGATTTTGCACCATTAGGCAACTCAACAAGATCCCAGACTTCGTTACTCTTCATAGAATTCATATCTTCCTTCATGGCATCGTACCTTAATTTTGATTCTTTGCAACTCATGGCTTGTGAAAAAGACTCAGGATCATTTTCGGCTCCAATGTCATAGTCAGATTCTTGCAGATACACAACATAATCATCAGGAATTGCTGATCTCTTTGGTCTAGTAGATCTTCTTAATGTTGTCCCACCATCTTCCTGAGAAGTATGTGGTTCAACTCATTGTTCAAAAATTCTTGGCAATTCTTGAACTATCTGATCTACTAGAATGTCTTCAACAGCTTGTGGAACTTCAACAATTGGTCGTTCAACACTAGTTTGTACTTGAGGGGTGCTGTGAACAATAACCAATCTTTCACTTGAGGTGGAAGGTTAAGATTCTGAATGATCCTTCTCAGAAACTATGTTCCTAGTTTGATCGCTCCCACTAATCAAGTCATTTTCAAGAAACTTTGCATTTCTTAATTCCACAATCCTAGTTCTGTTAGATGGGCAGTAAAATCTGTAACCTTTAGACCTTTCAGCATATCCAATGAAATACCCACTAATGGTCCTTAGGTCGAGCTTCTTCTCTTGTGGATTATATATTCTTACTTCAGACGGGCATCCCCAAATGCGCATATGTCGCAAACTCGGTTTCCAACCTTTCCATAATTCAAATGGCGTTTTAGGAATAGCCTTGGTTGGAACTCGGTTTAATATATACACTACTGTCTTAAGTGCTTCAATCCACAAGGATTTAGGAAGATTGGAGCTGCTAAGCATACTCCGCACCATGTCCAATAATGTTCGATTTCTTCTTTCTGCTACACCATTCTGGTCGGGTGAACCAGGCATGGTGTATTGGGCAACAATCCCATGCTCTTGAAGAAATTTTGTGAATGGCCCAGGTGCTTTTCCATATTCTGTGTATCTACCATAATATTCTCCACCTTTATCTGATCTCACGATCTTAATCTGCTTGCCACAATGATTCTCTACTTCAGCCTTAAATATCATAAAGGCATCTAATGCTTCACTCTTTTTATGAAGCATGTAGAGATACATATATCGTGAGTAATCATCTATAAAAGAGATGAAGTATCTCTGACCATGTGAGTCCATGTCTGGACTACATATATCAGTATGTATGATCTCTAATATGTCTGAACTCCTACTGGCACCATTCTTTGACTTGTTGGTCTGCTTTCCCCTTATGCAGTCCACACAAGTCTCAAAATCAGTAAAATCCAGAGTATTAAGTACTCCTTCATTTACCAATCTTTTAATTCTTTCTATGGAGATATGACCTAGTCTCCGGTGCCATAATTTAGAGGAATTTTCATCAATAACACATATTTTAATACCTGTGTGTACATGCATTGAATCATAAGTGACATTGTTTTGTAAATTTATGCAGTAAAGACCATTAGAAAAAGTACCATTCCCAACACAATCAAATTTATAAAATAAACTGAAGGATGTTTCTGAAAAGTTAAACGAATATCCAAAAGGTACAAGCCTTGAAACTGAAATCAAGTTTCTAGAGAAACTTGGTACATAAAAGGTCTTTTCTAATTCTAAAACAAAGCCACTACTTAAAGCTAAATAGCATGTTCCTATAGCCTCCACATGCAATCCCATCTTGTTTCCTGATAAGATGCTTTTCTCACTTCCCACTGGCTTCCTTCGGTTTTGCAAACCCTGCAAGGAATTCGAAATGTGAATTGTTGATCCAGAATCAATCCACCAGGTGTTAATATTGACATTAACCATATTAGATTCATAACAAACAAACGAGATTGGATTACCTTTGTCTGCAAGCCATTTCTGAAATTTGGCGCATTCCTTCTTCATGTGTCCCTTCTTTTTACAGAAGAAACACTTGGAATCCTTCTTGATATCGGCTTGGGGATGTATTTTACCTTTCCCTTTCCGATTGGCTTGATATTTTCCCTTTCCTCGCGTTGCCACCATTGCACTTTCTCCCATTTCCATCAAAACACACATGGTCATAAGTTCATTAATTGACCATTTATCCTTATGTGTGTTGTATGAGATTTTGAAGGGTCCGTATTGGTGTGGAAGGGTGTTCAGGATGTAGTGCACCAGGAAAGACTCTGATATTTCAACCTCGAGTTTCTTCAATTGAGCCGCAGTGTCCCTCATTTGCATGATGTGCTCGCGCACACCTTTTACACTGGTGAGCCTTAGGGATGAGAACTTCATAATTAGGGTGCTTGCTAGTGCCTTGTCTGAAGTGACGAATTGATCATCAATGGCTTTCAGCAAGTCTCGAACCTTTTCATGCTATTCAACGAAACCACGAATACCAGCTGAAATTTTAGTCTTAATAAACATCACGCTTAGACGATTAGATCGTTCCCATCGTTCATAAAGCGTGATGTCCGCTGCAGTGTTGGTATTATTGAGTGTCGGTGGTTCATCTTTCCTAATAGCATAGTCTATGTCCATCCACCCCAAATGAAGGAGAACCCTCTCCTTCCAGACCTTATAGTTATCTCCCTTAAGTTCAGGGATATCAGTACGAATTTCAGAGAAATTTGCAGGTTGTACAACTGCATAAAATTAAAAATTACATGCTTATGTTAAAATTGAGGCATAAATAAAATTTCATGCTTTACCAATGTAAATCATGCTTTAAAAAATTGAATCTAATGACATAAAAATTGTCTGTGCACTAAATTTTTAATTCAAGCATATTCAAATAATCTTTTGAACTTTATGATAAAACTTATTAATTCATAACTCCTGTGGGTAAGTTATGAATATTTTATCCTAATTAATTACTTAAATATAATAAAAATTCCTGTGGGATAAAATTTATTATATTTAATATAATTAATTAAAATTAATGTATATTCTTTATGTGATCCTAATCAATCATAATATATAATTTTATTTAATTAGAGATGTTGTAGCTATTTTCTAATTAATTAAAATTATATGGATCACTAGACATTATTTTCATAAAATCAACTGACAATTTGCATAAATAAAACGACAAGATTCATGCATAACATTTAACCATGGTTCTTGTATACTCATTCATAATAATCATGTTTTAATTAAAACTTAAATAATTAAATCATGCAAACTAAATACGAGCATATTTTTTTTAGATTGCAATTTTTTTCAAATTGCAATAAATTTTATATGCATTAAAAAAAAAAAAATTGAGCAGACATATTTCCAAATAAATGTTTTAATTTGGAAAATTTTAAAAATAAAACATTTAGCCAAACTATGTCTATAATCACCAAGGCAGAGATAAAAATGCTATGATACCAAATGTTAGTTTAAATAACTAAATAAAAATTCTTTAATACGGAAAATAAAATTGGAATATCAAACTGTAATACCCAGTAATGTAAACTGAATATGGATTCTATGAAAAATTAAAATTGCCCAGTAAATTTTAAATACCTCCAACCATTGGTGTTGAAATACTTCTCAGATCTATTTTGTATGCAAAATTTTTGGCTGCTTCATTGTATGAAAATATTTTGCTATCAATCTGTTTACCTTTCACTACCAATCTGTAGCCATTAATGGTAAAATTGCAGCATTCAAAATTCTCACTGTATGTGGATGTATTCAAGCCCAGGTCTCCACGGCCACAACGTGGAAGTCTCACCACTATATAATTAAATTGGAAGCTGCGAGCCTTTTATGAATCCCACGTATAAACCAAATGGTAAATCATGTATTTGACCATAGTCTGGAGAAATAATTACATTCCGTTATGATATATATATATATATATATATATATATATATATATATATATATATATTAACGCCTTCAATCCAATAAGAAAACTCCAACTAGCTTCCGTTGATGCCACTGATTGAAAACAATCGTGGAAATAATCTAGCACAGTAGGTAAGAAAAAAAGAAATAGTAAATCTGAAGGCTCTTCCAAGCTCTGCTCACTCTAGCTTGATGGTGTAAAACTGAAGTGGATTGAGTTAGTGAGCTTGGGGACCAAACATAAGAGTTTATAGCCAAACTTCCATCAAGCTTCTATTGGCTATGTGTCAAATGTTCCACTGATCATGGTAGAGAACTGCAGTGGGAGTAATGGACCACTTCAGAAACTCCCAACAGGAAATTAATGAACTGTAGTTGATTTCCATAATTTAAGGAAATTACTGCAGTTAGTTTCCATAAATTAAGGAAATCACTGAAGTTGGTTTCCAGAATTTACTGCATTTGTTTCCAAAAATAACTCCAGTTGGGAGAGGGACTACTAAGAGAGTAATAAGACTATGAGATAAAAAAATCTCACTAGTGAAATACTTAATGAGACGTTGCATTAAGTAGGGTAAAAAGACATACCTAGGAGGGTTTATTGCAAATTCCTCTTGGTCTCGCTTTCTCGGAAAGATGGAGTGATCAGACCATGAAGTAACATGCAGGTTCATGGTAGGATCACATAGGGTGCTTGTTGACAAAAATGATTTTTTTTAATAATTTCAAATATCTATTATAAATAACTTTATACTTATTTTGAAGTTTCATCTTAAAGTCTTAGTATTGTGGGTGTTCCATAGTGCAATATCTATTTGGAGCATGAACCAACAAAATCATTAATTCTTTTTGTTTTCTATAAATTTATTTGAAATTGTTCATATATATGGATAATTTTTTACGTTACCGATGAAATTGAAGTTTATTTTTTAAATTCCGGATTCTGTGATCCATGTTTTTTATGAAAATGAAATTTTCGGTGAAAATCACATATGAAAACAAATTGTGTTTTGAACTAACCAGTGTTTCGAATTTTCGGTGAAAATCACATATGAGAACAAATCGTGTTTTGAACCAACCAGTGTTTCGAACCAACCAGTGTGGTTCATCCGCTGGAATGCCACATCATCGAGCCTCGAAAGGGAGTTGTTGACCGAAGTGGTAGAATTTCTCGGACAGTCAAAAGTGGCCAGAATTCAGTAAAAAAAATCACAAAATATAGCACTAGAAGTTTTTCAATCGTGCTTTTTTTTATAGTGGAAATGGATTCAACACCATCAAAAACCTCTAAGGCAACCAAAATCTTAAAGTTTGACAACTATAACCTAGATTTACAAAAATCTATGCTGGATTTTATGAAAAATTTACAGAAAATTCTATCATTGTAGAATTTCTATCATTTTCAGGGTAGACCGGTTAGACTATGGCCTCAGATGTGTCTGCATGATTTGCCATTGCATCTCTATTTGGTTGCAGCCATTCATGAATTTCAATGCCTCATTAATGCTTATTGATGGATTTTGTTTCAAGAAGATGTGAACGATTTTAATATAAAACAAGTGTAGTATACAATATTGCTGCTTAGTGCCTGTCTCTTATGAAAAAACTAATTGATAGCAGAATATTTTTCATTAGAATAGTTATAGAGTAATATAATATAGAGTTTGAATAATCAAATTATTTTAAAAAAAATTAAAACTATATTTAACAAAATCTTATGATAAAAATGATTAAATACAAATAATTATGATATTTTAATTTGACTAATTTTTTATTAGAAAAGTATAAATTGAATTTAGTTACACTTTTTTTAATAATATAATTTTATATAAAATTATGATTATTTTTATTATTTAATTTATATTTTTAATATATAAATAAATTTAATATCCTAAAAATTAAAAATAAATTATACAAATTTTAAAATTAAAACTTATAAAATTTTAATCAAAATTAATTATATGTAAAAAAAACCAAAACATTAAAAAAACAAAAATCAAAATTAATTATATATAAAAAAAATATAAAAAAAAACAAAACTACAACCATATATCACCCCCACACACACACAAATATATATATATATATATATATTTTTTTTTTCCTACAAACCTTTACATAGGGATTTACATAGGCTTGACTCGAATGTCTGGTTTACTCTTATATATGAAACTATGAAATTGTATTACATGGTCATGCCTTTAAAGAATCTTAAATATATATTTGAAAGGCATAAAATAAAGTATATAAAGGTATAATGAACACCATAACTATTAAGAATCTTAATATAGGCGTAAATTTTAAAAATTAATATATTTATAAAAAATAGTTAGATAAAATCATTTATATTAATAATTTGTTTTTATGGTAGTCACTTTGGATCACGTAAACCTGCCCCTTCTTGCGGAACCATGTGAATTTTTAATTAGAATGAATATCAATAGCCAGGGATGAAAACTATCTCTTTTCACATATATTATGTTTTAAATGCTTATTTATAAGCGTGTTGACAGATCGTAGTCCGGACAGTTCAGCAGATTATCCGGCCGATATAGCGCATACGTGGCTCATAGGTTTTTGTTTGTTTTTTTGTTTCTTTTGCTAAGAAAATTTAATATATTTTTATTTCTGACAAATAGTTTGTAAGGCCGATATAGCACATACGTGGCTTATAGTTAGTGTTTTTTTTTTTTTTTTTTAAATATATTTTTATTTCTGACAATTAGTTTGTAAATCCCATAAATTTTGTCAGGTCAATTTTTTTAGCCAATCAAAAAATGGTATTAAAATTTTTAAGATTAAAAATATGATTTTATAATTAGTAAATATTTAATTATATACTTGGGGTGAGATATATGTGACTATTACTAAAGTTCTGGTAATTTTATGTACTAGTTCAAAAATGAATAAATCAATAGAAAAGATGCATAGATTGCTTGATAGCAAATCTTTGTGCAGTAAGTATGGCATCACTATTGATGACCCCTTGGTCAAAAGAAGAAAATCTAAAAGAAAGGCCAAGAAAGCTCAGAAAGCTCAAAAGAAAGAAAAATTTATCAGTAGAAGTAATAAGAGGAGAATATCCTCACGGCCATCTTCTCGGCCTTCCAAAAGAAAGGGATATTACAGATATGTCCCTAATACCCATTATTATCAGCCATCAAAGATACATCCAAGATCACAGAGAACAGAAAAGCTGAAACAGCTTGTCTGCTGGTTATGTGGAAAACCAGGACTAACAAATGTCCTGATGGTGAAGAATCCAAGAAGAATCGTGGCAAGAAATCTCAGCCACAAAATAGAGGCAAGGCAGTTATCAAAACAGAAGATAAATGTAGCAAATGTGGATCTACATTTCATAAGGGCGAAAATTGTCCCCGCCTATTCATTCGACGAGCTGAAGATTATTCTTTAGATTCATGTAGTGTTTCCTCTTCCAGTTCGTCTGTGGAAGAACTTCAAGCCCATTGCTATTGTTCAAATTCTAATAACTGTAAATGTGGATGTTCATCTTCTGATGAATCTGATTTTTCATCTGATGAATCTCTTGTAGAAGAATTTTCTGAAAAAATGAAGGTTTTAATGGCACAATCAGATGAAGATGAGTTGAAGATATTTGCACAAATTCGTGATATGGAAGAAGGAGACCTAAAAAACAAATTGTTGGAAACCTTTATGTCGCAGACATCTTTCACCAGCAAAAGTGCCAGTAAGAAGCCAATCTTCCTTGAAGTTTGTTATGACAGAAACACCAAGGCCTATCAGCGGGACCAACAACAAGGCAAAGTTCGCTCACTCACTTTGGGGAAGGTGAGTAGAGAGATCCATATGCTTAAATCAGAGATTTCTATTTTAAAGTCCCAAGTAGCTAAATTAGAAAAAGGAAAACAGGAGGTGGCACAACCTGTTTCTTCAGGCCATTGTACAAATTATACTCTGCATAGTTCTCCACTTTCAGAATCTAGTGTTGAAATTTTTGAAGGGAAAAAGGATTCTATAGTAGGATTCAGAGAAATGTGGGTATTAGCTATAGAATACCAGCAACATCATGTAAAGATAAATGTTTGCATCAAAGGTGAGATGTTTTCCCTTACTGCACTTTTAGATTCTGGTGTAGATGTAAATATATTTAATAAAAAGGCCATCCCCTCTAAGTACTAGTTTTCAGTCTCAAGAAAAATAATAGGGTTAGGAGAAAAAACCCTCCAGTACGAAGTTCCTCAGGCTGATGTTTGTTTTGATACCCACTGCATAAAATTGAAATTTGCAGTTGGGGATATCCCTGTGGATTGCATCTTAGGGAATGTTTTTCTAGCAGCAGTTGAACCCCATGGCTCTATTCGTTTGCAGAATAACAGAGCGAGTTATTTCATAACTGTACCTACCTCAAAAGGGAAAGCCAAGAGAATAGACATGCCTTATGTCTCAAATCTTAGAGTCTCTACAATGGTACAGGCCATGCAGGAACTAAAAAAGGCTGAGAATAAACTTTCAGAGCTCAAAGATTTGAAATCCACCATTCATATAGAAGAACAATTGAGCTCTCATGAGATTCAGAGAGAAATCTATGAAATAAAAACCATTATAGAGAATGAATGTTGTTCTGAGGAACCTAATGCTTTTTAGCATAGGAAACAGCATAGTGTAGAGCTGCAATACAAATCTGAATATACTGGCAGACCTTGCAAATCCAGAGCAATCCCAATGAATAAAGAATATCGGGATCTCTGTGAAAAAGAAATAAATCAGTTACTAAATAGAAAGCTGATCAGAGAGTCTAGCAGTCCCTATAACTGCTATGGATTTTATGTAAATAAGAGATCAGAACAAGTTCGAGGCATACAAAGGCTGGTTATAAATTACAAGCCTCTGAATTCCGTCCTTGCAGATGACACATATCCTATTCCCCACAAAGGAGATTTTTTGGGAAGGATTTAAGGTGCCAAAATATTTTCTAAGTTTGATTTGAAGTCTGGTTTCTGGCAAGTTGCCATTGCTAAAAAGGATAAGTTCAAAAATGCTTTTAGCATTCCTGCTGGACATTATGAGTGGAATGTCATGCCATTCGGCCTCAAACATGTGCCTTCTAAGTTTCAAAAGGTTATGGATTCTATATTCAAACCTTATGCTGATTGGTTGCTTGTATATATTGATGACATTCTCATTTTTTCTAAGAATCTCCAAGACCACTTTAAACATGTAAATTTTTTTACAAAATTGGTCAAACAAAATGGTCTGGTACTTATTAAGAAGAAGATGGAACTCTTCCAGACCTCCATTAAGTTTTTGGGGCACACAATTAGAAATGGACAAATTTCCTTACAAAATCATGCAATGGAATTTGCAGATAAATTCCCAAATGTCATCCTAGACAAAACTCAACTTCAGAGATTTTTAGGATGTTTGAATTATGTTGGTAATTTTTATAAAGATTGTGCTGCAGACAGGGCTCTGTTAAATTAGAGATTGAAGAAAAATCCTTCACCTTGGACCGATGAGCATACAGAAGCTGTTAGGCAGATTAAGGCCAAGGTAAAAAGCCTACCTATTTTATATGTTGTTGATGAAAGTCTTTTCAAAATTGTTGAAACAGATGCCAGTAACATAGGATGGGGAGGTGTGCTAAAGCAAAAGAAGAATGAAGATGCAAAGGACAAAGATGAATAGGTAGTACAGTTTGCTTCTGGTACATGGAACAAAAAAGCGAAAAATTACTCTGTTATAGAAAGAGAAGTTAAAGCTGCCTGGAATTGCATTGATAAGTTCTCAATACATCTACTCAATAAACCTTTCTTATTGAGAATTGATGCATCAACACTAAGTAAAGTCCTTACTAAGGACATCAAAAATCCTAGAGAAGCTAAATTTGCCAGATGGCAAGCACTCTTTGCCAACTTTGATTTCAAAATTGAACATATTAAAGGGGTGAATAACCATCTACCAGATTTTTTGAGCCGGGAGTACATCCAGCATCAAGAACAACAAGAAGACCAAGTTATGGTGATCGTGACAGAATGGGACCAGAGTCATAAGAGAGAAGTACTCTGAACCATCCCAGATGAGAAAAGTTGGGAAGAATATAGAGATGAATGGAAGCCCACTTGGCAGCTTCGAAATACTAAGTTACTTGATGCCAACCTACAAAATCATACAGATTTATAGCATTTTGTACTAGAAAGGAGAGTGTATCCCAGAGGCAGCAGATGGATACACGACATGGTATACTCTCGGAGTATGAGAGCATCTTTTGAAGCTGAAGAATCATTTTCACAAGACTTTGTTGATATTACTGTCACATGCACAGGAGGAAGTGATAGACAACGGGTCTATTACAAATACTTGGTCATAAACAGGACAAGACACCCTGAGTGGACCTGGACCCATTTCAATCAATGGCCAGGAAATAATCCAGATTTCATATTTCCAGATAATATTTATAACTTTTTAGGGTATAAAAAACTATGGTGGGATCTCATGAATAAAGATGGCAGAAACGAGACTCACTATACCAAAGTCAAATTTGGTGCCACCTGGATCATGCAAGCCAATCAACAACCAAACTAGCTACAGGATTGGTGGAAGGATTATGGGCTTAATGAGTTGGCTATGGATCCTATATCCTATGAATCTTTCTTTCATAGTCAATGTGATTGTTGTATTGATAATGGCATTGGTGAATGTTTTCATACACCTTTCCAAAATGTCAGAGAACTAAATCAGATGGAATTTAATCAGATGGGAAGATCACAAACCCTAATGTATCACATGAGGACACACAACCAGTGGTTAGTGATGACAAAAATCAAACATCAAGTCATTTTAAATAGGCCTATGATTGTAAGGAGAATCTATAAAAAAGCCTAAAATGATACTACGTATCGAAGATATAGATTTCCCGGGATAAAAATCCTTGATGATCCAGCAGAAAGTAGCCCAAGTGGTTCTCGTGGACTCCACTAATCAAAAGTATCCATAGTGTACTGTTTCCCAGTCACAGGATTAAAGTGACCGGTTTTCTCGTGAGCTTTCTGGTAAAAAGCTTCACTGTGTAAATATTCTTTTCCTACAGTCCTCATGGGCCTCCTATACTTAAAGGCATCCACTGTGTACTATACACCCACATGATTGAGTCCGGATGAAGGAATCTCTGCGCGGATGTCACTTTGGTGTTACCCGAAAGCAATGATTCCTCTTCCACGTCATAGTCCTGGACTGATCCGATTTGATTGCTTGTCCCCCCTCTCATCCTATATAAAGAGGGTAAGGGTCATTCTCTCGGCATCGGGTCTTAGTGCATCGGTTTTTTGTGAATTGTTTTGAGTCTTTGTGTGTTTTAAGTCGGAGTCTCAATTCCTCCTGCTCTGCATCTGCGAGTTCTAAACTCGATCTTCTTGCATCACGAAGATCAGTTTCCAATTCTAGAGTCTGATCTGGTTAGCCTACGCATCAGTGTGCTCGGCATTGGTGAGAATCTAAAGTGGCAAGATCATTAGGTTGAGTCTATGTGATATATTTGTGTGTTATTTTCTTAGACAGAGTCTGTAATCAGCCAGGAAGCCTCCAGAACGCTATCTCATTCATTGAGAAGCTTATACTGGTAAATGCTGATACAGTCAATCTCAAGAAAGAAATTTTGAGTCCAGAAGATTTATGTAATATATTTCTGAAATCAATAAAGAAAAATTTTTCCGCATTTGAGTACTTTGAACTCTGAGCTTTTATAATGTCTGTTGAGGTAGTATTTGTCTCTTTCATATTTGCTTGAGGTTCACCAAAGGTTCGCCAAAGGTTCGCCAAACCACCCAGGGACACCAAGGCTATTGAAGGCAGGAAGCTGTGTTTAAGCCGTTAGTGCGAGACAGTGGGAGTAGGTTCGTGTATGGGTTCATGTAAAGAAATTTGAAAGAAGAAAGACAGAGAAGAGACTCAACAAGGACAGTCAGCCTGTTGTTGCTATTGCAGTGCAAGCTTTTTGAAGCCTGTGCGTAAAATTGGTATCAGAGCCAGAAAGATTGTCTGGTTCGAGAAAAAGGTCAGTACTCAAAATATCATCCGCTCTTTATTTGAAAAAGATATAATGGACTCATTCAGAAAATCAATTTCTTTCAGAGAATTAGATGAGAAAGAAAGAGCAGAACAAGATTCCCTTCGGGATATGTTTGCCTCTGCTTCTAGTAGAGTGTTAAATTCCTCTGAGTTTTTGTATGAAGAAACTGAACCATCTACGAGATGGAAACTCCCCAAGAGCTCCTCATCTGAAGTCTATGCCGATGTGTCAGCCTTTAACCTTAAAGCTGCCACTAGGATATCCATTAAGGAGTCTATCAGTTCCATTCAAGAAAACTGAGATTGTATACAGTCCATACCCCTTCTTGATCCGAAGCAGCTTCAAGCAGAAGCTAGAAAATTAGATACAAAGTATTTGCATCTGGGTTGTAATAGAGTTGGAATGAGTGCTCTCACTCACCAAGGGTTGGAAACTTATGTTTTAGCCACAATGAGAGACCTCACGCATAACCAATATACTGATTCAATTATTGGAGGGATTGTAGCCCCATTGTCCAATGGTCCTGTCTGGTTCGACTGTTATCCTAACTTCCCTATCTATGTATTTGATGAGACAATAGCTGACATTTTACAGCTTCAAATACAGACATCAGGGTTTGACATGAAGAAGAAAAGAAATAACATTGCCATTCAGACCAGGGGTTGTTTCAGACACACCAACACCCTTTATCCGGCTGTCCTCCATGCACCCAGCAGAGATTCCAAAACTAGTGTTGTTGTTCTCACCGACTCCAAAAATCAGAAGGTGGAACATCAAGCCATCAAGTGGGAAGACTTGAACTTCCCAGAACATTGGGTCATTCCTAAACCCAAGCCCATCTCTGCCAGATGTATCACTTTTTCCAATATCAGTGAAAACCAATCCTTAGCCACTCTGTCCTTCCCAAGAAGATCCACTATAGACAGACGAAGG
Organism: Pinus albicaulis; assembly: GCA_034641835.2. Lineage (NCBI taxonomy): Eukaryota > Viridiplantae > Streptophyta > Pinopsida > Pinales > Pinaceae > Pinus > Pinus albicaulis. Next base: position 814,071,838 of record CM076569.1, on the reverse strand, counting down.
ATTGAAGAAGCCTGCATAAAATCCCCTTTGTACAGAAATCCAAAATCTGTAGATACAACTTGTTCTAGTATTATTTCCATTTCATGTAAACATATTTCTTTGTTTTAGTTTGCACAACTTGTAAATTTCAGTTCTCTTGAAGTATCATGCCCAGAATGTAAAAGCCTAGTCAATCTTAGCAGTCTTGCATATCTGGTCATTCATGCAAATCATAATCCTAAGACAGGAGAAGCCCCAGCTTCCACCTCTGTAAATCCTTGTCCAAATCCCAAATGTTCTGACATCCCATTCCCTCATGAGTCAGATCATGTTCTTATGATGCATGAACTACCAAGTCTTGAAAATGAAGACCCCAGATTGACAGAGATGTTCAGTAGAATGAGGCCACCAAACATGCCAAGATATGGTCTTGGTTATCTTGAGCAGATGAATCATCTGATCCCTGAATCAAGATTCAAGGATATGCCATCTGATTGTAAGAAACCTTCAGTTACAGAGATGCACAAGTTCTTCACACTTATGGATGGGTGCAAAAAGCACAAAGTTGATTCCCAGTGGATGAAGCAGATGATAAACTGGGATATTTATACTCATCCTGAGGCCGAGTCATTTGGTCTCACACATTCATGTGAAGAAAAAATCAGATTGTCTGAAGAATGGAAAGACTATATGGAAAGAACTAACACTTGGATATCTTTCTATTCCTAGAAGAAAATAAAACAATCTGATAATGTATTAATGACTGATGCTACTACATCTTCTTCCTCTCAGCATTCTTGGTCAGCTCTTGATGGTAGTAGAGTTGAGACAACTACTACTTTTCCTCCTTTCAAAGGCATCATCCTAGGGGAAGCACAAAACACAGAAAAAGCTATCCCCTTAGTTTTAAAAGATGACAATGCACTTGGCATTGATGGAAGAATACAAGAAGCTAGTAAACAGCTGAACTGGACAAATACAGCTATCACGGGCTTAGAAAGAAATGTTGCCAAAACAATTTTTGTAAAGGAACAGCTTGATAGAGTTCAAGTCTCGGTCAATGATGTAAATAGTGCCCTCAATAATGTACAGTATGATTCCTCTTTGATTAAATCCTATTCTAGAGAATCATTGAGTAGGATAGAAGAAGTTGAGAATAAAGTAATGGATGAAGTTGTTTCTACTAGAAGTCTTATTTCTAATCTGTCTAATAAGTTTGAAAAACTTAATCCTTCTAAGACAGATCAGCCTATCCCTCCTTCCTATCTGCACAGAAGAAAGAGTGTCCATATCCAGAATCCTGTCAACCCTGTTGATAGATTTCCTCATCTTTTCCCAAAAGAAGCAGGACAGTCATCTCAAAAGCCTTCTGTAGAAACTATTGCACAAAGTCCTTCAAGAGATAAAATCACCATTGCCACTTTGTTTAAAGAACCTGAGCCAGAGACTCAAGTCCTCCTTGTTTATGAACCATTAGAAAGTCTATTCACCAGATATATTTGTGTGTTATTTTCTTAGACAGAGTCTGTAATCAGCCAGGAAGCCTCCAGAACGCTATCTCATTCATTGAGAAGCTTATACTGCTAAATGCTGATACAGTCAATCTCTGGAAAGAAATTCTGAGTCCAGAAGATTTATGTAATATATTTCTGAAATCAATAAACAAAAAGTTTTCCGCATTTGAGTACTTTGAACTCTAATATTTTATAATGTCTATTGAGGTAGTATCTGTCTCTTTCATATTTGCTTGAGGTTTTCCAAACCACCCAGGGAAGCCAATGTTGTTGAAGGCAGAAAGCCGTGTTTAAGCCGTTAGTATGAGACAATGGGAGTAGGTTCGTGTAAAGAAATTTGAAAGAAGAAAGATAGAGAAGAGACTCAACAAGGCCAGTCAACCTGTTGTTGTTGTTGCAGTGCAAGCTTTTTGAAGCCTCTGCGTAAAATTGGTATCAGAGCCAGAAATATTGTCTGGTTCGAGAAAAAGGTCAGTACTCAAAATATCATCCGCTCTTTATTTGAAAAAGATATAATGGACTCGTTCATAAAATCAATTTCTTTCAGAGAATTAGATGAGAAAGAAAGAGCAGAACAAGATCCCCTTCGAGATATGTTTGCCTCTACTTCTAGTAGAGTGTTAAATTCCTCTGAGTTGTTGTATGAAGAAACTGAACCATCTATGAGATGGAAACTCCCCAAGATCTCCGCATCTGAAGTCTATGCCGATGTGTCAGCCTTTAACCTTAAAGCTGCCACTAGGATATCCATTAAGGATTCTATCAGTTCCATTCAAGAGAACTCAGATTGTATACAGTCCATGCCCCTTCTTGATTCGAAGCAGCTTCAGGCAAAAGCTAGAAAATTAGATACAAAGTATTTGCATCTGGGTTGTATTATAGTTGGAATCAGTGCTCTCACTCACCAAGGGTTGGAAACTTATGTTTTAGCCACAGTGAGAGACCTCACACATAACAAATATACTGATTCAATTATTGGAGGGATTGGAGCCCCATTGTCCAATGGTCCTATCTGGTTCAACTGTTATCCTAACTTCCCTATCTATGTATTTGATGAGACAATAGCTGACATTTTACAGCTTCAAATATAGACATCAGGGTTTGACATGAAGAAGAAAAGAAATAACATTTCCATTCAGACCAGGGATTGTTTCAGACACACCAACACCCTTTATTCGTCTTTCCTCCATGTACCCAACAGAGATTCCAAAACTAGTGTTGTTGTTCTCACCGATTCCAAAAATTAGAAGGTGGAACATCAAGCCATCAAGTGGGAAGACCTGAACTTCCCAGAGCATTGGGTAATTCCTAACCCCAAGCCCATCTTTTCCAGATGTATCACTTCTGCCAACATCAGTGAAAACCAATCCTCAGCCACTCTTTCCTTCCCAAGAAGATCCACCATTTACAGAAGAAGGATTGAAGAAGCCTGCAAAAAATCCCCTTTGTACAGAAATCCAGAATCTGTAGATACAGCTTGTTCTAGTATCATTTCCAGTTCATGTAAACATATTTCTTTGTTTGAGTTTGCACAACTTGTAAATTTCAATTCTCTTGAAGTATCATGCCCAGAATGTAAAAGCCTAGTCAATCTCAGCAGTCTTGCATATCTGGTCATTCATGCAAATCATAATCTTAGGACAGGAGAAGCCCCAGCTTCCACCTCTGTAAATCCTTGTCCAAATCCCAAATGTTCTGACATCCCATTCCCTCATGAGTCAGATCATGTTATTATGATGCATGAACTACCAAGTCTTGAAAATGAAGACCCCAGATTGACAGAGATGTTCAGTAGAATGAGGCCACCAAACATGCCAAGATATGGTCTTGGTTATCTTGAGCAGATGAATCATCTGATCCCTGAATCAAGATTCAAGGATCTGCCATCTAATTGTAAGAAACCTTCAGTCACAGAGATGCACAAGTTATTCACACTTATGGATGGGTGCAAAAAGCACAAAGTTGATTCCCAGTGGACGAAGCAAATGATAAACTTGGATATTTATACTCATCCCGAGGCCGAGTCATTTGGTCTCACACATTCATGTGAAGACAAAATCAAATTTTCTGAAGAATGGAAAGACTATATGGAAAGAACTAACACTTGGATATCTTTCTATTCCTAGAAGAAAATAAAACAACCTGATAATGTATTAATGACTGATGCTACTACATCTTCTTCCTCTCAGCATTCTTGGTCAACTCTTGATGGTAGTAGAGTTGAGACAACTACTACTTTTCCTCCTTTCAAAGGCATCATCCTAGGAGAAGCACAGAACACAGCTAAAGCCATTCCTCTGGTATTAAAGGATGATAATGCACTTGGCATTGATGGAAGAATACAGAAAGCCAGTGAACAGCTGAACTGGACAAATACAACTATCATAGGCTTAGAAAGAAATGTTGCCAAAACAATTTTTGTAAAATAACAGCTTGAAAGAGTTCAAGTCTTAGTCAATGATGTAAATAGTGCCCTCAATAATGTACAGTATGATTCCTCTTTGATTAAATCCTATTCTAGAGAATCATTGAGTAGGATAGAAGAAGTTGAGAATAAAGTAATGGATGAAGTTGTTTCTACTAGAAGTCTTATTTCTAATATGTCTGATAAGTTTGACAAACTTAATCCTAATAAATTAATTAATTAGAAGTCAATTAAATTTTACTCTAAATTAATTACAATATATTTATTTTTATAAAAATTTATTTACTAGCAATTTCACCCAGAAGTGCAAGGGAATGCCGAAAGGAGGAGGCGTGAATTATGTTGTGCTATGAATAAGAGAAAAATGGCCTTGATAGTTTCTTGAGCAAACATTACTTGAGCTCGCATTAGTGAAGCTCATTGACCTATTTGAGTAGAAGGATATAGAAATGGTTGTCAATCCCTCTCTAACCTCTAGAAATCGAAAATATATTGGTTGCCACAAACTGAAGCTTGTGCTGATTAACGTCGCTCAAGTTTGAGGCATCATAAACCAAGATACCCAATATTAGTGCTACAAATTCAAATCGGGGATTATTGTTAATATAAAGAAAACCAATTGCCTGATTTTGATAAACCAATAATAATGTTTGCACATAAGGCTGCTTTAGGACTCCCGAGGGGATATAAACTCGGTATGTAACATTGCTTGTTTTCCTTGCAATAAAAAAAACATACATTTCGCTATTTCCAAAAACACGAAAGCACATGATAATTAATATATACTATCTTGAATTTATCTTCCTTTTGTACAAGAGGCTCCGAATAATATCACATTTGAACATTAATTAATCTCCTAAGTGTGGGAATACAATATTTGAGGCCCACAACAACAACCAAACACTGCTTGTTCCACTGTGCAAACATCAAAAAACATATAATGGCTAAAATATTTTCCTTTGCAAAAACAAATTCATAGAAATTGGGACATTTCCAAAACCACCAATACATACATACACAGTAAATAATATACAATTGCTTAAATCCTTAAAGGAGTCTTAGAATTGAGATTTATCTAGATCATCAAAGTAGAGATGTTACAATTGTTTTTTCGCTGATATTCACTTGAATTGCTCATAAACAAGCATTTTCTACAAAAGACACTCTTAGCAAGTTTTGGACAACAAATCAAAACAACACCTTTACTCAAAATAAAATAGAAACAATCAAAGTGGCACACAAATTAACAAATTAGAATAACCCAAAACCGCTCAGCAGATAGGATAAGATGGATTTCATACCCTGCTAGCACATAGATAGTGAACAATTATGACCTTCAGCGATGACAACTTCCCCAATATATAAAACAAGAGAGGCTTGTAGATGTAAGGTATCTTACTAATAAACCCAGTAAGTCAATAAAATGCTAGATTTCAAGACATGATTAAAAGGAAATGACAATAGGCAACAACATCATGTGGCATGGGAACTTTTGGTTTAGACAGTAATTTTTGAAATCATATCCAACATTCTACTAAAATTATCCATATTCCTTGAACCTTTTATTTTCTTTTGGAATAAATTTTTTATCCAATATGTTCCCTAACAAAAATTGTGAGCAGAGATTTACCTTACAAAGCAAACCATCTTTAACCAAATTGTAATTGCTGTCAGGATGATTTTTTGCTACGACACACTCATCGACCCAAAACATGTGCCACTTTGCCCAGTCCACAGTCTTGATATATGATTTTTTTCTACGACACACTCATCGACCCAAAACATGTGCCACTTTGCCCAATCCGTAGTCTTGATATATGGGGCTTCAACCAGTTTCTTGCTTTTCAATCACAAGTTACCACTACATGTTGTAAACAAAAAAATGCTATCAGCTTTCTCCCATAAAATAGCCCAAAATAAGAACTTCCACTAAAGGAAAATGTGAAATTCTCAACGCAGACAGTAATCATAGACAATGTCAATTTTCATGAGATTTTGTATCTCTGATGTCATAAAATAAAAGATGCAATAATTGCATCGAAATTTCATCATGTTCCATTCAAAAGACAAACAACTGAGAAAAAAAAAGTCTAAAAAACAATTGCCAAAATTTACGGTGGCAAAACCTATGTCCTAGGGAAATTTTTTGAGTAAGATTATGTTTGAGTGGTAACAGGAAAGTTAACAGTGCATGATTATGTGAGATGCAGATTGAATACTCGAATATATTGAGAAATAAATGAAAAGAAAAAAATGCTATCAGCTTTCAGCTATAAAATAATATCCCAAAATAAGAACTTCCAATGAAGGAAAGGGAAAGTTTGTTCCCAATCTATGTTCATTTTTTTTGCCTAGCTGTCATTAGAATTTTCCAAATTGCTTCTTAGACAAGCCTCAAAAAATGATTTTACTTATTCTTCACAATTTCATCTGTATTTTTCTCTGTATTTCTTTATATTCTGAGATTTTTCCAAGTGAGAGTGTCTCTTAAACTTGGCTTTTCAAGTTGCTGATGAGTTTGGGACTTTGAGTCATGTTACCTATTTCAAATAATAGTTTTGGTGATAAGTTTGGGATTGGGTCACGTGGCGTGTCTGACCAATAATTGGCAGCAGTCTTTCAAATGTTGTGTATCACTGAATACAACAGTATGATACTAGGCTCTACCTGTAGTTAGATTTAATACAACATACATTATAAGGGGAAAAATTATGTGATTCACATGTCAAGCATTTCTCTCTATACAATAAAAGGAATAGCAGTGTGGCAAATCATCTAGAAAATTGGAGGAAATTCGAAGGCTCAAAAGTGTTGTAAGTATTGAGTATAAAAAAGATCTGCATTGGGTGACAATTATATATTTGTAATCTAATTTCAACCTTATTCATAACCATCTGCAGATTTATTTGCAAACTTCTCCAGACAAACTAAAAATTCATTACAAATTGCATCCATATTTTCCTAACTCTCGTTGCACATTTTATTTTGTGTATTTTTTTCAATATTCTTTTATAACGCTTATTTTCTTTTTTACTAAATGCAGACCACATGGCCAATTATGCAAGGCCTTGGCTTCACTGATGTATACTCTTATTGTTTAGTAGGACTTCTAGAATATTAGATGGGATCAAGGTTACAGGAATTCATAGCTAAACTTTTTTTTTTTTGAAAATTTGTCTTTTAATATTTTGATATCTCACGGAACTTGTTACAACTCTTCTCTTCACTCTTGGAAAATTAAAAAGAATGCAAGTTTATTGAATTTGACAAAGAGAGGTTGAGATTAGGATATTGGTTTGCTAGATAAAGTGAATTAATCTACACCATAAGCAATATTTTCTTCACATGCATGCGAAAGAATTGAATCCATGCTTTTTTAGTATAGAAAGTTCCTTTGTTCTTCCTTCTTGGATGCGATACTACAGTGCATATATTGGTAGACAATTCTGCTCTTCATTCTTGTAATTTTAAGATAAATGGAAGTTTTGCAAATTAGACATAGAGATGTCAAGATGTAGATCAGCAAGCTAGATAGTGAATTGATCTACTCCATGAGCAGAATTGATCTACTCTATGAGCAATACATTCTTGCACAAGCATTTAAAAGAATTGAAGCTATGCATCTTTGGTCTATCCAGAGAGCTGCCTTTGTTCTTTCTCTTTTGTCCAGTTACTAAGAGTGCAGGGATTGCTAGGACATTCTTGGTATTCCTTTGAGGTCTTTGTTTGAATAATAGATCAAGGTTTGCTGGATAACTTGGAGTGAATCTTATACACTTCTATTATGAATGAATGAACTATTTAGAAAACCTCCATCTATTCTTCAAGCCAAGAGACGATAAATATTTATCAAGAATGCCCTAGCAATATCTCCACTGGTGGTAAGAAGTCAAAAGAAACTATCCAAGTAGACCAAAAAAACATAGTTTCAATTCTTTTACTTGCTTGTACAATAAATATTGCTTTTGCATATCTGTCAATTACAATTTTTTACCTTATTCTTAAGACCTTGAAACTTTCTCATAGAATTAATTCATAGTTTCAGTTCTATGATATTTTATAAGAAAATATATCTTATTCATTCTCATGACATCAAATCTCTTACAATGTTCAATCTCAAAAATCATGTAGCATTTTCCACAGCACAAATTGTGTGAAGGAAAATCTAGGTTGTATTCTAAGTTTTTATACTTGTAGTTGCAAGTTTTCTTTGTCAGTTCTTCAGGTTTGGGAATGAGCTATAGGTGTATGAATGCAAACAATGGCCGTATGCATACATACAAGTATATCCATGAGCTTTTATGTATCAGTTCTTTAGATATGGGATTGAATTGTAGGTGCATGAATGCAAAGATGCCCATATGCATCGAAACAGGCACATGCATGAGCTTGAGTGTGAAAAGGTTGTAGGTATAGGCAAGTTCTGAATTATGGGTTTTTACATACCAGGACTAATTATTAAATTGCCGAAACAATGGAGAGCTAGTTATATGGGTTTATGCTCATATCCTGTCGATGAAGGAAGAAGATACTTGGGGAAATTCAAGACTAAAATGCAATAACTTGCAAAGCCATGGTGTCTTGCAGACTATTGTATGACTGGTGGGATATGAGTCAATAAAAACTTTGAAATTACTTTTGGTTTGCATTAATTTGAAATTTTAAGACACTGAAGTATTAACTGCAGTGCCTACTGCTTAGTCATCGCCTTATAGGGTCTGGTTAATTGTAATCTCAGATGTGCAAAAGAAATTGAAGACTAATGCTTGAAAGGATTTTAGCGAGTTTCCAAGGTTTTTAGGCAACTCATGTGCCCTTCCTCTCTTCCCTCCAAACCTATCCTACACTCAAGGAAACCCATTCCAAAATAGGATTTATGCTCTTTGTTTCTTTGTTTGGATAGGAATCATTTTGCAACAGAAGGAAATGGTTCCACATATATGTTGTAACTAGATCCCATGGTTGTAATGGCTAGGACTCGAGTGCAGATCCCTGTTTATAGAATCAAACACAATCCCTTCACATGAAAGGGTTGAGTGTCGACCCCTGATTCTGGAATCCAACCCAATCCCTTGATAGGAAATGGTTCTGATTTTGGAATCACCAAAATTCAAATAATTGGATGAGGATCCTTGTTTCTTGAATCTGTGACCTGAAGGGAGAGCATAAGTGCCACCTCCTACAAGTGATTCTAGTAACTGTGGGTGACACCATTTACCTAGAGGTTTTATTAATCTTTAAATATGCACCAGAATAGGAGTGGTGTTCTTTTGTTTTTCTGGTTTGTACAAGATTATATTTTCCAGCAAATGGAAATGATTCCACCTTTGATGGAAACAGATCCCTTGACAGGAAACAGTCGGGTGCAGATCCCCCATCATTTGACAGGAAACAATTCTGATATTGGAATCTCCAAAATTCAGATATTTGGGCATGGATCCCTAACTGTTGAATCTGAACTGAACAGAGCATGAGCACCACCTCCCATAGGCGACTCTGGTGACTATGAGTGGAACTGTTTACCTTATGTTGCCCTTTATGTCTCTCTGATGCGTGTGTATTATACCACTTAAGAAAGGGCTTTGCTTCACTGGAGATGTATGCTCTAGATTGTTAAAACAACTAGACTATTAGGTGGAATTATTTTATCTGTAGGTTAACTTTTTTTAATCAGCTGTCCCTGAGAGGAGTTCTCATTGTTATGTTACATGTCTCTCTCATTCATGTTTATTATAAATTTTCTATTTATTTATTTGGTCTGTTTGCATTTGTTTTTAACATTCTTAGTATTTCTGGTCTGCAGGTGTTTATGCTAATGGGGACTTCATGATTCATTTAGTGGGATTCAATGATAAAAAGAAGTGGGTCAAGAAGATTCTACAAGAACTCGAAGAAGAGAAGAGCACATTTAAGGACAAAATTTTCAATGATTTGAGCATGCTTCATTTTTGAAGACGCATATTTTTGTTTTCGAAATCAACCTATTCTTTTTTGCGGGTAGTTCATATCCAATTCATTCATTCTTTTTCCCAGTGGAGGGAGGTTCTTATCTGCGATGTTCATTTCAATTTCAAACTCCCTAGGTATGATGAATTCAGCTTGAATATTTTTCTAAAACTAGTTTAAAAGGTAGGAACTCTATATAAATTACAAGAATCACAATATTTGTTCAGCTCTTCCTTCAGATCTGAAATCTACAAATTCTCTCATAATATATGAAATCCAACCATGGTCATATAGGGTAAACGTTTGATTTTATCTAATGAACTAACCAGTAGTGCATTGAGGAAATAAACAGAATTAGAGGCACCTTTGAGTAATCGAATTCTCTAGAAGAATCACAGAACTGTGGCCATTTCCCGTTGTTGTAGTTGGGCCAGAGACCATGAATGGAAATGTCAGAAGCAGGATTTCCTGTGTGATGGTAACAACATCCTTTATGCATATCAGAGTATGAACCAAACCACTTTATTTACAAGTAGCTGATTACCATTAACGTACCCCGGGGTCGGATGCCTATGACAAGGAGAAGGAAAATCTCCATGGGATCGACATAGCTGGCGCCCATTCTCAGCAAGTCGAAAAATTATGAATGCATTGGAGACCTGGTACAGGACAACAAACATCACTTAGTCTGTGAAAATGAGTATAAAATTAGTTCCAAGAAAACCAAAAACGAGAAAGTAAGCTTTGAAAGACAGGTTGATTCATACATGTGTTGAGGTTGGGGTCGCCATCCTGTGGTTGTGGTTGTGCTCTTGTTGTAGGAAAACCTCCAAAAGATGCTACGCCAAACATTTAGGTAGTAAAAGGTGTCTCAAACCCTCTGAAAGGGGAAATTAATGAACTAAAAGCTATGGAATCCAACTACCATGAACAAATATAGGCACCTTAACAAGAACAAGAGACCTAGTTACCTGCGAGCTGAGAAACGACATCAAAAAGTGTCACAGAAAGGCTAAAAAGTTACAACTTTGCAGAGCCAATTCGAGCAGTGCGACAACAGAATGAGGCCGGGCTGAGGGTGAGGGGGTAGGGGACGGATACCCTAAACACTTTCCCTGATCTCTTCCCCTTAGACATGGTTCGAATCCCTCAAAGAACAACCAACACAGACCTAAAAAACCTCGTCTCCAAACCCTCTCCGTGCCTCTCCTGCCCTAATACATAACCTTCCAAGAAAGTGGCTCGATTATGAACACTTGGAAAACTTACTTCTTGGTGGATGACTGACAGACATAATTGACTTACATTTAAGATTTTGAAACGTATTAGTCTGGTAACAAGACCAAATGGAAGATTTTCATTGGTTGGAGGAGGTGCCACATGTCTAAATTTTACTCGCTGGAAGCGCGATAAGAAAAGCTTCTCATTGGCTGGGGTGAACAGTGTTTGCTCACCCCAAGCCAGCAAAGAGAACACCTTTCAGCGTAACAATATAACTGTCTTTATAAAAAAATTTATGAAAAAACAAGGTCGAGAGGATTAGTGGCACATGCATTCCATGAATTCAGACAGTTCAGTATTTATAAATGCTTTTTATATTTACATATATGGTTAATAATTTATTATTATTTTGTTAAAATTTATGTATATTTTTAATTGATATGTGGGGTTATTTTATAATATGTTGTTTTATGAGTGGGTTTAATGGTTAAGAGTATGTGTTTTTTCTTAAAAAGTTATAGGGTAGAGTATGTATGTCTTATAGACTTAGTAGTCAAAAAGTCTCATACATTGATTTAGTGTCTAACTTAAGCATAACCTTAAAATTGAATAATAATAATAATAATATTATTATATATGTGATAATAATTTTTTATTGATAAAAAATGACAAATCTTTTATAATTTAATACTTATAAGAATAAAATCACATAATTTTAAATAAAATATTAACAATAAATCCATTTTCAAATTAGATTAAAATATTAAACATAAATCCATTTTCAAATTAAAATAGAACTTAATGTAATCAAAATTTTAAAATAACTAAACATGTTTACATCATCCAAATTCTAAGCTTACACAACTTTATATCACACATTTTGCCTTTTATTTAAATAGATCCAAATACTTTCAAAATCCATAAAGGAAAGAGCATTAAAATTAATTTCCTCGAATAAGTTATAGCATGAGACAAGATTGTTATTAAAACTAGCAGTTGCCCCTAAAGGTGCAAAGATACACCGAAGGTAGTTCATCTCGTTAAGATTTGGGAAGATTTGTCTTTCATTTTTGTGCTTCAAGTAGCAAATTTGTCTTGTGGTTATGCATAGAACATCCTGAATGAATTATCACCAAAATGTGTCAATTAGGCACGTCTCAAATTTAAGGATTGGGAGTGCAGCACCCCAAAAATATGCTAAGGTAAATTTTAACCACAACCATGTGGGTCTTGCACATAATCTTGCTAATGCAATATCAAAAGGCTAAAAGCCATGTGCTAATCATGTAAATATTGGAAATTGGCTAGAACAACATGTGAAAATTTACTTTGGTTCCCAATATTTACATGATTCTGTGAAACATTCTCATGCTAATTGCAAAATTATATTCCATTTGGGATGGAATATATAAATAATTAGCATAAGATATTTATATTTTCCATTATTTACAAAATTTTTCAAGTGGATTTTTTTGGATATAATTTGTATAAAATCTTTGGGTGTTTGGGTGTTTTTTAGAGAAGTACTTTAGGTGTTTTTCAGGATGCCAAATCTATATATGCAGTGAAAACAAATTGTCTTTAATGAGATTTTTTGAAATTTTTTCCAAAATTTTTCGAGTGGATTTTTTGGATATAATTTGTATAAAATTTTTGGGTGTATGGCTGCTTTTCAGAGAAATACTTTAGGTGTTTTTCAGGGGTGCTTAATTTAAGGTGTTTTTTAGGGTGTTGAATCTATATATGCAGTAAAAAAAACCAGTTTAAATAACACGGATCAAAATTTCAATTAAATTTTTTTTTGCCAGATTCCAGCCATAAAATCCACCAAAAATTCCAAAAATTTACATTAAAGATAATGCCCTATTTTAATCACAATACCGAATGTAAAGATTTTTTTTTAACTGCCAACATTATCCAGTAATATAGACTAGTCTTTTAATCTGTTAAATACACAGTTCTTTGTAATCTATAAGTGCATATTGGAGCGTAGAGTTGCATTTGAACAGTCTCCGTAGCACAATAAAGAAGAAAAACGCTCGAATAAACTTGGAAGTTCGCTGGCAGAGACATTGGAAACAACAATCAGAGAATTTGAAGAAAACAGATCTTATAAGCAATACAGAGATATTGTAAGCTGTTAGCTCCTGCAATAGTCAGGATGTGAATGAGCCTTATCAGCACAATAAAGAAAAGACTTCTAAGAAGTTGAAAATCAGAATGAGAATATGATGTCAGATATACAAGGAGTTACTTTCGAGCAAAAGTAACCCTTGACACCTAAATAAAGGATGTGAATGAGCTTTATCAGCACAATAAAGAAAAGTTCTAAGAAGTTGAGAAACAGAATGAGAATATGATGTCAGATATACAAGGAGTTAACATTCGTGAAAAAGTAACCCTTGACACCTAAATAAACAGCATACAAGTGTTTTCATCCGGAAACAATTAAGCATCATGAGGGATTAAAGTATTAAGAAGGATAAAACCTATCAAGGTCTTGATCTAAAATCAATTAAGTGCAAAAAAAAATCAAAAACCTCAAGCTCTTACGATGAAATTAATTAAACACCAAAATGCCCAAAAACTTCAAAGTGCACTGATTTAAGGTTTAAATGGATCTATACTCTTTTTTTTTGCTGTGATGATTGACATATATTACACAGAGAAGATGCAGAATCAATTAAACACCAAGAGAAATTAAAAAACGGATCTATACTCATCTTTTTGCTGTGATGATTGATATATATTACACAGAGAAAATCCAGAATCAATTAAACACCAAGAGAAATAAAAAAACAAATGTGTTGCTCCAAGGTTAAGATAAATCCATGCTCTTTTCTTTATTTACTGGCATATTACACACATAAGTAAGATGAATCTATGCTTATTTTTTTCATTGTTTGGCTGATAAATATAAATGACATGGAAAATTAGGAAAATAAAGTAGGGAAGGAATTACAGAGACAAAGTAACGGGAATCCCCCAACCAGGCTGTACAGATTCTTGGCCCAAAAAATGCTGCAATGTGGCTATGGCAGCATCACAAATCCCCGCAAAGTGCAAACACTCAAAATTAAAATAATTCAATGTTTATGCACAAGGAAATTTTGCTATTAAGGTTCTTAGTGTTTATCGCTTTTGACTTACATCATTCCAGCAATGATGTTACATCCTATCTAAAATGTAAAATGTGAGATGGATACAAACTAAAAGGAAGACGCCCACCCATTCAAGTGACGGACTTCAATATATCGAAGTAAAAGAAAAAAAATATGAATTGCTGTATAACAAATATATTAGCCTACCCAACAGTCCCATACCACCGTAAAGCATACAACTCTTTTTCAACAGGAGAAAAATCGCTGTTTAGATATTAAATCATGGGCAAATAGTCCATCATCCAGAAACATGTGCAACTGAAGGGGAGATAGCCAATCTCGACAGGAGAAAGGAATTTCCCGTTCAGGCAGAGGTAAAAAGAGCTACAGAGTATAGTACCTCAACATTGACTGTTGAAGCCATATAGGCTCACAACAGCAAACAGAACCCAGCAATAGATACTGGCACTCAGGCGAAGTGGGAGGAAAAAACATAGAACGGTAGAAACAAAAAGAGAGATAACAATACCGACCTCAATGCTGATACAGCGCATTACAGAAACCAAGAGCAATACCCGATAAATGTATTGTGGTACAGCGAAAGGGAAGCAGACAAACAAGGGCGCTGTAGCCAATACGACAGAGCAAGAAAGATGTGCAGACAGGCATCGATAGCAATATCAAAACCAGAACAGGTGAAGAGCACCATACCATTTGCATCCCAAATAAGAGAGAGCCCATGGCCCGAAAGATGACACCCAATTCGAAGAGCCTACAATGGGAAAGAGAAGGAGGTCTCGGCTCTGTTTTCGCTGTCGCTGATATTTGTGACTGACATGAAACCAAATTCATGTGCCAGCCCAAGTTTAGAGAGTTTATCCGCCCTGCTGTTCAGCTCTCTGTAGATATGGTGGGTGGATGTCCTCTGAAATTGGGAAAGAAAGTGGGTAATACGTTCGACCCAACCACATAGATGTGGGCTTCGGAGAGTAGTCTGGCCCGAGATACCTCCAATTACAACATGGGAATCCCTATATATATCTATGCAAGGGATCCTCAGGTGAAGAGCCACAAGGAGACCGCTCCACAGGGATAAGGTTCCCAATCAAGCTTGCAATGAAGAACAATTAAGAACTGCAATGCGAAAACAAAGATTTGTTAAAAATCGAAAACCAGGGATATACTTGGTAGAAACTGTGTTGCAAGTCTGATCCAGAAGGAGGAGCTTTTCCTTGAATGGAGTTCGTATCGAGCTTCTCTACGCAACCACCTATTCCTTTCAATTAAAAACCAGAGGCAACTTGCACAGGTAATGAGGCAGAATTGGATAGAAGAATAGTATAGAGTGTAAATTTTGGTGGAAAAAATTATACACTCAAAATTAATTTTCATATCTTGTGCTTTGTGCTTTGATGTCTATATCACATATTAGTTTCCAATTAATTTCAAGTTGGTTTGTAATTAGTTTTCATTTACCCTACCCAAACTGTAAATGTAAATAATGTGAGAATTGTTTACTTGAATCAACAGCCGAAATTAAAAAATTCGCGGATCAATTTGCACTGGCCTCATCAATGTCTATTAATGACACGCCATTTATATTTTAATTTCAACTTAAAGCCTCTATATCCTTTTAGAGATAAGTCTCTCGTGATGATAAATCAAATATAATATGAGTTTCAGTGCATTCAAATTTTAATATTCGGTCGTATCGTACGCAGTTCGTTGATATTTCCACTATGTGAATATGTTTTCGAATAATATATTATAAATTAAATTATAATGACAATTCCTTACCTGAACCTGTGTGATAATCATAGAGGGCAAAACGTTGTACAACAAACACAAGCAAAAGTCCACGTCCACCATGGTGGCGGCTCGCTTCTTATACTTTGAAAATCTGGTTATATACATATTTAATTACAAGGAATTTATTTAAAATATACAGATGTTTTGTTCCTTTGATACAAACATGAAATATAATAATAATACAATGTTATCACTTTATAAACTTTAAAAGTTGTTTATTGTTTAAAGTTGTTTATTGTTCGAAACGGATGATATTTTATAATGTAAATTTTAAAAAAATAGACAACTTTATCACTTTGTAAGATTTATTGCTTTACGTTGCTTAGGTTTTTACAAGGTAATTATTTTATTTTTCGATATTTATTTGTTGGGTTTATTAATCTAAGTGTTCAATGTATATTTGAGCATGGTCTCAACGCCTTATTGTGACAGAGATTGTATATCAGTGATCACAAACTATAGTCAACCGTGGTTTATTTAAAGGTTTATAATATCTATTTTAGGATTTACATACATTGGGTATATATATTATTCCTGGGTTTAATATTATTATTTCCAATATAATTGGTTTTCTAGTGTTAATCACTTGGGTTTATTATTCCCTATTATTTATTATACTCGAACATGCATAACTATGATTGGTCACAAGTTTAACCACGTCTAACCATGGCTATTTATGATCAACCACGCTTATCAAATCAATCTTTATATGTCATGGACAATCATGTCAACCAAGGTGCAATGTCGCATTACAAGGATTGTCTCACGGCAAAATCATGGTCAACCATAGTCAATGTCGCATTTGGTGACAAAGATGGTCTCTATATGAAAATCAATCATGATCAAGCATGATGAACCATACTCCAACATCACATTCGACAAGGATTATGTCAAAATGGAAATCAACCATGGTCAACCATGTTTATTTTAGGGTCTATAATATTTATGTCAGGGTTTATATACCTTGGGTCTATATTATTCATTTTGGTTTAATATTATTCCCTCTGTGCTATAATCCCTTTGTTTTAGTATTAATCCCTTTACAATTATTTGCTTGGGTTTATAATATCCATTATGGTCAACCATCACAATCATGGTAAACCATGCACAACCATGTCTTATTAAATCAATCATGGTCAATTATGGTCAACCATTTTCACAAATATTGCTCCATATGGAAATCAACCATGGCCAACCATCGGGGTCTAACTTTGCATAAAGGATAAAAGATGGTCTCAATATTAAAATCAATTATGGCCAACCAAGGTAAGTGATGCTACCAAATGTGGCATTGTGAGAAGGGTTGTCTAGTTATTAAAATCTAGCATTGTCATCCCAGTGGTCCAATGTCGCATTAAGACAAAGATTGTCCTAATATAAACCCTTTGCCATTTGTGCATTGGATTTATAATAATCTCATTGGTTTATAGCCATATTCCTTTTGTGTTTAATATTTCTTCTTCGGAAATACAATGTAGAGGGTAAGCTCTTGATTTACTAATGTATGGGCATATTGCGTATGCGAGATTGAAGATGAAATCGCGCAGCTCGCACTGTGGCTAGCCGCCATGACCTAGGGTTCGGAGGTTTCCATGCAAAGCCGCCTCTCACGCGAGAAATCCTCCGCCCTCTAGACCGTTAGGCCACGATCACTCTCCGGCCGACTTGAGGCTCACCGATGACTAATACTAGTGAGGGGACCCCGCTCGCTTCCCCATAAAGGCCAGCCTCCGCGGGGCGGCGGTAGGGCCGGGAGCATCGACAATCAACAAAACTGCTCATCTCATGATATCTCAGGGACGACTCCCACAACATAGTGTACAAATACATCAACAAGAAGCAAGGAACATCAAGCGCAACAACAGCATTTCGAAGAACCTCAAACAAACAATGATCGAGCTCCCGTCCATCACATCAACGAAAGAATCCAGCTCATGAAGGATCATGTGTTGATAGGAAAGTTCAAGTGGTTTTTGGCCCAATCGAAAAGTCCTTCAAGGATGGATAACTTCCAAATGGAAACCCAAGGGCCACACCGACTCAATTGTTTGCTAAGGGCTTATTTAATGTGCTCTTTACATGGCATTGAAGTCAAAAATAAGATCATGGATGGAGGACCCTATTTTTTTCAACTTTCACAGATTTATACTCCTCCTACACTACATGGAGCGGTTCAACCCCCAACAAAACAAGATATTTCATGGGCTCCGCCTCCGGATTCGCCCTACTCCCTCCCCCAGGATCGTTGGGATGAGCCGACTGCGCAGATATAGGCAACGCCCCTAGGGGAATTCACACAAGACAGCGTAGGAGACAAAGATCAACCGCTACACAAAGTAAAAGATATGCCCGAATCAAGGTTTACACGAACATAACAGTCGCTACTGTGCGAGGTAAGTTTTCCGTCGCATGTAAAGAATTAATGGATAAAAATCGAAGTGGATGAGCATATTCCTTTCGTATGAAGGAGGTGTCACCAACATGGGTATCTCTTCAAATATTTCTAAACAAAAAAGCTGAGGTTGAAAATGAATCAAATGATCCAAGATCGAAGGATTCACATGAAGGTAGCAAGAGGGAAAGGAATAACAAGAGAACCACCTCACCGTAATAAAAAGGACTTGCGACAAGAAATAGCATCGTTGGCTTTAAATTAACCGAATCGCACTGGCACGTAGCGTATAACGAAGGCGCACCTCGAAGGAGCGGTGCCCCCGCCTCAAAGGCGCAACAGAACAAGGTCCCATCGGAGACCTTTTTGAAACCTCAAACCCCTAGCTTCGCGGGAAAGCCCCGCGTCGAAGGGCAAAGAACAAGTGATGGAGACGATCCGAAGCCATGGAGGAAGAGCCGAGAGAATTTACTCGAGGGCTCGGATCTCAGGGTTAGAGGATGCTTGCACAATAAGAATGAATTTTGATTATTATCGAAGCAACAGTCCAAAAGATGGAAGAAATCCTTACCTCGAGCGCAGCGCAACTCCCTCTCCGGGCATTCAGGGGGGCACACCCATCAATACAAAATACCTCACGAAGTCCCGCAAAAGAGGCAGGAAAACAACACCGCAAAGAACAATAGAAATTGGCAAAGAAATGGTGGATTATGGGGATTCCCCAAGTTAACAAGATTTTTATGCCTACACCACCACCCCCTCCCCCAATGAAGATCATCTCATGGACTATAAGAGGGCCTGGCCGTACCCACCAAGCATAGGACAATAAAGAAAATAATTACCGAGGAATACCATGTAATAGTCTACACAAGAAACTAAATGTTCCATCTCTACCGTGGAAACAATCTTCAAAACGATATGGAAAGGATGAAATACAATAGCGCCAGATGCCAATGGAGCATCTAGAGGACTCACAATCATCCGGAACCCCAAATCATCTCCTAGAGAATTATCATGCCAATAGGAATTTCATCCGTGCCAAATTTCACTCCGACTGCATGGACATCCATGGCTCCCCAACGAATTTCTACTTTCCCCAGAATCTCCACCAGAAACGAAGCTTTCCGTACAACATATCTCAACCCACAAACATGTATCTCTTCCACTATGGTTCTAGGAGGAGATTTCCCAATATGATAACAAATCTCCAGGAAAATAAGGGAGGAATAATGCATCTTGACCTAAACAATAATGGATTCAAGAACTTCATCCAAGAAACCAACTCATTGATATTTAAACCTCCAACGAGTCTTCACTCGGAATAATGTAAGAGGAGGCACCCACAATCTCCCGCATTGGACAAAGTTCCTCATCACGAAATATTTCATCCGTTTGGGGGTGATCACCACCATCATCCCCGTTGTAGACTTCGATCAATGGCCACAACTTCAATGGTTAAGACCAGTAAGAATGCTCCCCTTGAACACCATCGGCTCCGACACTCCACTTCAAGCCCGCGGAACATCTCGCTGGGTGGTCCTCCCTATCACCTCCGCAAGGTACTAAAATGCTCTAGTTCCGTACAAAGTTGAAAATTCTCTAAGGTAAACCGAAGGTTTGGAATAAATCCACCTTTGGCAAACATCTTCAAAGATCAAAGAGAGTTGGAGGAAAAAATGAAGAATCTTCAACAAATAATCATCAAGGAAGGACACTCAACCGAGTCGAGAACCAAGAGAAGATCTTATCAACGAGGATGGAAGAAAAGAAGGAGCCAGAAAGAAATCCTATGGAGACAAAAATCAAGGATTTGTTTGTTCGAGAGGAGAACAAAACACAAAATTCTTTCAATTAAGCCCACTATTCAACATAGGATGTATAACATAATCACTATCCTAAGAAACCAAAATGAGAGCAACTGAAAAGAAAGAGGACATCACGAAGGAGCCGTACAACCACTTCGTGAACATGTTATGCAAGAACCTAATCATCAAAGGCATGAGGCTATTGAAAAATCACTCAAAGACATTCCTAAGTTGATTACGAAAGAACAACCGAATGCCGCTCAAAGACACCACTCCGATGAGGTGGAAATCAGCCTTTCCAAACTCGAAATCCGAAAAGCTCCAAACCCCGATGGATTTACCACCAACTTCTTTCACTTCTTCTCGGGGACACCATCGAGACAAAGTTTGGGATGTAGTGGTGGAATCACACACTACTCAATCGGCTTCTTCGCTAATGCCACCTTCATCACTCGGTTTCAAAATAAGACAACACAACCTCGCTAAATAAGTAAATGCCCATAACACTCGCAATGTCATTTATAAAATAATCTCCGCAGTTATTGCTAACAAAGTTGAAGCATCCTCCCCATGATCATATCCCGTAGCAAACAGTTGCGTTGAAGGCAGAAAATATTTGATGGCATCATCCTAACCTACGAGGTCATACATTCTCTCAAAACCTCCAAAAACTCCGGTGTGCTCCTCAAAATCGATCTATCCAAGGCTTTTGGAAAATTTAGTCGGGAATATATCAAAAAAATGTCCTTATAGCCTTGTCTTCACTACACACCTTGGTACGCCGGATCATGAGCCTCATTACCTCTCTATTTTCTTTTCCATTTCGCAACCTTCAACCCCTCAAGAGGAATCGGGGACAAGTGGACCCTCTCTCGCCCTTTACCTCGTCATCATGGCGAAGGGCTAGGCCTCGTTCTCAAAATCTCCATCCACTCGTGTGCCTGCTGCATGCCCCTTCGCCAACCCTCGCCTCATCCCATCAACAATTTGTGGATGACAACATGATCATGGGCCACCCCTCCTCGTAGAAGCCCGTACCCTCAAATCTCTTCTAGATTCCTTCTCCGAAGCCTTCTGTGACCGAGGTCAAACCCTAACAACCAAATATTTTTCTTCCACACCTCTCCGTATATCAAGCAATATCGCGCACATCCGGCTTCTCCATTGTATCCTTACCCTCCAAATACCTTGAGCCCCTCTCACTAACACCGGCTATTAATCACTCCTCCCCGGCAAGCTCAAGGACAAAATGGAAACCCGACTATCCAACCGGACCCATCGACTCTCAATATAGTAGCCGCTTGGTTCTCATCAAAGAAGTTCTATTAGGCTTCCTCCCCATTTACCTCTTCGTCCTCAAAGCCATGTGTAAATTGCAAAGATATTTCCGTGGGGTGGTACCAAAGAGAAAATAAATGGGTTTAGTCAACCAAGGAATTTTGTACACCAAAAGTCAAGGGGGGTTAGGGTCGCGTGACCTTGAGCATATTACAACAACATCATGGGAGCTAGTATCTAGTGGAAATGGGTTCTCCAACCTCACACTCCATGGGCTAACTCGTGGCTACCAAGTATGCTCATTCATGGCCCAAGAAGGACCTTATCATATTCAACATAGAGCCGAGAGGATCCAAAAACTGAAAGAAGCGGTACCGAAAGTAGATGATACACAGAGCTACAACTTCTAGAGCCGTAGTGGCACAAGCTAGATTCTAGGAAGACTCATGGCAAAGAACCTGCCAAGACTATCCTCCATCTTCCCCGTACTCGCATGGAGTGATTACAGCCAGGAAAACAAGAGGTATATGATTTTTGGACCGATGACACAACCCAAGGATACGGTGAATTGGCTACTACGTACGTATGGAAAGATGATTGGAATAATGAGAGTCACACGTACATTCGGGAGGAATTAAGCATTAAAGAAAAATCGCAGTACAACTGTGACCCGACATCCTTAGTTGGGGTCAGCATGCCAAGTGGCAACCGCTCCACCAAGGAAGCTTACAACCTCCTTCATCGCCACAGACTTCCAGATCCCAACAAATCTCATCCGGAAAAATATTCGCCCACCAATGTCCGGGTCTAAAATAACCACCTTCTAAGAATGCTCAATAAACGACGCATCCTCATGGGAGAATATTTTGAAGAGAGGGCTGAACTTAGGATGCCCTCTTATGCCAGAAAACTTGAAACCATCGACCACTTGATGTACTAATGCCCTACCTCTAATGACCCTTTGGGATAGAATCACAATTATATACCGACGTACCTAGAAAGGGGCAACATTATCAACACCATCGCCAGCTGACGAACAACCCTTACTCCAACAACTCTCTTGAATAGTCTCTAACAAATAATTCCGGTGCATTCTTATCCGGAACATATGAAAGGAAAGGAACAAGCCGACCTTCAAAGACAAAGCATCCACCTCGCAGTAGCTCTGCAAGGATACATGGAAATCTCACTCAAACGATGGCCCTATACGCATGGAGCCGTGGAGGATCTCCTTACCTCTACTTGAGCGTACAGCATGGAATAACGGAACATGAGCATAAATACCCCTAGAAATCAACCCAAGAAGCGTCGAGAATCCTTGCCCCGAAAAAATGGAAGCTCCCCCCAAATGGATTCTTCAAATGTAACTTCGATGGTGCGTCCAAAGGAAACCCTAAAATGCAGATTCATGGTATTCCTTAAACTCTCAAGGCAACACACTTCAGACACACAAAGAATATGGGGTGGGATAGCAACAATTCTCAGAGAGCCGGAGGGGCTCATCCAAGGTATTCACATCAAGTAATTGAGTTTCACTATTTCCCCCCGGAAATGGAGGGAGACTTGCAAATCATCACTATGGCGGCCACAAGAATTCTCCTCCATGGTACGACGTCCACATAGGTATCTACCAACCAGAGGCTAGCCCATGTGCTCAAGCTTCGGAACATCCGTTACACAATCACAAAGCCATTACTTTTTGCCATGTGCGAAGGAAAGAACTCGCTATGGACCTCCTTGCGAACAAGGGGGTGGAAAGCCACGCAGAGTTGTATCGTTCCAACCTTATGGGGTGTAGAGGATGATTATTTAAGACAAGAATTCCATACTCTCATTCAAAAAGGATCTTCCTCTCCCCGAATGCGGGTGAAATCAAGAGTACGAATGACAAAAATCTATCCCACGTCCATGAGGACGAAGATCCGTAGCGCACGTCCTCACCCGATGTGGATCCTCAAACCGGAAGAATCATCCGCATGAGATGAATGAGATAAGGCACGATGAATATATGCTTGGATAGCATCACCCTCCGTGTACCCCCCTCTCGTAGAAATCATCCTAAATGATTATCTCGATTGATATGCCAATCAACCATAACTCTTCATACTCGAGCCCACTCATGAAAACATCCGTTATGGCATGCACCAGTGTGAGGCTCAATCATGTTCCTACCCCTTCGCATGTGTCAGCGTACCTTTTAAAAGGAAGGCCCCTTATCATAAAGAGACACACATAATCGGTTCACCACCTTTCTTGTTGATTCTCGTTCTGCACTTCGCGCCACCGCCCTCGCGCATCCCTCTTCCTAGAGTTACGTTGCGTAGAAATCTCCGGGCTACGATTTATCTAGCCCTCGCGCTTCTTATCCCGGCACCCCCATCCGGCCCCGCATCGTCAGCGTCCGTGCGCATCCCATTAGTTTCGTGCTTTCCCACTCACTATCTCTCATGTCCACTTGCTTTTGCCTTTGCTTTGCTCTCTCCCCTCGTTGCGCATCCTTCCATCTCCTCTCCTCTCGCTTCGCCACAGCCATGCTCCTAGGTTGCACCAAAGAACCATCCGCCGTAGAGGGCGCAGAGGGGGCACTCCTCGTTACCACCGTGGGACAAAACTGTCCGGAGTTCCGTTGGAAGGCTCCTCCTCGTGCAATTACGCGGTAGCTGCAGCCCCGATCTGGACAGGGAGGAGGGAGGTCACTCATGAAAGCCTCCTCAGAGAGAGGTAGATGTGGACCTTATAATTCTACCATTGCGCACCCGTCGCCTCGCAAGACCGAACCCTCCGTCGACTCGTAGAGGATGAGGGTGATGATATATAAGTGTATGGATTATGGACGAAAGGCATTGATGCGCGTCCCTAACGTAGAATATCCGCGTGGCCCCATCCTCTACGCACTCTGGCCCCCAAACCTACGCGTCCACCACCGACACAAGAGGAAGTGGTTTCATAGGCGTACACCTCGCCCCATAAGGGAGGAAGAGCCAAAATAAAGAATGATGTAGTTGAAGACTAAGGATCGCAAACCGCCTACCTCCTTCTTGTTTTTTTTTCATGCATGCTATTACCAGCTGCATCTCTGTTATACTTATGCTTCCGCATATTTTGTACTTCTCTGGATACGTAAGCTCTATCGCGCATTTTGTAATTTCCTGTTTCAACTATTGAAATGGGTTTCCTCCACAGAGGCATCCCCGAAACTATAAGAAAGGCTAGGATTAAGGTTTAACTTACCAACCCAAATTTCGTAGCATACGCATCGTT
This sequence comes from Pinus albicaulis, assembly GCA_034641835.2. Classification (NCBI taxonomy): domain Eukaryota; kingdom Viridiplantae; phylum Streptophyta; class Pinopsida; order Pinales; family Pinaceae; genus Pinus; species Pinus albicaulis. The sequence goes on along the minus strand of CM076569.1, from coordinate 814,047,107 downwards.
TTCTCTTTTCGAATTAATATAGATTAGCCTAATTTACCAAAAAAAAATCGTAGAGGGTAAATATAATACAATATTAATAAAGTTATTATAAATATACTACAACAACCACATTTCAACCATTTGATATTGTAAAAGTAGTTGTAGTAGTATATTCATAATATTAAATTTATTAATATTAATATTATAAATATCTACATTATAATCCCAAAAAATATTAAACACGAAGAATTAACATTATCAATAAGATTATTATTACAAAACCCAACCCATAAAATATTAATTATATATTATTATATAATAAAATAAAATATAATATATTATATTATAATATTTATAATATTATAATATCACTATAATGTTATTAATAGTATAAAAGTATTATTATTATTATGTAACACCCCTAGTTTTATGTTTTCAAAATAGAAATTCGAACTTCAAATTAAAGGAGTGGACCCCAATGGATAATTAGTGTGTGAATGTAATTAATCATTTCATTATGGAAAATAAATAAAATATTTCTATGATACTACTCAAAATGAGATTTTTGAGATCACTTGCCAAATCCATGAGGTATGGAAAGAGGCTAAGACTTTTCTCCAAAAATCTTCAAAAGCCTTGAAAGAATTTATCTAATTTAGATTTTTGAGGAAAAATCTAAATTTCCCCAATGATGTGGAGAGAGTAAAGTTGGGAAGAGGTAAAAGATGGAAAAGCATAAAAGCAGCTTTAAAGTCCCTAACAAGGGAAGCCTAGGCAAATGGTGAATGCCATCCCGTAATTCTAGACGCAGAATTAGAAATGATTTTGGGAGCATGTTTAAACAAGATACCTGCAATGTATCGAGGTTGGTCTCGTTCGGGAGAGGATTCCACTTCTTGGGGGTGAGTTCTGTGATGAAAGAACCCCTAAGGTTGGGAGGACCGTCATCATAGAAGTGGTATGCATACAAATTTTATGAATAATTAAATTAGATGATGTTAGACAATATTGAAAAGTGTTGTAGTGGTTAGGTTGAGTGTAGTTGCCGTGTTATGAAATTCCTTACTTTTAATCGAATTGGGCCAGAAGAAATACTTCTTCTAAATTTCTGTATGGTAGTAGGAATAAATCCTGTGAAACACTATCAACTTAATATCTAAACCACTGGTGGCTTAAATCTCGAGATAGTATAAATGATTCTCAGCACAATTGCGTGTAACTTTAATCGCTTTTATAATAAATAGTTACATGCACAGCGCAAAAAAAAAATTCTAAATTCATGTACTAATATTCCTGCTGTCGTGATAAGTTTATACCTCGTACATGTATATACATAATTAGAAATTTAGTACAACACTAAGAGAAGAGTTGGTTTAATTATACCGAAGTTAAACCCGAAAATAGTATGAAGTATTGAATAAACATAACAATACTAAATTTATTCTACCGCATCATATGATATGTTGGCATGAAAGAGACAAATTATACTCGTAATAAAATTAGCAAGAAAGCTAAACTCCACTAAATTAATGCTAAGAGAAACATAATGCTTTTGAGTAAATAAATTGAATTTTTATTTCCTATGAAGGAATTTTTCCAACTAATCGTTATGAAGAAATTATAAACCGTAAAGAGAATTAAAAAGAAGACTTCGACCTTCAATGTATGAAAATGTTAAAATATTCAATAACAATATTATTAGTTTGAAATGATTATGTAGTAGTATTACTACTATAAAGAGGAACTTATAGTATTCATCACAGATATTGAAAATTCGTTTCAAATACCGTAAAGTTTACATATAAATTAAACAAAGAGAGATACGCTTAAGAAGAAAACATAGATCAAACAAAAACATTACTATACTAGGGAATAACCAAGATGATTTCATTCGCATCATGTATATGAAAATATATCCTGGAAAACATTCTCTAATATTTTTTACAAAGTACACAATGGAAGTGTCATGGAAGAGATGACTTAAAATTTATATAGCATATGCTGGAGATATAATTAAACCAAAGTCTCGGTATAAAACTGTTTTCTAAAATACTATTAATCCTCTTATTTTGTTCGATTAATAAATATAAAAACGAATAATTATTTATATATCTTTAAACTCCTAAATTTAATTAACAAAAGTATAGGATCGAAGTCTATTAATATGCATGCCCATATATAGATAAACTCCATCATCCCGCACATAAAATAAATATATACAACATTGCGAGGTGCTCTAGATAAAAAGGCTAGAAGAAGAAAAAATATGCGTGACTCAAATACCAGCGTAGAGTATTGGTTATAATTGAGAATAATTCAAAATTTATATATGTCAAAACAAACTCGTGTAAATGTCCTAAAGTTGGTACATATTACAGACCGAGAAACCATAAATTACACAAGACAATAATTCTTTGGAAAAAGAAAAAGGGAAATTTATATGAATAAAGCGAATCGACTATTGAGTAAGATAAACTACTCCAAAAGTAAACTCGAAGATTGGCTTCTATCGGGGTTCCCATGTTTTGCCGCATTGGCAAGACCAAAAGATGAGACAACATCGAACCACTTTTGGGCACTAGGATCTAGCTCCTTCCCGGGATTCCTGAGAGGATTCTCCATGAAGCAAAGAATGATATGTATCTTTTGCTTCAAATGAGATGTTAAAGAAGTTATGAAGCACAATGGGGGGTTTAATGATTTAAGTTGGTTGCTGTCAAGTTGGTCATGAGACTTGCGACCGGGGAAAGTAATGGGAGAAAAGGAACAAAACAACGTGATGTTTCAGCAAAGAGGATAGGTTAAGAAAGTACCATCCATCGGGTTATGGAGTCATGAAAGGAGAATTACATGCGCAACTAGCCAAGGCTTTCGTAGGGCAAGTCATCTTTACTAAAGGATCCTTTAGATAGATGGTGGTATGAAACATTAACGAAAGAAAGTGAAAGAAGGAAAGCAACCCACTTTCCGTTCATAGATAAAGTCGAGGTCATTTAACTCCCGCACCGCTTTGGACACTGTAGTTGCGCCCTCTCAAGGGACAAAGGGGCAACTTTATGATCGACCGCAGGTCATTTAACTCCGTGCCGCCTTTAGCATGCTCCAAGGAAAATGCAGATAAGTTCAATAGAAGGATCTTAAAGGCCGCCTACGCACAAGGATCCTAGTGGATGTGGCTAACTCTAATCCCCGTTGTTCCCAAATCTTCCGCCCTTAAACCCAACAAGAACATCTAAGAACCGATTCATTTAATTCACAATATCACCAGTAGGCAATGACATCCACTACACCGGGTTAAATCAACTCGAAATCAACTCTCGATAACACATTTATTAAAAACATTGAAGGCAAGGAGAGCGTAGACATATGGTACCTAACAAGGGAATCCTATGGCATATTTTTGATGCAAGCCCTTAAGAAAATGAAACAATATGGAAATTTAATAAACAAAGTTAGAAAAAACATCACCAATAGTAATAGACCAAGATCCTTCCGAAATGTGTTTTGATTAATTGATGCAAAAACCGTCATATACACCGAGTTCAATGGCTAATACCCGTAATTCTCCTCCCATCCTATTACATAACAACTACTCGCTACCCCTCCAAAAATGTTCTGGCCGCCTAATGAATCCCTCTAACCGCAACGACAAAGAATCGGACAACAACCTTTACTATATGTTCTCAGGATTTTTATAGGAGAATGGGAATAACAGGTAGATACAAATTATATGTGTCCATTTAAGACAAAAGTGGTGGAAGAGTCCGAGCCCATTCTCGCTTAATGAAATCGCCTCGCCGTATGTACTCGTAATCCGTTTTATACCTCCGTCGTGCCAAGATTGACCTCTCGGGGTATTTCTTTTTTTGGAGTTTTTTCGTGTGCCTCGGAACTCGCGCCGCTTCCGAATCGTTAATTGGATTAAAGTCTGTGGGTCTTCTCCATACCTCCACACGCAGCCTGGCGCCTTAAATAAGCTTCACAAAGCAATTAACCGTTTCGTGGCTCGAGGAGAAAGTGAGGAATGCCGCAGATAAATGTTTTTCCAGGAGAAAAGTACTTGTCGTATATTAAATACGTACAGACCGACAAGCAGTGCTTAAATCTTCAAACTATGTCTTTTCCTTTGAATGCGGTTAAACATTAATTATATCAACAATGCATTAACCCCCTTTTGACTCTCTTCCGCCGATCTTCGCCGGGAAAATGCCGAAATGGCCGTTCGTGCTATCCGCACAATCAAACACACATGTTACAAACTCGCATGTAAAGTGGGTGTAGAAATGCCGCAGGCCCTGAGGAACAAAGTACAATGTGCTTTAGAGCAAAGAAAATAATGGAGAGTGGCGAAGAAATGGTTAATAGTGTAAAAACCCAAAGATTAAACGCTTGGGAGAAATTCAAAGGAAATAACGGAAAAACAATGAAGCGGAGCGAATGACAAGACGAGGTGGGACCCATACGGAAATCACAATCGCAATTGGAGCGGGGCGAGGGATATAACATGGAACAAAACTTTCTCGATGCGTATTGGTATAAACCCTTTGTAAAACCGAAATAATACCAATTTTCAATTTACAAAGGGAAGGGCCTTATAATATATGAATAGGCCAAGTATGGTACTCTGGGCCCAAGCCGGGTCTAATCGCAATCAAGATCAGGAGCGGGTGGCAATCGCAATTCCGGAGAAAGGTCATCGCGATGCGATTAATTGAGGGGTGGTGCACCTGAGGATCGAAGAGAAATGGTCCGATCGCTGACGGCATTTGCGATCTGAGGAGGAGTTGCGATGATCACAATCGCAAGATATTGTGATGCGTATTAATCGCGTCGCACACATACTTATGATGCGATTAATTGCGTCGCTCGCAAATACTTGCGATTGGAGTGATCGAGCCACATAAATAAAACACGCGATTGAACAGCTTGTGATTGCGATCGCAATGCTACGCGGTTATATATATACTAAAACTTTATAATAAGGTTTATGGGTATGGAAAGGGAAGTGGTTTACATGGACTTATAATAAACGTTAACATTTGTTTATTATAAGGTTCTAAGGGGTATGGTTGGGGAAGTGGTTGGGATTTAGCGTAAAAGGGGCTGTAGCCCTCGTTATAATGTGGCAAAGTGGGTTTTCGCCCATTTTAATGTATTTTATGGTTAGGAAAGGGGACGATAGAGGGAAACAATGGGAATTTTCCCAAACAAAGGGTAAGGGTAGAAATTAAAGCGGATTTGGGTATGATTTAGATGTTAAGTGGGGAATTTAGAAAGGGAAGGAAAAGAGGATGAAAACGAAGGCTTAGAGGGGATGAACTAAGAGGGGAAAAAGAGGCATTTGGGCATTTCTTCACAAACAGAGAGGCTTTATAATGGAAATTGCCAGAGGGGATTTTATCAAAGGACAAAAGGCACAAGGAGTCTTCAAGGATGATGTGTTTTCGTGGGAAATGCATTCCCTGAAGGCTCAACAAAATTTTAGCCCCCCGTTTTCTTGTCAAAAAATTATGGGGGGCTAACAAAGGCTCCACATGGGATGGCTTCTTCTCAAGGAGTCAAGAATTCAAATGATCTTTGGTAGCCAAACAAGCCTGCTAAGCTAAGCCACCTTTCTTCTTTGATTTCTACCGCCACAAACATGATAGATCAAATGTAAACATTCTCAAATGACTCCTACCTACCCATCCCACAATCCTAGCATTTTCTTCTGGCATTTGGACTAGCAGACCTCACATCATTTATTTTTATACGTAAAAATAAACCTATTCTAAATCTACCTCTTATATTTCTACATGATACCGCATTAGACCGTTGGTCTCATAGCTTCTCTACCTAATCTAATATCTCGCTAGGATTAAACTCCGTTCAGTTGCATCTTTCTCATATTCTAAGACAGAATTGAAAACAAATGTTTTCAGATTAGATCTGTCCGGCTTGCCGGGCTTTGCGTAAATCAAACAACTAACTACATGCTCACAGCCGAGCTTTATTTCGCACTTCCTACCCACCACTTAACCGGAAATATCCGATGCTCTAGGTGATACAATAATGCCAATGCGCCTACCAAGTAATAGAAAAAGGGGAAGAAGAATCGACCGGGCCATTGCTGACAACCGCAGATGCTCGTATGTGGATTCAAAACCGAGGCCACCGCCAGTGGTGGCCACCCCCGATGTACTTGGCACTTGAAAAAGATTGATGCTCGAGGAGCCGAGCCAATCATGACCTCCATGTATTCGGCCACAGGATCAACAAAATCATGATGTAAACTTTTTTTCCTCGAAGCCTACCACCGATAGGCCGTCTCGCATCCCCGAAGGGGGCCAATCACCGCATCCGCAAGTGAGGCCCCCGTAATCACACTCCTCCTTTCCCCGGTTGGGAGTATTTGGGGATGTCAACTGTGAATATCTTTTCTTCCACGGATCAAGACAAAGATGTCTGAAAGAAGGTTCAAGCCATCTTCACCGGCAGCCCCCGAGCCGTAGGCCTATCATATTCAACCGTGATGTCCTCTAGTAACGCGTTGTGTCGGTTCTCGGGCCGCAAATCTGGACCGAACTCTATGAAAAAATCAACATATTCTTGAGTGGGGGCTTCTTTGATTACCTTAATCCTTTCGGATAAGGCTCCGATATTCGTTCCGCCTCGCATTTTCTTCATCTATTTCCCTCCTCGCCCTTCGCACCGAAGAGCTTCGGCTTCGTTCTCTTGGCAAGTATAATCGATGTTTGGATATAAACTGCAGAGAAGATTCAATGAATCTTCGTCTCGCTATCATGCTTGGGTCGTTTCTCCATCGTGATTGCGATGGCCCGCATTGACTCATCGTTTTCTTGCAAACATGGTCGTAATCTTCCTCCCATGAATCTACCGATGAGGTCTGCACCTTGCGCTTTCCCTCGAAAAGATTATCATTAGGCATATCAACATCGTAGGAATCATCATTATAAGCATTGTCATCCATCAAATCTTCAGATTCTCAGCCATTCTTTCTTCGAAATAGTCTACAAGTTCATTTTCTCGATTCAAAAATTATGTTCATCAAACATGCTTTCGTATGTAACTCATGTTCTATGTGTTGATCCGTTCTGTTCCTTTCAAGGACAAGGAGCAAGGTGTCTTTTTCCAATCATTACCGGTTTCTCTATTCTTTTTTGCTCTTTTATATTTAGCAAGCAAATTTCAAGTACTTACCGCCTTTCCACTTGTTCTCTAAAGAGATTTGCGCCCATTTTCTCTGCTCGGTCCTTCCTTGCCGCTTTTAATCTTTCTCCCCGCACTTTGCGTTGTATTCCGATGCGTTGATTTCTATATTCTGCATTTCCTCCGAGTTCGAAGGTTCTCTTTCTCTTATATGGAATTCCACCGGGTCAAAAAGAGCTTGATGCAGAGCGCCCCATCCCAAAGGTGGCTTTATATCGTAAGGTATATCATCATATACCCTTATTAAACTCCGGGCTGCACTCGCACCGGGTTTCCCCTCCCGTCGCCTTCTCAAATTATGATATTCTTTTAGGAGAACATTCTTCGGGCTGCCCACCTATCAAGGAAAAACTCGAGAAAATTGATGAAAGCCGAAATGCTTGCCACCGGAAGGCCTTTGAACCAACTTTTAAATATCTCTCCCTTGAAAAGACAAGGCAAAAATTCTAATGCACACATCATCTTCTTCTATCTTCATACAATTCAATTAAATCCTCAAGGCTTTGAACATGTTTTAAAGAATGGACCCTTTATTTTCCCCATCAAAAAAGAGTTACAAATTTTCGATTTATAAGTTTTGAAGGAAGGGGTTGGAAGATAAGAGGTAAACCAAAGGCTTGTATCTTTCTATGACCTTTGTAGGTGTCTCCGTAAAAATGGGCTCATGGCTACTTGGAAGCTTCTTTAAGGGTGGGAGATACAACATGAACTTCTTATTCCACCGTGGTTCTTCACGTATACAACCGCTTGTGGTCTCAAGACTAAGGCTTGAGATCTTTCCGATCTCGCGTGGGTCTCATCTTTGTACACTCTGATTAGGCTTAAAGTAGGACAAGTAACATGTTGGTAGATAAAAACAATGAATTCTTTAAAACAAATCCAACCCATATGTTCTACCCTTCTATGAGGTCCGGCCATCTTTCAGGTTCTTCCTCCAAAGGGAGCTCCTGAGGATTATGGAGTGGAGTCGCTAAGTGGATGTATATGAATGTTTTAGCTGTGATGTCGTCCACCATTAGCAATGAAAAGCCAATATAAAGGCAAACCGGTCTAGTCCCCAAAGGAGTCACCATTATGTTAGTTCCCATGTTTCTGCCGTATTGGCAAGACCAAAGATGAGACAACATCGTAACCACTTTGGGCCTCAGATCTAGCCGTCTCCGGACCCTAGAGAGGGATCTCTCCATGAAGCAAATAATGATATGTATCTTTGAAGCTCAAATGAGATGTTAGGCTAGTTATGAAGCACAATGTGGGGTTTAAATGATTTGGTTAAGTCGAAGTTGGCCGGGTTGGTCATGAGATCATAGATCCGGGAAAGTAATGGGAGAAATGAACAAAACAAATGATGTTTCAAAGAAAAGAGGATAGGTCAAGAAAGTTCATCCATTTGGTTATGGAGTCATGAAAGGAGAATTACATGCAAAATAATCAGCCAAGGCTTTCATAAGTAAGTCATCTATACTAAAGGATCCTTGACAGATGGTGGGATGAAACATTAAGGAAAGAAAGTGAAAGAAGGAAAGCAACCCACTTCGTCTATAGATCAAAGCCGAGGTCATTTAACTCCTCCTAACTCGTTTGGACATACTCAGTGCCTCTCAAGGGAAGGACAAAGGCGTGCTTTTATGTATCTGGATCGCAGGTCATTTAACTCCAGGCCGCCTTGGCATGCTCTGAAAACAAAGAGATAAGTTCAACGAAGGATCTTAGAAAGGCCACCGGTCGCACAAGGATCCTAGTGGACAGTGGCTAACTCTAATCCCTGTTCCCAAATCTTCCGCCCTTAAACCTGAAGAACATTCAATAACCGATTCATTTAATCACATCGCCTACGTAGGCAATGACATCCACTACACCGGTTAAATCAACCGAAATCAACTCGACAATACATTTAGCAAAAAAAACATTGAAGGGAAGGAGAGCAAGAGACATAGGTACCTAACAAGGGTAAATCCTTTCATTAAGTATTTCCCCGATGCAAGTCTTAAGAAATGAAACAATACGGAAATGTAATAAACAGAGTTAGAAAACATCACCAATAGTAATAGACCAGGATCTTGTGAAATGTGCTTTTACTAATTGATGCAAAAACCAACATATACACCGAGCTCAATGGCTAATATAGTCCGTACTTTCCTCCCAAATTATTACATAACAACTACTCGCTACTCCCTCCCAAAACTCGTTCAATACTTTAATTATCCCTCTAACCGCAACGACAAGAATCGGACAACAACCTTTTACAATATGTTCTCGTGGATTTTTATAGGAGAATGGGAATAACAATGTGGTAGATACAAATTAAATGTGTCCATTTAAGATAGAGTGGTGGAAGAGCCGAGCCCATTCCGCTTAATGGAAATCCGCCGCCGTATGTACTCTCGTAATCTACTCGGGAGACTCTATCGCTCCAAGATTGACTCGGTATTTCTTTTTGGAGTTTTTTCAGTGTTCGGAACTCGCGCCGGGGGGTCCGAAGCACTGGATTAAAGTCTCTGCGGCCTCTCCATACCTCCATTACGACCATACCCGAAAGCAGCCCCCCGCCGTTGCAATTAACCGTTTCGTGGCTCGAGGAGGTATGAGGAATGCCGTAGATAAATGTTTTTCCCGAGAAAAGTATCCGTCGATATTAAACACATGTATATGACTCGACAAAGTGTGCTTAGATCTTCAAACCGTGTCTTTTTCCTTTGAAATGCAAAGTTAAACATTAATTATATCAGCAATGGCATTAACCCCTTTGACTCTCTTCCGCCGATTCGCCGGAAAATGCCGAAATGGTCGTCTCTCGTGCTATCTCGCACACAAACACACCGTTACAAACCCGAGACAAGGTGTAGAAATGCTATGGAGGCCCTGAGGAATGCTGGCGAATAGTTGAGAGCAAAGGAAAATAATGGAGAGTGGCGAAGAAATGGTTAATAGTGTAAAAACCCAAAGATTAAACGTCAGAGAAATTCAAAGGAAATAACGGAAAAACAATGAAGCTAGAGTGAATGATAGTACGAGGTGGACCCATATTTCCAAATCACAATCGAACTCAAGGTATGAGATATATGGGAACAAAACTTTCCGATGCGTATTGGTATAAACCCTTTGTAAACCGAAATAATACACACTTTCAATTTACAAAGGGAAGGGCCTTATAATATATGAATAGGCTAAGTATGCAGGAAGGAGGGCCCGATGGGTCTAATCGCAATCAAAGACGGGGAGAGCTGGTGGCAATCGCAACGGAGAAAGAACATTGCGATGCGATCAATCTGAGGCGTGCGATCGCGAGGATCAGAGAAATGGTGTGATTGGGCTGGACGGTGGATTTGCTAATGCGTAGGATTGAGGAGGAGTTGCGATGATCGCAATCGACAAAAGATATTGTGATGCAATTAATCAGACGCAGACATACTTGCGATGTGATTAATCGCGTTGCAAATACTTGCGATTGGAGTGGATCTGTTACATAAATAAACATGCGTATCAAGGTAGCCAAATTGCGATTGCAATGCGCTCGGTTATATATATATATAACACAAAACTTATAATAAGGTTTATGGGTATGGAAAAGGGGAAGTGGTTTAAGGGACTTATAATAAACGTTAACATTTGTTTATTATAAGGTCTTCTAAGGGGTATGGTTGGGGAAGTGGTTGGGATTTAGCTGAAAAGGGGGCTAGGCCTCGTTATAATGTGGCAAAGTGGGTTTTCGCCCATTTTAATGTATTTAAGGGTTAGGAAAGGGGACGATAGGAAACAATGGGAATTTTCCCAAACAAAGGGTAAGGGTAGAAATTAAAGGGGATTTGGGTATGATTTAGAGGGTAAGTGGGGAATTTAGAAGGGGAAGGAAAGAGGATGAAAACGAAGGCTTAGAGGGGATGAACTAAGAGGGAAAAAGAGGCCTTTGGGCATTTCTCTTTTTCACAAATGAGTTTACAATGGAAATCAGCAAGAGGGGATTTTATCAAAGGACAAAAAGCACAAGGAGGCTTCATGATGATGTGTTTTTAGGGGAAATGCGTTCCCTAGCTCAACAACATTTTAGCCCCATGTTTTCTTGTCAAAAATTATGGGGGGCTAATAGCTTCAACCCATGTGGGGTATATTAAAGGCCTGGATGACGAGTTTCGTGTGATAATATGGTACCAACCAAGAGAAATTAACAACAAAGTTAATGGATGAATCTCGGAAACGTTGAATGTAGTTATCGAGATGGATAGAATGGAGGGTGCTCGCACGAATGTACCTACAAAACAATGCAAACCGTAATGTGTAATCGCCAAGAATCAATACGAATGGAGCTCTAAACATTTAATCGAATAGTCCAAATTGAAATAAACAAGAGTTTAGGTAATACAAATACCTTGAACGAGGGCATGAACTCTCGACGTGAATATTATTCACCGCAAAATGTGAAATGTGAGGCGTAATTAATAAAATTAGCTAACCGAAAACAAACTAACCTCATAAAAGAATAACAGTAGTAGCGAAAATGATTTATATATTACCGTAAGAAAGAGAGCTAACGGAAAATTTCTGATATCTTCAACGCCTTAAATCGTGACAACCATTAACAAGGAGTAATTGTACCTACAGTATCAAATAAATAATATTGTTATACGACCGATCACCTATAAGATTAGCGAGAAGAGGCATAATGCATTTAGCAATGGAAGAAAAAAAAATAATAAACTTCATACTCCAACACAACGTAGTAAGCGAACCATATCCGAGAGGTTCAAGAAATTTCAATCTCATTAGTGCTATACAAGAAGCAAATAAGAAATAGAGAGGTTCGATGGTGAAGCCGCGTGCAAACAAAGAGGTCTTGCGATGCAAACCCTCGTATCCGTGAGAGGCTCGATGGGGAAACCCTCGTAGATTCCATAAGCAGAGATGAAATTAAACCAAATGAAGTTCAAGAAAGAAAATTCTTGAAATAAATAGCAACATCTACGCCCCAACCCTAACCGATCCTCACCATCCAGACGTTGGTGATCCGAAGGAGGCGTACTCCAATTTGGGGTTGTAAGATCAAAACGATAAGTTTTAATGCCGATCCGAGAAGGATCTATTTCAACAATCCACACAATTCAATGTGCAATGATGCCATAGTACCCTTAAGGTCTTCTAGAACCACATCATAATTAGAATAATGTGAAAATGAGTTGGATTGTAAATCCACAAAGAATAGTACCGATTAAAAATTTAATAAGCACTAGCATTGTACTATGGGAGTTTAATGGAATTGACGATAAAGATCACAAAGGTAACATACGTACATGTAAATCGAACTTGTTATAATGTAGGTACATAAAAGTTGAAACTCGTGAGACAAATAAGTCCATATGTATGTTGGGAGTTCATATATATGTTATATGTTACATACATATAGGTACTATAGTGGGTAGCATACCATGAAATCATGATAATATTTGAAAGGTAAACCATATGGTATGAAAATCATATAGGCAATGATTTTAATGAATTCGATATTTATATCGAATAGAGTAAGATCAAATCATCGTATTAGAAACTCCTAAACTACAAATGGATATATTAAATTCTCAGAAAAGGTTGACAATGTATTAGTAAAGAAAAATGAAAATAGAAATAAAAATCTCAAGGATAATAGAGTTAATATATATTGTGGTGGTAATTTTGAAAGAGATACTAAAGTACCGCACGAAAAAAAATAAAAATAATAATAATAATAATAATAAATAAATAAATAAATAAATTCTTTGGATAGTGAGGTGTGTTACATATTATTATTAAAAATAATATTATTGATATCATAATAATATTATTATTAATTATTACAACGATATAATCATATTATATAAAACATTAGTATCAATAAAATATAAAATATTAGTATCAATATTAATAAAAATACTAAAATATATTCACTATAATAATTAGGTTGTGCATGTTAACTCTAAGTGAGATTAATGAAAGAATGTGTTGATTACAAAGTTATAAACTTGAAAAATACAATCACCCGTCAAATTTGGATAAGCTTTCACACTTCCTAGCTTTTCTTCACAATATATATATATATATATATATATATATATATATAATAGTTTTGTAAAATTTTAAGCTATATTTGATGGGAAAAAAATCAATTTTAACTCACAATTTTCCCTCTCAAATTCCATCCCCGTTGAGCCTACAAGAATGCCATTGAGTCTCGAAAAGATTTTGTCGGCTTGATTCGCCACATCTATATTTGTTTGTCGACATTCATGGACACATCATCAAAACCCAAAACTTTGTTTATGAATGAATGAATGATATTTTAACGTCCAGACACTAAAAATATTCTATGTGACTTCAAGCCTCATTTCTTCCTTCGTAATTCAATCCTTCTTACTCAACGTTGATGAGTTGACCCAACCTTCTACGTCTCACCGAAAAGAATGCCACGAAATTGATGCTAACATACTACCAAAACTGTCTCCGTGATGTCTCCGAAAGCATCACATTCGAAATTGAAATGCTTTTCTCATTCCACTACTCCCTATGCAAAAAGTATGCACTCTTTCTTCCTAAGCTTCTTTAGGTATCTTCCACCATCCCGTTTTATGTCAAAGTTTATGTGAGTTAGTTATTGCTAACAAGAATATTTTCTCTCCCGTTGCCGCAATCTTTAGCTCCAACGTACTCTTGTTGGATATCACAATGGGGTTGAATTCCCGAACATAGTACTTCTTCTTTCAACCTAACTCCTTTCCCCATATACCCTTATAGGACTTTTTTAACAAAAAATTCTTTAACCCCTTGCAATTTGTGGGACATGTAATAAGAAATATTGTATTTTTGCATCCATTTGTTGCTTTGGCTCTGCCTATCATTTCTTTCTTTTCACTCCATACCTTCATTGAAGGGCTGCCATCTACCACTACAAGAAAAAAAGCACATTGGTGAGGCGAAATTGGTCACCATAAGCTCATTGGTGAGGGTCAAAAGAGCCTTCGTCACCAAAAACTGAACGTCACCAAAGGTGGCGTCGCCGAAAGTATAGGTGTTGTGGTGACATTCAAGGTCCGTCACCAATAATAATTTATAGTGACGGATAGGGACCGTCACCATTTCATATGAGCAATGGTGACGGACAATAGCCTCCGTCACCAAAAAATTGAACGTCACCAAAGGTGGCGTCGCCGAAAGTATGGGTGTTGTGGTGACATTCAAGGTCCGTCACCAATAATGATTTATAGTGACGGATAGTGACCGTCACCATTTCATATGAGCAATGGTGACGGACAATAGCCTCTGTCACCAAAAAACTGAACGTCACCAAAGGTGGCGTCGCCGAAAGTATGTGTTGTGGTGACATTCAAGGTCCATCACGAATATTAATTACAATGACGGATAGTGACCGTCACCATTTCATATGAACAGCAACGATTTTTTGTGATGGGCCTTTCATGGCCGTCACTATTGGTGCATATATATGGCGACGTTCATTGACCGTCACCATAAACGCATTGGTGACATCAAGGTCCGTCACGAATAATGACTATAATGACAAACAGTGACCCTCACCATTTCATATAAACAACAACGATTTATGGTGACAGACCTTTAATGGTCGTTACTATTGATGCATATATATGGTGGCGTTCGTTGACCGTCACCATTTCATATTTTGGTGAGGGTCGAAAAGTCTCACCACAAACTCATTGGTGATGGTCAAAAGAGCATTCGTCACCAAAAACTGATCTTCGTCATTCCCTATATATGAATATCAAGGCACGATGGAATCGAACCACCAACCTCCTGCTTGTAAAGCAGGTGCTCTTCCATTGAGCTAGCACCCTTTAAAGAATTATACTTTAAACTAGCAATTGCCCCTAAAGTTGCAAAGATACACCAAAGGAATAAGAACCAGGAAAACCGAAAGAACTCAGTGTCCTTGCTCCTATTTTTATTCTACGACACTCTACAAAGTATGATCTTGATCTATGACGTATTTGTGTCGAGTGGTTCTAATTTAATAGTAAATGTTATATTAGATAAAACAAATGAATCACTGAGAGGCCTTACGAGCTAATTTTTAATCCTTACACCAAAATCTCTTAATATTCAAGTCTATGGAACAACTCGTTCAAAGTTCAAACTGAAGTAGATTTAAATGGAAAGCCTAAAACCAGCTAAGTAGTTTACAAGTTAACATTTTGGATATAAATTATGTTCAATTTATATGACAAGTTATGCCATAACCTTGAAACTAGTTTCTTAGCTAAAAGACTTTCTTAAGTTAACAATGACAAAGAAACTTAGTCATGGAAAACAAAATTCTCTTGTTTTTTTCGAATGAGGGTGCATGTAACTTGATAAAGGTTGTATGAGAGTATCAAACCATAAACAGTTTCACTAAAACATGGAAATGACAAAGTCTTGTTAAGCAAGAAAGGTTTAGTTAAATATATGGAAAGCATCGAGCTAAACGATATAATTAAACTAAAAGTAACTGTAAAAAAATGAAATTGCCATCATATACATCGCACCAACGTATGAATTTGCATCAATGTACTGAATTAATATGACTTCAAATTTTGAAATTTTCCTGCAAGATAACATTTATCATTAAAAAAATCTGATCAAACATGGAGTAATCTCATGAATCTTTCAGATTTATATTGCAATATCCATCTCAGATCAATAGATCCAGAATCTTAAATATTCTTATAACTAGCAATTGCACCAAGAGGTGCAAAGGAACGTCAGAACATGGATAAGAAAAGTGGGGAGATTGTATAAAGAAATAATCAAGCGAAATATACTAAAAATGAAATACAACCCATGTGAGGCTAATTTAAATTCAATTGTTGTGAATTTTCAAGTGAAAGAAAGTTTGTAACTGGTGTCCAGCAAGCAGGACTCACAAAAATTGTTATAGAGAAAAACTTGGAAGGGAAAGTGAGGTTTGAGGTTTGATGATGTTTATGAAGCACATATTCTACTTGGTGAAAGTGGCCACTGCAAGGATTATTGGGGTTCAGGCTTCTATAGGCAGGATGATACTTTTGAGCTTGAAACAACTTTGCACAATATAGCTTTCGGTTCAAATGGGTGAAAATACATATAAATCAAGCAATTTGAGACCTTTAAATGTATGGTCAGAAGCAACAACTCCAGAATCTATGCAAATGCTTCTAAACTCTATTTGAAAAGAGGAAATTAGTTTGATCCTTGAAGGAAACTTGTTTGGACCAGACATTGGTGAGTTGATAAGCAGCTCAAACAATTGGGCAGAGATCATTATGTGGTGTATTTTCAAAGGGCTCAAAGAGTCATTACCTTCTAAATGAATATATAATTTGGGAGATGGGTTTGAAAATACAGGTAAGAAGAATCAACCAACGTCTGAACAGTCGGGTGAATTTAAGAAAAAACACCAAAGATCTGCCAATTTTGTTGAATGCCTCTGAGCAATGTGGTTTATTGTTTGTTGTCAATTCCTCCTCAGTCATGGATTGCAGGCCTGCACAAAATAAGAATATTCTTATGATTGGTCTCTGTTCTAAAGTGAATAATTTAAAACAATATACTCGTAACCTAGCACAAAATACAAATTCAACAAAAGTAAATACATAAAACAAGAATAGTGGAAATGATGATTTTGGATTTCAAACTGAAGGAGCATATAAGGGCGAGGATGAAGTGCTTTTGAAATTTCAGTGGGCAGAGGAGACAGAAAGGATGGACTGCAGCAAGTTTTTGGAGTCTCAGGATAGAAGAGAAGGGAAAAGAGGCAAACTTTAAGTTCAAAGCACAGAGTAATGACCCCTGGAAGGAGAGATTTTGATTCTCTTGTTCAATCTCAGCAGGAAGTAAGCAATGCCTTTGGTCAAGTCGACATTCAATTGTCGAATTCTCTATGGGATGTAGGTGATGGCATTAGCCAAGAGAAGCAGCTAGATAGGGTTTCACATGAATATATCCTTTCTTCATGAATGCAATGATTATCGGAATTATGTTCAAATAAAAGAGATGTGTGTGCAAGAGGCTTTATAATGTTTGATATGCAAAGAATAGAATATTCAAAATAGTACATCATATGACGAGGAGACCTTTAAATCAAGCAATTTGAGACCTTTAAATGGGTGCAAATACATACAAATCAAGCAATTTGAGACCTTTAAATGGATGCAAATACATATAAATCAAGCAATTTGAGACCTTTAAATGTATGGTCAGAAGCAACAACTCCAGAATCTGTTCAAATGCTTCTAAACTCTATTTGAAAAGAGGAAATTAATTTGATCCTTGAAGGAAACTTGTTTGGACCAAACATTGGTGAGTCGATAAGCAGCTCAAACAATTGGGCAGAGATTATTATGTGGTGTATTTTCAAAGGGCTCAAAGAGTCATTACCTTCTAAATGGCTATATATTTTGGGAGATGCGTTTGAACATACAGGTAAGAAGAATCAGCCAACGTCTGAACAGTCGAGTGAATTTGAGAAAAAACACCAAAGATCTGCCAATTTTGTTGAATGCCTCTGAGCAATGTGGTTTATTGTTTGCTGTCAATTCCTCCTCAGTCATGGATGCAGGCCTACACAAAATAAGAATATTCTTATGATTGGTCTCTGTTCTGAAGTGAATAATTTAAAACAATATGTTCTGAAGTGAATAATTTAGGTGCTATCTCCTCCTCAGCAGATCTGTAATCTGCTAGGTAGTAAATTTCCAGGTTGCTGGGTTCAAGTAAATTTGAACACGAGTTTTCTCCAATTGACAGTCTATACAGAATTTGGAGCCATGTTATTTCCCATTAAATAATTCCATGCAGAAATTGTAGCTCAGAGAACCTCCCTAGAAAGCATCATTCTCATAGATAAAAGGGCATCCATTCAAGACACCCTAATTGAAAGGACCCCGTCAATTGAAGACATTATTATTAAGGAGAATGAGATGGTGAATGTACAAGACATCATTATTGCAACTGATAAAACAACCATACAAGGTGTCATAAGTGCATCAATTAATATTTGTCAAAGCCATCATAATTTTAACAAGAGAACATCTGTACAGGAAGTCTCATTTACAGGCTACACCAATGCCAAGAAGGGCATCAATACAGGAGGGCACTTATACTGAAGAACATCACCTAAGACATTAACTGTGACATCATTCTCGGCTACATAACCAGTACATTTCAAATCGACGACAGCATCTCTGACATTATCCATTGTCACATAGAAGTTAGAACATCCATTTTTCTACCAATATAATTTAATTTCACAAGTTTCCCATTCCATGAAACTAGCCTCATCTAAATCAACTTCTTCTGCAGTGTACATCTGTATTACAGTGACCTGTAATATACATGAGTTTTTCTCCTAATGGAATTTGCGAATTTGTGATAGCACCGAAGAAGGATACCTCAATGAAGTTTCTCATCAATGTGACCAGTCACCAAACTAGGTATTAACTATTAAATAATTTATTTGAGGTACCAAAACTCTCCCAAAGGTTGTAGATCCAATCAATAAGACTAAAAGAAAACCACAATCAGGACCCAGAAGATGAGGCAGTTGACTGGGATTAAACGGTACAACGAAGAAAGTATGAGACACTCGTGGAGAACCTTAGGAACTCATGGCGAACTGTGGAGATTCCTATCATCTGTGACATCATCTAACACTATCTGCTATTAAACAAATAACCTAGCAGGAAATATTAACAGAAATTGACAAACAATAGTTGGGACCTGGAAAATCAGAACTGCAAATGGTTGAATGGATGGCATTCATTAAAGCACATAGACAATGGCAACCTAAAAGGAAATTTCTAGAAAAAATGCAAATCCCTTGCATCAGCAAAAAACATAAAGTTAGGCAGCAAAGTACAAGAATACTTCAAAGTCAAGACTTTATACTTCTGTATATGAATCCTTAGCAAAAACACCAGACCGGGTGTTTGGCAAGATACCTATTTCCTAATCTCTTATTCCTTTGTAAACAGACATGTGCTGACATAGGTAGGGCTGCTGAGGGGTGGAATTGAAAGTGAATATTGAAAACCGACGAATAGGACAAATTTGCATGACTTAAATTTAAATTTGGTAGATAGAAATGACCAATGTATGAATCAAGAAAAGGGGCTTACGATTGTGAAAATTAGACAATGACCATACTGACAACCATCCCATTCTTAGATGCTTCACCTACAACCATCTAAGAAAGTGATATACAGTGTTTCTCATAACAAATTCCAGGTCTAGCAAGCACCCTAAAGAGGATAAACTACAGGACCTTTAACCTTTTGATTTATACAACAGTCCTACTAGATTCCCTTCTGAAATCACCAATGCAAGAACTCATGAAGTTTCACTCTAGAAACCCTTATTACAAGTCCCATAGGCTGGACAGACTACCTGACAGTAATAAAGTTCAAATCAGTCCATTTCCCATCTAATCTCAAATGTGCTAATCCTTCAATTTTTATTTTTATTTATTCTTTTTAATGTAGATTTATTGTGATATTTCAGATAGGAACTAATCCTATCCTCTTGATTTTCCATAGATCTCAAGTTTCAACATCCAAGACAAATTTCTTCTTTGGAGCAATGTGAACAAAATAATACATAGCTCATGTTCTCACCTAGTTTCATGTTTTTCTTGCGTAAAAAGTAAAGTGAAGCTCCAAACCCAGTAGCCAATATCAGACCAGGTACATCAGCTCCAGTACTGGCTAACTGCCCTCCTGTTGCATATTTTGTCTCTTTTGGCTTGGAATCATGGTTGCAAATCTTAAAAATAGTTTTTTTTATTAAAAAAATAATTATTTAATGTATTTTTTTTAAACCGGTTCATTGGCATCTGACCGCTCCCGGTTAGACCGGTTCCGGTTAGAAACCCGGTTCATTAGGTCCACTGGTCCGGTCACCGGTTCCGGTTTTTAAAACTATGCTGCACACATTGCAAATTGTTGGCATATGTTTTTTTCTTGACAATAGCTCTGCCCTAATTGTTCCTTGGATATCAATTATAGTATTCATTTTATACCTTTCTACTCTCTCTAATGGCTGCTCACACTAATGTATACTAAGTGTACTATGAGACTTGATTCTATTGTTATTTGTGGTGCTAGGATAAAAATGAAAGAACTTCTTGTCAATTATAGCCTAATCTAGTAATCACACAAGTTTGAAGAATATTAATAAGGGCCAGGTGTTAAGGCTGGTATCAACTCGGTCTAATGCCTTAGCCATGAAATTGGTTGAGATCTATGACAGCTGTTGCACTTAGCTAGCTGGGTTGCCAACACATTACTGATTCATACTGTGGGACAATGTCCCAACCATTGGAAGTTGTACTCCATAAGGAATAGGAACTCGAAATAGCATGCTGCACTCTGAGTCCTGCTTGGACCTACGCACAGGCCTCATGTATTGTGTAATGCCTTGTAGGCTATCCTCTCAGGCCCTGAATATTACGCTGAAACTGTGTGCTGATGAGAAGGTGGAGTGAAGGGAAATTGCCAGATCTGATTTTTGTAAATGTGGGCTCAAAGAGTGCTTCCTTTAGCTGACATAAATGGCAGGTTTGTAATCTAGAGTATCTGAATTCTCAACATCTGGTCCAACATTTTAGGGTTCTGCACAAAGAAATTTGAAAGATGAAAGAATAACCTCAGTGTGCTCTTAAATTATGGACACACTGACAAAAGCAACAAAGACACCTACATCACAGGTTATCCTCTATTTTACATTTTTCTTTATCAGGGCTGTCACCTTTATAGCATTTATTGTGGAAGGCCATAGTATTGTGCCGTTGATGAACAGGCTCAAATTCAATTGGTCAAATACTGCATGAAAACCTGCAGGAACAAACTTCCACAAGCACTCCCATGGCTTATCCTGAGTGGGCTGCACCAATACAGGTGATATTAGATCTCGATTTTATGTCAATCTCACTGGCAATATTTATCTATAACAAGTTTGCATCACTGCTGTGTCTTGTAGTCATTTAGTAAAACAGTTGTCTGGTAGTTATGCTTGCATTATCTTTGGATCATAGGCTCTATATAATTCTCGAAAGACACCACTCCCTCCTGGTTACTTCCATTCTGCTGTAGCATCTAGTCCACAGGCTAACCCATATATGTGGGGACTCTGGGTTTTTCCTAAGCAGTTATTTTATGAAATTTTATCCCATTTCATTTTTATGTATTTTCTATTTCATATTCTTCTTTATATACTCAAAATTTTGTGTTATCTTCAACAGCATATGATGTCGCCATATGGGACACCACCTCCTCCATGCGTTGCTATGTATTTTCATCGAGCAATGTATACTCATCCATCCCTGCCTGCGGTGTGTTCTATCTTTGTCTTAGATATTTATGGTGTCTTAAACTGTTAACAGTTGTTTTCGTGGATTCTATGTTTTGATTGAAACAATAGGAACAAAACTGGGGCTGATATGCAATGTAATGCTTAATCTCCATACAGGGTGCACATCTGTATGGCTCTTATGGGATGTCATCTTCAGGAGTTTCTAATGAAGTTACAGCTGTAAGTAATCAATAAGCTGTCTCTCTGAGTTGTGGGATATTGTGTGCAATGTCGTGGTTGAGCCCCCATTGTTTGCTTCAGGGTGCAGTACTGCAAGTGTAGAAGGAGAAACAAAGTCTTCTCAGGCCAAGGATCGAAGTCCTCTGAAAAATACCAAGGGAAGCTTAGGCAGCCTTAGTATGCTTACTGGCAAGACTAATGAATTAACTGGAAAAGAAACAACTGCAAATGGTGTTTTAACTTTTCTCCCAAAGGTAACTGTTTAAAATATGTGTGGTGGCTCTTAAAAATATATCGTCTGTGGATTTCTGTACTTATTTTGAACATGATGAGTGTGGGATGCACTGAGCTGCTGATGTCTTGGATTAATCACTTGGAAAAATTATTGATAATGACCAGTGGTGAGAGTGCGAGCAAGGATCAAGTGAAGGAAGCGATGGAAATTCTCCAAATGTATGTTATAAATTTTTATTTTTCTTTCAGGTCTTCCTTACACTGGAAAACATACATATAGACAGCAAAACATTTGAGGAAATCCTGTTATGATCCTTTTTTGCGAGGTCTACTTGTTAAAATGATGGTAATCTTCACTTGTGGTTATTCGCTATTATGGCTCAGCAAACTCATTATTGTATTAGTAGGTATAGTTTAATGTCCAACTGTAAACCTAGCTTCATTTTATATTACTTTAGGTGGCCAAGGCCAATCCATGCAATTATGTGGCCCTCCCTTATGGGGGAAGGTGTCCCACCTCAAAATTTGTGTATAAATATGCACTCATGAGTCGTTTGTGGCGTTATATTCATTCATCAGTGATTGATTCCTTTAGCTTGTAGGCACCCACATTTCTTGTGTTCATCGTTAGTGGCATTACATTTCTGCTATGTTTATCTTGACTGGATTATGGTTTGTTGGAAAGTTCACTATAGACCCATTATCTACTTCTAATCTCAAGATGGAGTCGGACCCAGTTTGGATTCTTCCTTCTCTATCTACTGTTGTTTCTTCATATATGAAGCATACACAACAAAAACTAACTGTTGTTCCAACTATGAAAGAAATAGGAGCTGAATTAGGAGTACAACCTAAATAATTACCAAACACTAGAACTCAAAAGCCTAAGGAGGCCTAGAAAAAGGGAAATTACCTGTTCTCTGTACAAACCAATTATTGTAGCTTATTTTAGTTCTGCTGACATCAATTAATTATGGATCTTCCCTGGTATAAATTCTCCTAGTAAATAATCTATGCTCTCTTCAATGACTGCGAAAATAGGACTATGTTGCCACTAGTATTTAGTAAGACTGTACATGTATTCATGTTCCATTCTTGCTGGATTAATGGATGCATCAGAGCATAGGCTGAACGAAATTGATTAGGATATGCTGCAAACAATGTATGAATTGTTGTATCCCTTCCATTTCCTTACCTGAGCGTAGGTGTTAAGACTTAAGAGAGCTGTTACCTGCCCTGAAACTTGAATTGACTATTGTTGACACACTAAAGGTAATTGCAACTAAGGTCCATTACATCGATGCCTTGATAATGAGATGGATAGGGTGAATTAACTTGCATTATACTGACCTTGTGATAGTCTTGGTATAATTTTCAGTTACCTTATTTAACTCAAAATGGTTCGTATTCATGGTTGTAAGTGTAAGAAGTTGGATTTGTAGCACTGTTTAGACCTAGTAGGTTGAAAGTTTAGCTGGCAGTTGAGTAATTGGTTGTTATTGCTCTGGATGATGGTTCAAGCTTCCATAGTTAATCTTTAGCAAACTACAAGTTTTCCATTCTAGAAGTTTTCACCAGACTTTATTATAACAGCCTAGCAGCAGCAATTGTTTGTTCTCTTGTGGGACAAGTCAATTCTCCATAGTTAGTTTTGGTGAATGACAGAATACTAGAATAATAATACATGCAAGTACCAGGACCTGTGTCTATTATTGAAACAGATAATTATAAATGATCAACTATTAGTACCCTTCAACCAGCCCTAGTCTGTAGCAACTAAAATAACCACGACAGATCAGTTTGGCTAGAGTCTGAGGATGTTGTGGTCACAAAGAGCAAATGGCACAGGTTACACTGATATACACATGAAACAACTCACAGCACTAGCTAGCCATACAACCTTGTCATACCTTTAGGTCATGTTCAAGAATGTCAATGCTGTTGCACAAACCTTGCAAGGGCAGAATGTCAATGTTGTTGCACAAACCTTGCGAGGGCAGAATGTTAGTACTGTTGCACAAACCTTGCAGGGCAGAACGTCAGTACTTTTGCACAAACCTTGCAGGGCAGTCCCCAAGGATGTGGTCCAATTGTTAAGTGGGAGGTTTGATTCCCCCAGGTCTCATGATTCAATTCCAGGTAGGGCTGTGTATGCCTGAGAACTGCCCCAGGCACAATTTCTTCAGTTGAAAAAAAAAAATATTAATAACAGAGTAAGAGGTTATGTTACATATAGCTTACAGACTTGCAGATTAATGGTTAGCAAGGGATACGCAAGCATCAAAATTTATTACTCAAGAATATGCTTATTTCCTTGGACTTGTTTTATGATCTTCACTCACAGTCTTCAATAGAACCTTTACCTTTCCACAAGGTGAGCTATTACAAGTCTTAATTATTTGATCACTAAATATCTAACACTCAAGCATAGTAGAACTCTGTTGGAACATGAATTTTAGCTCTACAATGTCTTTAGTTTCGTAATCTTTCATTGATAATTTGAGTGAATATGATGCAGTGAAAAACTCAGAGACTAAAAATATGTCTATTTCAATAGGGCCTTTCCCTTTCCAAAAGGTGAGCTATTACAAGTCTTCATAATTTTATCAGTAAATAGCTAATGTGTATCGTAGAACTCTGTTGGGAAATGAATTTTAGTTCTGAAATGTATTTAGTTTCATAATCAAGTCTAAATGTAAAATGAGAGAAAGCATTTCTCATTCTTATTTTATTGGGCACTTCACAGATCAACACAGATTAGAAGCCTCATCTTAAACAACAATCTAATGAATTAATATTGAATGTGTGGGAAAGTGAATTGATGATTGTAGACACATTATGAAGATAGCCAAAACGGACATGGCAGCAGAGAATGGAGATATTGACAAGACTTATCCATTGGTAGAGGAACCTGAAAATATTGAGAAATCAGTGCAGCGTGCACCAGAAGCCACCTATCCTCAGAAACTTAAAGATATTATTGGGAACGAAAAGGGATTTTAACTTTAATCATTGAAAATAATGACGATGTTCTGTTCTAGAATATAGCTAGAATATATTATGGTCTACAACCCTACACAATCAAATTCCCAAGAACAATCTCCAAGTGATAGTTATCAAGCATCAACCATGCAATTTGTTTGGTCTCTAGAAACACACGCAGCCTTCAAATAAATTGCATACTCTGTTCTCATTATAAATCAAAATGCCAATTCTTGAAGTTTATGGTCTATTCAAGCAACCAAACACAAACAAAAGAGGAAGCTTTACATGGAATGAAAGGTCTTTGCAACTATGGCATTACCTCAACAACAAAGCGAACCCAAATCTTGTCACTGTGAGCTTCCATGACTCCCTTTAAAATCATAAACCCCAAGCCTCAAATGATGTCATCCATTTCAAGGAAGAGCCCCCGCTTCTCACATAGCATCTACAAAATTGGTGAAAACCAACAGAAGATAGCATGACGACTTTAAACCATGTCTCAAAATAACAAAAATTGAATTATTGAGTGCATATAAAAACCATGTTAATCTAACAATTTAACTGACCTCTATAAGCGATTCTTGGGGCTGACTCATGTTCTCCACTATGATAGGGCACCCCATAGTTTGACGACCCAATTCCACTGACCAGCTTGCACCACTTTCCAGGTTACCTTTCTAAAGAAAGTCACCATCCTTATCAGGCACCTACATAGTTTCCAAGGAAATAAACAATTATACTTGAATGGCAAGTTTACAGCCATATTTATTTTTTAACTGTTGGAAGAAACAATTTATCAATTGGAGAAAAACAATCACTACATGGATGGACAATACATAAAGAAGCAAAAGAATAATTAGTCATCGTAAGGGCAGCCTAGTTTCCTATTTGATACATTTTCTTTATAGAAATGTAAGTGTTTCATAGCTGGAAATATACAAGAAAAGGGTTCTCGAAAAAAACATCTAAAATGTGATGGGCAATCATATCAATCACATTTTACAGCAATGTCATTTTTTCCACTACCAGAAAATCTCACTGGTATGTCCTAAACATAGCAGCAAGTCCAAAAGCTAATATACCTAATGCGCAGATTCCAGCCGAATATTCAATTTTAAGTTTCTGTCTCACAAAATTATGAGTGGGAGGGAGATATGAATGTCGAATACTAATTTCTTTCACACAATGTCGAAGACCCAGTTTCCATTGAATCAAAATTTTGCTTGAATATAAAATCTGGAACTGAAATGTCATGTAAATCTGTCAGGCTTTTAAGCAAAAGAATAAAGAAAGAGGTGGTCTCACCTTCGCAATTCTTTCGGTACATCCAAGGGTTTCAATAGATCGTGAAATGGAAGAAGGATAACTGGCATAATTTACAGCAAAATATGTGGTGTCTGGTATTACTCTCACAGTCTTCTGTCCACATTTACGCCCATCTCTGCACCATTCACAACATTCTGTGACGCTTAGAACCCCGCATAAACCCTGTTGAAAAATCGTTGGGCTTGGATTTGACCTGCTTATCACATTATTGAAAGCAGGGAAGATTACCCTTGGATCACAAATTTCAAATCCACGAGCTAGTTGTGACCTAACAACGAACCTTAGTAAAACAACGACTTATCTACTACATGTATTATCCAAACAACAGCTTTCCTGGTGGCAGTGGTAGCGTACAATAGAATAATCACAATTTAAACCCATCTCAACCCTCTTATACCTGCTTCAACCCATTCATGTTTATCATTAACAGAAGAAGCAGAGGATGAGATAAGCTTCTATCTTTCTTTCGAGACAGTCCAATGCAATCTCTGAAGACTATTTTTCATCAAAGTTCTCACAAAAGATAGCAGGCCTCGAGAATGGAAGTGACCCAGCTGATAGTTATTCCATTTTTCTACATAGCCGGGATGGATCATCTGCAAGTTCCCCAAAGCTCTTCCCATACCACTTATTATTTGAGGCCCTGGCAATGAAACAAAGAGAAGAAAGAACAAGATATTTCCAAAATGTCCATGAGACAAGACGAGGGCTCAGGATGTGGAGAGTAGGGAACATGATCTGACACAGCATCAATCAACAAGAATGACCCAATGCATCATTGGATGATGTCATTTGAAGAGTGTTCAGGGCTCAGAGGACCTATCTGGGTGAGCCTGGGAGGCTCACGAGAGCCACATGCAGATTTTCTCCTAACATTTGAGGCTAAAGAAATGAATCTCGTGATATGGATTTGACCAAGATTGGACTGTCGATCTGGTCTATGCTGGGGATGGGTACTCCTAACCCCGATTGGAAAGACTCGACTGGCCCTAGGGTGTGAGGCTGTACAGGGCTCATTGACTCCGTGCCTGGTGTGTCTATCACCAGATGATCTATCTGTTGCTAAGCTACACCTAGTGCTGAAACAGGCTGGAGGTAATCAATATGATAAGGCAGGGTCCAGAAGAAACCTGCAGGCTAAGCACCTCAGCCATCTAAAGAACTGAACACCTCTGGTCAGAATATTGGATGCAGGCAGATAGCGATCTCCCCAAATCCCGGAAAAGGCAGTGGAAAATCCACTAATCTTGGCGTAGATGGGAGTCAGGACACCTGAAAATGAAATGTTCCTCGGATGCCACCTCCTGCAAATAGCATAATCGGAAATCTGAGACTCACATGCAAGTGCCTTGAATTATACACATGCTGCTGCTGATCTTTTTTAAATAGATTGTGTTATATAATCCAGAAGTTGAAGACTCATATCCAGATCTCGATGCTAAAACCATACGCCTCCAATTGCATTTGAAATCTAGGGGCAGAATCAAGTTGAATCAATCCAACCTGAACTGAAGAGTATCATTCTCTGATTGGTGTCAATACCAATAACATCCATACAGAGTTGATTGGTAAAGGATTCTTGCAAATGCACTCAATTAAATGGGATCGTTTCAGTAGGCTTGGATAGGTTGGATCCCTCAAAAGCTTACAGAGAAGCATAGAAATTGGCATGAACCATGAGTCCATTATAAAACCATGTGTGTTAACTGTAGCCTCCACTTTAAAAAACTTGAGCTGTTTTACTTGGTAGCCTTGATTTTGGCACATTCATCAGAAAACTTGCATGCCAATTCCAATTCTCCATTCTTTTGGAGTGCAATGATTAGAACATTATAAGTGACAGCGTTAGCTACCAGACCATTTTTCAACATATCTGCATATAGCTTCAGAGAATCCCAAATGTTGCTTTCTTTGCAGTGCCCCCATATTAGGACGGTATAAGTAAAAACATCAGGCTTCAGATCACATTCAATCATATCTCTATAGAGATGGATAGCCTTTTGCAAATTGCCCTCTTTGCACTGTCCATAAATCAGAGTGGTGTAAGTAAAATTATTGGGCTTACAAACGTAGTGATTTATCTGTTCATTTAATGAGTCGCCATTAGTAGTTGTGACAATGGGTGAATCATTTCTCATTTTTTCCCTGAAAAACTCCATTGCCTTGTCCACTTGACCTTCCTTGCAAAGCCCGTTGATTAGAGAACTTAGGGTAAAAACATTGGGCATAATACCCTTGCCTACCATTTCATCGTGTAACTTGAAAGCCTCTTGCACGTTACCATCCTTGCAGTATCCATCAATCAAAGCAGTGTAAGCTACAACATCAGGCGTAAAGCCTTTAACCAACATTTCATTATACAACCCTAAAGCCTTTTCCATTTTACCTTCCTTGCAGTGCCCGTCAATCAATGTAGAAAAAGTAACAACATCGGCCACTAACCCATTCTCCACCATTTGCACACAATATCCCAAAGCTTTCTCTGATTTTCCCTCTTTGCAAAGCCCATCTATCAGTGTATTGTATGTGACGCAATTTGGAACCACGCCTCTTTCAAGCATTTCACACAACAGATGTTCTGCCTCTTCGACCTTCTCTTCCACCCAAAAACCTTTAATGAGTGAACTATATGTAAAAACATCAGGCATGAGACTCATCTTGAACATCTCCAAACGCAGCGTAAGCGCTTTCTCCAAATTCCCCAAATTCCCCTTGTTGCAGTGACCATCAATCAGGCTGTTATAAATAACAACATTAGGTGTTATACCTTTTCCAACCATTTCAACAAACAATTTGTTTGCTTCCTCCATATTTCTCTCCTTGCAATGCCCATCAATCAGAGTACAGTATATAACAACATTAGGCTCGATGCCTTTCTGCCGCATTTCGTCATAAAGCTTAAGGCCTTCCTTCATATTAGCCCTTTTGCAGAATCCATCCATCATAGCACTGTATGTAAACTGATTAGGAGCTACATCAAGAGCCTGCATTGTTCTAAACAGGTCACTTGCTTCCTGCATCTTGTCTTCCTTGCATAGACCAGAGATGAGAATGCTGTAAGTAACAACAGTGGGATCAATCTTCTTCGTTTTCATTTCCTCAAATAATTCAAAGGCTTTCTGCAGCTTACCTTCCTTACAACTAGCATTAATCAAGGTATTATAAATATAAACATTAGGACGAAGACCACTGGAAACCATCTCTTCATACAAGCTCCAAACCAGGTCTACTCTATCCATTTTGAGCAATGCGCTGAGAAGGGTGTTACAGGCCTAAACCATGGGCATAAATCTTCTACGCCGCATCCTATAGAATACATCAATGGCCTCCTGGAATAAACCCTTTTGAGCACATGCAATTATCAATACATCAAACACTACACAAGTGGTATTGTTGTTATTATTATTAGTATAATCCTTCAGAGACATGTTAAGGGCTTCGAACACTTTCACATAAGCATTGTCCGGCTCACTTTTCTCAGTCAATGCAATGAACTCCCGCATCAGAACTCCGGCTCTATTGAACATATTGGCCTTGGTAACGATGTGAATAATTTTAGAATAAGTTTGAGCTGTGTGGCTGAAACCCTTCTGCTTTCCTGCCCAATTGAAGAAGCTCAGAGCCTTTGTGGGATTCTTGATCTGAATCCACTAATCTTGTTCCATAATCTGCTCTTCATCTGCAAGTTCCCTAATGCTCTTCCCATACCACTTATTATTTGAGGCCCTGGCAATGCGACATCGCCACTGCGAGGCCTCAAGGGACCAGCGAGGAACCATTTGCTAATTTTCTCTTTTGTCCATCCCTTCGTTCCCTTCCTCAGGACGTATCGGCTTGGATTTGACCTGTACTCAAGCTATTTTTCAAATTCGAATTCTCGCTCTATGACTACCAAACTTCCCTCTTTTTCAAATCCGAATACCCGCATTATGACTATCAAAATTTTCACTTTTTCAAATTCAAATTCCCTTAATAACGCTTGGCATGGTAAATGTACATTCGATTTCAAAAAAATATATCTAGATAATTTCCTGAATCCCGGTGGTTAAAGTCACGGGCCAATTTATGGAACAAGATTTATATAATCTATATAGTAGGCAATTATGTGTCGGTAATGTCAGTTTTATAAACGAATCACATTGGTGTGATAATGTGATAATGATAACCAGTGGACAGTATAGAAAGAATATTTTTGGAAAAAGTTAATTTCTTTTGAATTGTTTTTTTGTTAGGTTTAAAGATGGTTTTTGCTTTTTTGGCATTATTCGAAATTTAGTTAACTATAGAGATTATGCTCAGCACATGCAACTATCCAATGAAGTATAGAGTTCAAACCTCATAGATTGTAAATTTGTAATTCCTTTGGAATGGCTTAAACCATTAGGTTTATTGAATTTGTAATTCCACTGGAATGGCTTAAACCATTCGGTTTATTGAATTTAATTTAATTTTTCTAATTTTTATAAAGTGTGAAAATATGTCAAAGAGGGTGGATGACTTAATGCTTAAATTTTTAATGGCTTTAAGTTCAAAAGTGACCAATGATCCAACCCATAAAGGAGAACCAATGACCATAGTTAGAATGACCAATATCTGGAATGGCTTGATGGATGTGTTCAAGGATGGGTTGATAAGTTTATTTTTGAAAAGGTTGGATGGCCCAAAGTTGACCATAGGCAAAGTGGTTCAATAGGCATTAGCTGGGAAAGGGCCAAAGTTTCAAAAGGGTAAAAGTTTAAAAAACACCTAATATTTCAAAAGGGGTTTAAGTTGGAAAATCATTCAAAGTTTCGTAAGTGGTTGGAGTTTGAAGTGGTTCTAGTGGGCCAAAATTACAACATTTCCAAATGTATAATGTTTCAAAATGACTCAAGTGGATTAAGTTCAAAGTTGGCTAATTTGAATTGCCTGAATATGTTTGACACATGTTATGTCCAAATGGCTCGATGGGAAAACGACCCAAAGTTTCAAAATCACCCAATGTTTAAAAAAAGATCAATGGTATGAAGTTTGAAACAGAGACATTGCTAAAAATACTCCAAAAAAATGATGTTTTAGTTGGCTCTAATCATTAAGCTTGAAAGGGGGATGATACTTTGGAGAGTTAATGTCCTCCTTTGAAAGTGCTTGGTCACCATGGTTTGAATGAGGTCAATATACTTCATAAAAATGAGGTTGATGCTTTAGGTGGGATTAATGTTTCAAAAGTGATTGATACCCTCGTATAGAAGCAATTGATGTTTTAAAGAGGCATGTTGCTCAAGTGAACCTAATCTCTTGAAAGGAGTCAATGTTCAAAATAGCTTTGATGTTTGAAAAACTCCGATCTTTTGAAAGCGTTCATTGGTTGAAGTTTAAAAGGAGGTTGATAGCCTATGGTGGAAAAATATACATCATCAAAAGAAAATATCTAGTATAAAGGGGGTTGATGCATTGGATTAGCTCGATGATCAAAGCTTGGTATTTATAAGAAGGCCTTCTACAATTAGTGAACATGCTATATGGTGCAAACGATGACTCGCAAAATATTATTTTCGGCATAAGTTTGGCATACAAATTCGAATGAAGATGAAATTTCAAGTGTACATTGTATTGACCTTCACACTCACCCTCGAGCTAAGAAAAATAAGGAGAACTAGTGTCGAGGAGTGTTAAGGAGTGCCATGGAAACATAAGGGATAACTAGTTCAAGACACATGGAAATGAATGAATATAGAGTGTGTGATAGGGAGTGTGAGTGAGTTCAAACTGTGCTAAGGAGAGAATGAGAAGGTTATATTCTAGGCAATGCCAAGGCATGCTAGAGTTCCAGGGCATGTCAGGGAATGGTAGGGTGTGTTAGGGAGTTCCAAAGCATGTCAAGGAATGCAGGGGATGCTAACACGTGCCACATAGTTCCAAGGGATTGTTAGACGTTCCAGGTGTTATGGCATGTCAAGATGTAAACTATGTTTCGTAGTTGTTTTATAGCCACGATTGGACGTGAGCCTTGACTTGGTAACTTGTTAAGTGGGATGAGTTAATATTGGCCATGAGTAGCATAAGATTATCTATAATCCATTCTTAGGCAAACAAGGCATAGTCTAGTTGTAGTAAATGAAACTTGGTCAAGTTTTTGTAGTCGAGGTAGGACTTGGTTGGGTTCCCAAGTCTAAAAAAAATAAGGATCGTTATGAGGACATGATAGTTAAGGAGTTCCAGGGAATCCCAATGAATTAAAAGGTGTGCTAACACATGCCAATTAGTGTTAATGCATGACAAGGAGTGTTTGGGAGTGTTAGGGAATCACAAGGGAGAACTAGTTTAAAGTGCACGGAAACGAATGAATAAGAGTGTTTATCAGGGAGTGTTAGTGAATTATAGGTGTCCCATGGACAAAGCATGTTAGGAGAATGTCATAATAGGACTTGGAGGAGGCAAGCCTATGATTTCGATAAGGGGATGGATGAAGCAATTTCAGACAAAGGGAGACTTTGTGCTAGACAAAACACTCATTTTCAAGGACTTGGTTGGGTTCCCAAGTTGCAAAAAAAGTAAGCTTCTATGAGGGAATGACAACTAGGGAGTGCCAAGGTGTGCAGGTAATCCCAGGAAGTTCTAACATGTGATATAAATTTCCAAGTCATGTTAGGCATTCCAATATGTGGTAGGTGCTAGGGTTTGGTGCCAACGCATCCTAAGGGGTTCTAGGGAAACAAAATGGAGGACTAGTTTCAATTGCATTGAAATTAATGAGTAAGTGTGTGTGATAGGGAGTGTTAGCAAGTTATAGGTGTGCTAAGGAGGGAGTGCCAAGGTATGCTAGGAAATTCTGAGGCATGATAGAGTGATAGGAAAGCATGCCAAGATGTGCCAAGTTCCAGGGTGTGCCAATGTGTGCCAAGGAGTGTTAGGGAGTGCTAGAGAAACACAAGGGAGCACTATATCATAATGCATGGAAATGAATGAATAAGAGTGTGTGACAAGGAGTTTCAACGAGTTCGAAGTGTGATAAGGAGGATTTACAATGCATGCTGGCAGTGCTAAGGAATGCTAGAGTGCTAGGGCGGCATGCGGCCAAGATGTGCCAACACGTGCAAGGAAGTGTTAACTAGGAGTTCCAGGGAAACACAAGGGAGAAGTATGTCAAAATGAATGGAAATGAACAAATAAGAGTTTAGATTGGAAGTGTGAGAGAGTTCCAGGTGTGCTAAGGAGGGAGTGACAAGGTATGCTAGGCAATGTTAAGGCATTTTAGAGGCCAGGGCGACATGGCAAGATGTCCTAGGTGCTAGGGTGTACCAGCACGTGCGAAGGAGTGTTAAGGAATTTTATGGAAACATAAGGGAGCACTAGGTAAAAATGCATGGAAATGAATGAATAAGAGTTGTGAATGGGAGTTTCAATGATCTATAGGTGTGCTAAGGAGAGAGTGACAAGGTATGCTAGGTAGTTCCAAGGAATGCTAGAGTGCTAGGGCGACATGCTAATGTGTGCCAGGTGTTAGGGTGTGCTAATGTGTGCTAGGGAGTGCTAGGGAGTGTCAAGTAAACATAAGGAAGCACTAGATTAAAATGCATGGAAATGAACGAATAAGAGTGTGTGATAGGGAGTGTTAATGAGTTCTAGGTGTGTGTTAAGGAGGGAGTGACAAGGTTATTTGGTAGGCAATGCGAAGGTATGTTAAACTACCACGGCGTGTCAGGAAGTGCTAGGGTGTGTTAGGGAGTGTAAAAGCATGTCAAGGAATTTAGGGTATGCTAACACATGCCACATAATTCTAAGGCATTTCAGACATGTCAGGTGTTATGGCATGTCAAGATGTAAATTTTGTTTCTTAGTTGTTTTACTACCACAGTTGGATTTGATCAGCCTTGCCTTGGTAACTTGTTAAGTGGGATCAGTTGAGATTGGACATCAATAGTGTAGAAATTATATACAATATGCATGTATATATCCGGACTCTCATGATCTAAAAATATTTATCTTCTTGCTAAATACAAAATCCTTCCACTATAATTCTTGTGGAAATTTAATCAACAATTGCAAAACACATGAAGCAATAAAAACACACATAACATAGTTGTTTAACGGGAAAGCTTGAAGCTGAAAACCCCAACTATCATATTATGTACCATGGAGATCATATGAAAATCTCATGCAAGCATACAAATCTTATCACAAGCCCTCAGTACAGTACAATCGTCATACACTAATCAGGACCAATATTGCAAATCCATGCATCGATCTTCGCCTCCTGCTAGTCTGCCTCCACTGCGCAATCCAAGCTGATTACAAAGACCAATTCGATGTAATCCCACTCGCATTGACTGTGCACAAGACAATGGCGAGGGCCCAAGTGGAATAGGAGGGTGGCTACCAATATCCACCTCGATCACCTTAAATCGAATTTCTTGAGCCAACTCAATCATCATGACTTAGTTAACTGACACAAGTTGTTATGAGACGAAATTACAATTTATTGTCCAATTTATTTAAGGGAAAAATAAATTAGACGCCTCACATTCCTCAGTCTTGGTACATCAAAATTCCTCACTAGTGTGGGTGCATTTTTTTTTGTCCTTTCTAGTTTCCAATTTCACTATTTCTTGTTGCAAATTTCAATACTCCCTCTCAACAAGAAAGGAATTCAATCTATCTCCATTCGGTACTTTTGGAATGTTCTGCATGCTACACTTCTCTAGTGTTGTTTGCACTTGCAAGTCCTAAAACTGAATAGCCTCCGAACAACTTACTCAGTATAATGCATCTGTCATCAGAATCTTCTGACTGCTGCTAGCTACTGCATCTGTCTAGTACTGGATTCTCTGCGCTGCTGCTGACATCTGCATCCATGCCCTTTGAACTATTGCTAACTCTAATTTGTGATCCAGTATTTGACATCTGACTCTGATTTCTGTCTTGCTGACATCTGACTACATCAATTTAACTGATCCTTCCTACTAGTATTGTACTGTGGCTCCTTGTAGCCAGGTTCAATCCATGAGATCACACGCCATCTCAATGGACCTTGCCCAAATTTCTTATCTTGGGATTATGTCTACACATCACCCCACCAGCTTACACCTCCAGGTATGGCTGCTCCCTCTTCCCATCGGGCTCGAAATTTCCCCCTCATGGAGGTCTCTGCTTGAGTGGATGCTTCCACTCAGTCTCCTCTTTGCTTCTCCAATTGTGGCAACTACTCCACAACCTTCTGAGACCGCTTCTCATGAAGATTCATGTTAAGAGGTATTTATGCTCCCTTTAAACCACCAAGTCTCTAACTTCTGCCTTTCTCCTCAAAGCTTTGCATGCATCTGGTACCTCAATTACATGCAGGTTCTTGACTCGCGCACAGTGTAACTGTCCCAACGTTACAAAATGTTTCTAAAAAAGAGTTGATTTTAAATCGATGATATCTCCCTCATCCGAGCTCCGATTCGACCGATTTTTTTTTTTCTATTTTGGTAGATTTTCGCAAGGAATCCAAATAGCCTATTTGTTTTTGAAAATTTTACACCAAAATATTCAAATATTCTATGCAAACTCGCCGCCCAAAAAAATTCTGCTCTAATACCATGTAGAAAATCTAACCAACAAGATTCAATCTAATCTTGTAATATACTAAAACAAGATATTGAATCCTTCCTACAATTTGCGGAAACAAAACACGATCACACAATCACATATAAGTAAGAGAAATAAATTATCAATCGCACAACAACATGATGTATTTGGGGAAATAAACTGCTCAAAGGCCCTCTATCTCTATTGTGTATTAAGTCAAGGAATCATGAAACAAAACATTAATGCTTAATCTCTCATGAGATTCTCCGACACTCTGTCAATTGTCTCCCGTTGATCTAGGCAAACTAGGTCTAGTACTTAGCCAATTCTGATCCTTACTTCAGCCTACCTTGCTCATACAATCCTAGCTAGGGAATTAACTGCTTATTAATTAGGAAAATCAATCTTCCTTGATTGCACAATCCATTATGGAATCCCAATGACTCTATAATTTCACATGGGAAATTTTCTCTAAATACAACTGATAGTTATGTTCCCTTTAACCTCTGTCTCAACTGGGTATTCCTCGACACTGACATGCATACAACTATTAATAGCGAATTATCAGTTATATGATTGATCACTCATTGTGAATTAAATTTAATTTAATTCACTGGACCTCTTGCTAGCTCATAACTTAGTTAGAACCAGTTAAACTGATTTTAACGCATTTAATTGAGTTAATTACACTTGCACCCCACTAATGCATCAATTTCAACTGGACCCAAAAAATATTAGAATACCGCTAGATGCCTCATCTTAGACCCTCAAGTACTTGAATTTCTTGAGCTAACTCGGTCACCATGACTTAATTAACTAACACAAGTTGTTATGAGATGAAATTACAATTTATTGTCCAATTTATTTAAGGGAAAAATAAATTAGACGCCCCACATTCCTCACTCCTGGTGCATCAAAATTCCTCACCGGTGTGGGTGCATTTTTTTTTGTCCTTTCTGGTTTCCAATCTCACTGTTTCTTGTTGCAAATTTCAACATTTCAGAATTTGATGCGGCCTTCACACAAAGACACCATTGAAATCACATGCCCAGATTCTCATGAGAAACCTCTCTTAAGCTCGATCTGCCAGAAGAGAACCAACAATATGCCATCCTACTTCCCAGCGCAAACTGACCCTTAAGGTATGTAACATTCTTTTGAACACTCACATGATGATCTTGCTCTTGGAGGATGATCATGACCTCCCTTTAGCAACCCTTACTCGCCCTCGTACTCGACCTACTTTAGGACTACATCTCTCTTCACCCCCTTTATGTGCCAGATAGTGGGAATACATGTCAAACATGCTAATATGTGCTAAGTGATAAGGCATGCCAAGATGTACAAGGGTGTGTCAATGCATGTCAGGGAATGTCAAGACAACAAAAGGGAGAAAAAAGTTAAACTACAAGGAAATGAACACATAAGAGAGTTAATAAGTCATCAATTTACCTTTTCCAAGAGGGGCATGCTAGGCACACCAACACTAGGCAACAATAGGTGCCAAGTGCAAAGTCTTAGTGCATTCTAAGTGCCAAGTATTCCTTTTTTGCTTCTCATCTACTTTCCAACAACTGATAATCACAAATAAATTTAATATTAAACCATGCCAAATCATACCAAGGCATCTCAACATATTCCACACATGCTAAGACTTTCCAAGCACCAACATGTGCCAAGCACCAATATGTGTCAGGAACTAGTGTTATGCATGTTATGAAGTGGAAGGGAATGTTGAAGAGTGCTAAAGTGTGCTAGAGCGTGATAATGCATGTTCATAAGTGTTAAGGATTACTAGGAAAAAACATTAAGGGAGCACTAAGTAAAAATTCATGAAAGTTAATGAATATGAGGAATGTGCGCCAAAGACTAGTGTTAATGAGTGTTAGTTGTCATGCCAAGGAGGGACTGACAAGGTATGCTAAGCATTGGTAAGGCATGCTAGGGAATATCAAGGCATGTCAAGAATTCCCAAAGTGTGCTTGGGAGTTCCACGGTGTGCTAATTATATCATGTGCCAATTAATAGTGCCAAGATATGCCAATACATGCTAGGTGCTAAGGATGTGGCGCAGGGTGCCAGGGTATGTCAATATGTGTCAAGGCAACAAAAGGAAGAACCAATAAGAGGTTTAATAAGTCAGGACTTTATCTTTTTGAAAAGGGGCATGCTAGGCACACTAATAATAGGTCCCAATACATGCCAAGTGGCATTGTGTGCCAAGTGCTAATATATGTCAATGCATTCAACCAAGGTGTTCCAGGGCATGCTAGGGACTATATGCAGCATGCCAACACATGTTAGCAGAGTACGATGTTGTGCTAGCGCATGTCACCATGTGCTTGGGCGTAAGTGTCATCACAAGATGTTCTAGGTACAAAGATGTTCCAATACAGGTGGGGTGCTAAGAAATGTTAGTGTGTGCCAAAGCATTAATTTAAGGCGTGCCCAGATTGGTGAGGATCGTTAGGTCTTTCTCATTAATAGAATTTTCAAAGCTTGATTATGTATTAAATAATATATTTCCTACACACAATAGTGGAAATTTATCTAAAGGGAATTTTCTAGATAATAAACTTAATATATATGAATCATCTGTTGACTCATAGGAAATCTCTATTTGACTAGTTATTACTTGAGGGAAACGATACACACTAATTACTTCTAAAAAATTCACTGACCCTAACCACTATGGCTTTGGACATATTATAAAAAATACTCCACAATAATGGTATTAAATCGTTAACTTTTGGCAAAAAAATATATTAACAGGTACATAGCGTCATCAAAAACTCATTGGAATGATCAATGATGACGGCCATTTTTTGACCGTCACCAAAAGTAACAAAATGAGCATTGGTGAGGGTCATTAAAACTTCATCACTAGAAGTGTCACCAAAGAGAGAATTAGTGATGGGCCTTTAACAACCCTCACCAAAAGTGTCATTCAAAATGTCTTTGGTGACGGACCATAAAGGACCATCACTATATACACTTACAGTGACGGTTTTTTAATGATCAATGATGACGGAAATTTTTTGACCGTCACCAAAAGTAACAAAAAGAGCATTGGTGAGGGTCATTAAAAGTTCGTCACTAGAAGTGTCACCAAAGAGAGAATTAGTGACGGGCCTTTAACAACCCTCACCAAAAGTGTCATTGAAAATGTCTTTGGTGACGGACCATAAAGGACCATCACTATATACACTTACAGTTAAGGTTTTTTAAAGGCCGTCACCATATGTGACATTGCATTGAATGCACCACTAAAGTCATAACTAATAGTCAACTAGGCCCTTTCACCTATCTCTCAACCGGGTCTCCGCTGGATCTGACATGCATGTAGTTAACAATAGTATTTATTTAGTTGCAAGTGAGACCACTACTTCTGACGTAATTAAATATTCAAATCACTCATCTCTCACTAGTGTATCTTTAGTTACAACTAGTTATAACTAGCACAACTGAGTTTAACTCACTTAACTGAGTTAAACTAAATAACAACTCACATAACTACACATCCAACTCTGTTACAAATTTGTATCACTCTGTTACAAAAAAGTCCACTGCATGGTCCACCAACCAACCACTTCAACTCGAAATCCACTTAGCTAACTCATTTGCCACTTCAGTTAACTAGTTCCAAGTGCTCATTGAAAATAGAAAATTATTTATTGTCTAATTTTTGTTAAGGGCTTAACAAAAATCAACATAAATTCTAATTTTAGACATGAATTCCATGAAACAACTTCACACATGCATTCCAAACTTAGACACCCATCCATCCATCCATCATCTAAAAATATCTGCCGGGCTCCACCTAGTGTAGGTGCTTAATTTTCACTAGGATCATCATCTTATTGAATCTCAACACTCCCTCTCAACAAGAAAGGGATTATCCTTCACCCTGATCCTGCCTCTATAATATTCAAATTTTCTCTTGGTGAGCACCTTCATTAGAATATTTTCATCCTGATCTTCTGTAGGAATGCACTGAAGCAACATGATCTTCCGTTGCACACAATTTCTGAAATGATGATACTGGATATCTATATGCTTAGATATATCATGAAACATAAGAGTAATCAAGAGTTTAATGAAACTATGATTATCACAATGAATCACTCTAGGATCTAAATGTGAACCAAACAAACTGACTAGGATCTTCCCCATCGAGATCGCCTCACATGCAGCTTGACTTGCTGCCATGTATTCTACTTCTGCTGAACTAAGTGCCACAGATATTTGTTTCCTTCTGTACCAAGAAATAGTTGTAGATATGATAATGAAAACCCCTCCTGATCTACTCTTTCTGTCCATTGGGCTTCCTGCCCAATCTACATCCGTGAAGCCATGCAACTTCACCTCATCCATTTTTCAGTACCATAAGCCATACTCAGATGTGCCCCTGCAATATCTCAGGACATGCTTTCCTGCCTTACAAAAGATCTTGGTAGGCTTAACCATCGCTTGACTAAGCTGGTTCACCACATAGCATATGTCTGGTCTTGTATTAAGTAAATAAATGAGAGAACCCACCTACTGTTGATAGAGAGTATCATCCACTACCTCTGCCAATGTAGCATTCTCTTTCCTCCAGCTTCCTGGAAGAGGAGTATCCATGGGTTTGCAGCCCTCCATGTGAAACTTACTGAGTATCTCCTTTTCATACTTGCCTTGAGACACAAATAGTTCACCTTCTCGCTGCCATATTTCCAATCCAAGGAAATAGTGAAGGAGGTCCATATCCTTCATCTCGAATTCCTTTGCAAGATCCTCCTTGCATGAGTGTATGAGCTGATCATAAGCAGTTAGTATTAAATCATCAACGTAAATAAAAGTGATTAAAAGCTTTCCCTCCACCACAATATGGTATATGTGTGCATCCACCTCACTCTTGGTGAAGCCAAGTCCAGTGAAATAGTTGTCGATTCGAGTGTACCAAGCACAGGGTGCTTGTTTCAGCCCATACAGTGCTCTTTTGAGTCTGCACACATGTGACTCACTGCTGAAGATCTCAAATCCTTCAGGTTGCTCAATGTACACTTCTTCCTCAATTATCACATTAAGGAATGCATTCTTCACATCCATCTAATGAATGTGCCAACCCATCTACGCTGAGAGAGAAAGGATGGTCCTTATGGAATAATATCGTGCGACAGGTGCAAAGGTTTCTTCATAATCAATCCCCCTGATTTGTGAGAAGCCCCGGGCCACAAATCTTGCCTTATATCTCTCAAAACTCCCATCAGTAGCTTTCTTTACCTTGTAGATCCATCTTGAACCTACCACTAATTTATCAACCAGACCTGGAACAATTTCCCAAGCACTATTTCTGACAATGGGATCATACTCCTCCACCATTGCATCTACCCAGGTGGGCTCCTGCACTGATTATTGAAAGGAAGATGGCTCAGTAACAATGCATTTACCCATGAGAGCCATGTATCGAGTATATCGTTCAGGAGACTATCTCTGTCTACACTGTGAAGTAGGGACTCCTACATTCTGTGCCGCATCAAGCTTCGGCCTCTCAGCTTATGTGGTACGCCTTCTTCCAGTTCTAATGTTTTGCTCTGCGTGAGTGGACTCCTCCACTCCATGAACCTCCTCTTGTGGTTGATCAACATCTAGAGACTCATGTTTGGGAACAAGCAGTTCCTCCTCTGCATGCAAGTCTAGTTCCCTCTCAAGCATCAACTTCATGGATTTCTCCTCATTGAGTATTATATCCCATCGCACCATATTCATTTGAGTGTTTGGAAAATACACACAATAATTATGGGATGTTTCTTTGTACCCCACAAATTTCCCAACTTCAACAGTCAGCTCCAGCTTC
Source organism: Pinus albicaulis (assembly GCA_034641835.2). Classification (NCBI taxonomy): domain Eukaryota; kingdom Viridiplantae; phylum Streptophyta; class Pinopsida; order Pinales; family Pinaceae; genus Pinus; species Pinus albicaulis. Next base: position 814,005,445 of record CM076569.1, on the reverse strand, counting down.
TTCTTAGCGTTCTTGGTCACGTGCACAAAAACATATGAGCCAAAAATCTTGAAGTGAGAAACATCTGGTTTCTTACCAGTAAAATCTTCTTCAGGTGTACTCATGCGAAGTACTGTATGAGGACAGTGGTTTTTCACATAAACCACGATGTTTCATGCTTTCTCCCACAAGTGCATTGGTATGCCCTGATCATGCAACATAGCTCGTGATGCACCCACGATCATTCAGTTCTTCCTCTCTGCGACCCCATTTAGTTGTGGGTTATGATGCACTATGAGATCTATTCGAATTCCTTCTTTGATATAGAAGCATTTGAATTTTTTTGAGATATATTCACCACCATTATTTCTCTGCAAAGCCTTCACTTGCTACCCCGACTCTTTCTCCACCAATGCTTTAAACTCACAGAACTTTGAAAATGTTTGATATTTCTTCTGCATGAATAGGATCCATCATCTACAAGAATATTCATCAATAAAAATAACATAATACTTGTGTTTTTTTGTTGAAGCAACTGAGAATTGCGCACACACGTTTGTGTGAACTCTCTCTAGGATCACCAAAGCATGGTTCTCCTTTTTATGAAAGGTGGTCTTCACAAATTTTCCCATAGTACATCCCTTGCACTGATCTATCTATGCAAGTGTACCCTTGGGAAGTCCAGTGGAAATTTGCTGCAAAATATTCAGGGCGCCATGGTGAAGATGGCCCAATCGCCTATGCCATAATTCACCCTCATCCCAGCTCACCACTTCTTCTTCTTTGCCCACCATTGCAGTGCAGCCATCTACCTCTAGCTTGTAGAGATTCTAGACATGAATCCCTATCCTCTTGGTTTGAACCATTGTTTTATGTTGCAGGAAATCTTTTCCATCGATGAAAACAACGTCATAACCTCTATCCTCCAACATCACGACTAAGACCAAGTTCTTCTTTAGACCTAGAACATGCATAACATATTTCAATAGAAATGGTTTACCTGAATCCCTCTCAAAGGTAATGGTACCAATGCCGGTCATAGTGTATCATTCGTCATCACCCATCTCTATATGCATCTGGATATATTTCTCCTCCAAGTCACTGAACAACTCCTTATCTCCCATCATGTGGAAGGAAGCACCACTATGAAGATACCACACCGATACCATTGCACTTGAAACCAAGCATGCGATAAAAGAGAAATCAAGTTCAAATTTCCAGGCAAGGGCCTCACTAGCTGCAGCTCCAAAAAAATTCTTGGTCTTCTTTTTCTATGGGCAGTTAGTGGTGAGATGCCCATGTTCGTGATAGTGGAAGCAATTCACCTTGGAAAAATCCAACTTCTTTCCTTTGGCCTTGGATTTTGAGTGGAATTCCTTCCCCTTCCCTTTCCTTGCTTTAGCAGCCAAAGCACAATCCTCTTCATCATCATGCTTTGATGAATATCCATCCCTGGTGTTCTGTTTGAACTCCTTGTGCACTAGATCTGACCACAGTCATTCCCCATCTGGTAGATTTTCCCATCCGTTGACAGATACTTGATAACTGTGCCAACTCTTAGGAAGTCCCAGGAGAGCCAAGCTCACCAAATCATCATCAGCAACAATGATTCCCACACTCCCCATCCCATCACTACATTGGACAAACTTTGTGAGATACCTAGGAATATTGTCATCCTTTTCCATTTTGATTTTTCCAAGTTTATCCTTCAACACCAATTTCCTATGGTCACTGCTGCTTTGGAAAAGATATTTCAAATCCTTCCACATTGCAAATGGAGTGGCTTTCATATCAAGGCTTGAGAAAATATTGTCTCTCACACCTTCCAACAAAATTCTTCTGGACTTCGCTACTTTCTTTTTCCATGCGTCAAGTAATGTAACATCCGTCGAAGAGGGCTTAGGAACATCACTATCGATGAAATACTTCAAGCAATTATATTCAAGAACAACCTCCATCCTATCCTTCCATGAAATTTAGTTTGATTTTCCCTTGAGTGCATACTCTAACTGCAAACCATTGAAAGCTAGTTCGATGTTTACTCAACTGTCCCACCAACAAATTCTTTCAACAAATTCGAATTGTTTCCATGAACAAAACTCAACTACTGATTTAATATTGAAATCTTATTGGCTCCGATACCATGTAGAAATTTATAAATACTGTGATGTATTACCAGAATCTGCTAATCTAACAATTATATCCACTGTTAAATACATAATCCTTCTACTTAATTCTTTGCGGAAATTTAATCGCCAATTGCAAACACATGAAGAAAAATCAATCGCACATAACACAAAATTTTTTACCAAGAAAGCATAAATCTAAAAAGCCCAACTATCATATATTATTTATATCACAAATAATAAAACAATCTAATACGAAACTCTACTCCAAGAGCTCTCAGTACAACATACAATCATCTCACACTCTCATACAAAAATTGGTTCACACATGCACTAATTTACTGCCTCCTGACAGCCTGCCTCCACTACGAAATCCTTGTTGATGAAAACCCCTGAATGAATTCGACCTTGCCTTTCCTTCACTACGCAATCCTCATCGGAATCTCCAATGTGTGTGTAGTTGCATTGAATGCACCACTATAGTCACAACTGATAGTCAACTAGGCCCTTTCACCTATCTCTCAACTGGGTCTCCAGTGGATTTGACATGCATGTAGTTAACAGTGGTATTTATTCAGCTGCAAGTGATACCACTACTTTTGAATTAATCAAATATTCAATTTGCTCATCTCTTGCTAGTGTATCTTTAATTACAACTAGTTACAACTAGCACAACTAAGTTTAACTGACTTAATTGAGTTAAGCTAAATAGAAACTCACATAACTACACATCCAACTCTATTAAAAGTTTGTATCACTTAGTTACAACGAAGTCCGCTGCATGGCCCACCAACCAACCACTTCAACTCAAAATCCATTTAGCTAACTCATTTGCCACTTTAGTTAACTAGTTCCAAGTGCTCATTGAAAATAGATAATTATTTATTTTCTAATTTTTGTTAAGGGCTTAAAAAAAATTGACATACATTCTAATATTAGACATGAATTCCACGAATCAACTTCGCACATGCATTCCAAACTTAGACGCCCATCCATCCATCCATCACCTAAAAATATCCTGCGGGCTCAACCTAGTGTAGGTGCTTAATTTTCATTAGGATCATCATCTTGTTGAATCTAAAAACTCACTCTCAACAAGAAAGGGATTATCTGTCACGTCTCCCAAACCCATTTTTTTTTTTTTCTATACCATGGGATTCTGTTATTATTTAGTAATGTCATAGTCTTTATACTGAATCACCTACAATGCAGACTGTTATCCGGGGTTTAGATTCTTTTCAGTACTTACAGACAGCCCTGGAATACAAGAATTTCCATGAGGATTTTTGGGCTTAACCTCCCCTCTTCTCAGTTCATATAGTAGACTTATATATCTACATATTTTACCTTGTATTTCTCAGGTTTTCTGTGCTGGATGATCACTAGGCCCTTCATCAAACTTCCCAGTTTGCTGGCCTGCTAATATTTTCCATACGTTAAAGTTCCAGCATCGAAGTATAGATGTATGCCTCCCCACATACATCTATCTCTACGCAATTTACCACCATTGCTTCACTACTTTCCCCGTAGTTCTATGGATGGTAACCAGATGCTCTGCTCATGGTATTTTACACATGCTTACAATCTTACTTCACCCAACTGTTATCACACACTAGATTGTTCAATAGGATTTCCCCCTTATTTTATTGTTATAAACATCCAACATGTGTGACATTCTGGTACAGATTCAGCTGTTCCATGTGAAAACTAGGAAACAGATCCTCGTGCTTCAATCAATTGGTGGTAGAGAATACTGCACTGGATAGTTTAGAATTTCTAGTGTTAGATCTTCGTCCTTAATTAGGGTTCAACTTCTACTTTCATATGATTACACTTACATTTAATAGAATAATTTAAATTCTAGCTGTTACCATTCTCTCCATTGGAACATACATATTGAACCCCATACGACTATCACAGGGTTATTGTTTCTTACTTTCTGTTAGTGGTTACAGGGGGTTCTGTGCCATCCGTATTGTATGATAGGTTTAGTTGTTTGGAACTTACTGTTCATGGTTACTGGTTTGTTACCATTTTCTGTTTCTACACACAGAACTTAAATACTCCTTTCAAAGATATCAAACTATACCTATACATAGTTATTAGATTGGCTGTTTACCTAATCTATCATCTGAAATCTCATTATTTCCAGGTACTCATACCTACACCCAACCATTTGTCTCTACTGTCAATAGTTGTATTTGCAATTACATAATTTACTGAACCATTAATCCATCTAACAGTGGCATACTGCAACTTAACATACAATTCATCCATTCCATAATGCACTATAACATTGCAATTTCATAAATTGCATAAAGGACTATAACATCACAATTTCATAAATTGCATAAAGGAATATAACATCACAATTTTATAATTTGCATAAAGGAATATAACATCACAATTTCATAAAACAGGGATACATTTAACACCGACTTACAGATATCTCCAAATGTATGCATGCACACCTCTACTATGACCAGTCCTCCCAACCTTAGAATCCTCTTTATCTCCCAGGATTCACCCCCGAGCAGAGATCCTCCCCAGAACAGACTAACCTCAATCTGTTCTGGAGCAGCTTATTTAAGTTGTGCTTTCCCCAAAGCCTGTTTCCAATTCTGCGTCCAGAATTTCAGGATGCTTTATTCTTGTTTAGCCTAGGCTTCCCATTTTGGGACTCTTTAAAGCCGCTTTAAGCTTTTCCTCAGCTTTTCCAACTTTTTCTCACCTCTTCCCAACTACTCCTCTTCATTGGGGAAATTTAGATTTTTCCTCAAAAATCTAAATTAGAAATAATTTCTTTCAAGGATTTTTGAAAGATTTTGGGGAAAGTCTTTTCCTTTTCCATCACCTCATGGATTAGGCATGTGATATCACTTTCTCATCTGGTCATAGTGCATACACCATATTTTATTTATTTTTCATAATTAAATAATTAACCACATCCACACAATAATCATCCACTGGGGTCCACTCCCCTTTGGATTTATGTTCAAATGTCTCATTTGAAAAGCATAGAACTTGGGGGTGTTACATATTCCCCCTCTGGAAATAAACACCGTCCTCGGTGTTGACAACTATCTACTAGTTGACTTTGAACATAATTATGAATGCTTTTCCATCATCTGAGCTTCTCGGTGCCATGTAGCTTTTTAGCAGTAAAGTGCTCTACTGCACCTTTACTCGAGCTACTGTTCACTTTCGCAATTCCATTCCTTCTCGCTTTCATCTTTGAAGCGACTCTGGAAGGAAATTCCTCTTCTGGTTCCACCTGGACCACATTTCAAATCAATCATGTGAGAAGCATCATGTATAAAAATTATAACTTTTCTTTTCCAACAAGGAGACATGAAATATATCAGGAAATTTAATAAGCAATGGTAGGGCTAATTTATAAGCCATTAGTTTCCAGCAGAGTACTCTCCTGCCTCCACTCTATTTACTGATGCCTTATGCAGTTGATTTTCTTCCTACTTCTTTGCAAGAAGTCTGTATGGAAGATCTTTTATTCTGGTTTCTCTGTCCACAATTCATACCAATGTAAGTAATATCAGGTACATATAATTGATAATTCACAACAACATTCTGCATTTCAATAACTTAAGACATTCAGTTATTAATCAAACCGTTCAGGTTCATAATAGTTTAGTGCACTTTTAGTACACTACTTATCCTTTCTTGTTTTTCAGTGAGATTCTTTCCTCACGCAGCCTGGTTCAGTTCAGCTTTTCTGGATTTTCTAGGTGATTTATCTTCACCTTTTCCTTCTTTGTTTCCAGAGTGCCTAATTTCCTGTTACACACTTGGCTAAACAACTTTTTCATTAGTACTCATAAATGAAAAAAAACAATTGTATCATATGCATGGTTATGCTTACCCTTTCTCATTTTATAGTTGTACTTCTAGTATCTTTTATTTAATTAGTAACAACTAGACTCATTAATAATCTCTACCATTCCATGCCTACCTCTCACATGAAATGGTATCCACTAGTTCAAAACTTAAGTGAACAATTTTGGAACTGATGGGTTTCCCCCACACCCAAGTCCAAAATACAGCTCATCCTCTTTTCTCTCGGTTTGTAGCTGTATGATTTCACATCATTTCTCTGTCTTTGAATTTAAGACTCAAGAAATTTAACTTTAATAAAATTTTCACCACAAAATTTTATAGTGTGAATACATGTTTCCTTTTCTAGTGATAAATGTAATTTCTAAAATTCATCACATTCACAATTATTAATACTTGATAATGCCAAAAATAAATTGGACACAGTTTCCCCTTTTTCAAAGACTCATCAGCTTATATACTAAAATAGAATTAATTAAAATGGAAAAGATTTCATAAATCATAAAAGTATTCCAACTTTTTCCTGAGTCATAAAAGAATTCCTTCTTTTCTATTGCATAAAAGCATTCTATTTTTTTTTTCTAACAAAAGCAACCCATAAATCTCTCATGCTTTTATTTTTAAATCTATATTTATTTTTTATTTTTTTCTTATAAGAGAAATATCACTTCTCCATATTTTTTTTTCCAGTTCTATTACTTATACAATATACCAACTGGAAGAATATAAATAAATAATTAAGAATCATTCTTCCACTATCACAAGAATATTCTTCCTTAAGTAATTCATCAGGAAATTTTTAATTTACTCCTTCATTCATTCCTGCCTAACTCTATGTAATGGTTCCACAGTTACTAAATCAACCATTTAATTGTAATTAAAACTTGTACTTAAATCTTCTTCTCTTTTATAGCAGTATACATTTTCCACTTATTCATATACTACTTACATCTCAAGCCTTGGGCAATATACATCTCATGAGCATGTATATATATATCCACTAGGTTTGTATATATATATATTTCCAAACCTTATTGTGTAAGTAACCATGATATCTATATATATATATATATATATAGCCTTAGCAATATTAAATTTTTTTTTTTTTTAACATTATTCAACCTTCCTCCTTTATAGTAGCATACAAGCTTTACTTATAAGATACATATCCCATTTACCTTATATGTACACCATCCACTACTTGCATATAGAGCTGTTGGCACTCTACATGACATGGCCATATACATTTTTATATGTATATATAGCTCTCCTAAGTATATATATATTATATATATAACATATAGGAGTCCAATTGTTTTGTATAACAACTCCTATGTACTTACTCTTTGTCGATATTACTTTAAATAAATAGGTATATATATATAAATCATATATATCAAAACCCCTTTTATACAACGCATTGCAAGCGCCACCATGTCTTGCATTAAAGTCTTAATATTTTATTTGGGATCTTGCCATACCTACATAATGCCTGTATATATATCTGTATGTATAACATCTATATCTATAGATGTCCTATCCCTTGACCAAAATTTTAAATTTCACATAGGTATATAGCACCTATATTTACGCCATATATATAAAATCTAGGTATATTCTTGGATACGTTATTTTATCCCACATATGTATCTCTACTACGTTACCCTAGGATGTGAAGGTGCACATGTAGATATATATCACATATCTATATGAAATTTCAAAACCCCTATATACCCATATCGGTCAATATATATATATATCTATATAAAATTGAATCAGCCACTCATATCTACCCCCTATCATATGTATAATTACATATAGTACGTATCTATATTTTCATTTGGGTAATGAAATCTTTAAATGTGCATATCGAAATTTTTATACCATTTACATATTCCACTTATATTAACCTATTCCCCATGTACCATTTGCATGTCTTGTCATTAATATACAATTTTTATGTGCATATATATATATTGTCATGCCTCCACTTTTCCTACTTTCTAACCCTAATTTTTTTTCTTGTTTTGATAAGTATTCAGTCACTACTATCAACTTTTCCACTTCTGGAATTTTCAATTTGACCCCCATGATAGGTCTTTAATTTCAACATGCACTGATTAACTCCACTAAAGTGGAATGGAAAAGGGCTACTTTACAACCATTATATATATATATATATATATATATATATATATATATATATATATATATATATATATATTATATATGTCTATGTATATATTCAATATCACACCCTTACCATTTTAAAAATGCCTTTTCGGTTAGTTCCCATCTATCGACCAAGATTTATCTATGCAAATATATACACTATAATCATATATGTAGGCCGACCTTAATTTACCCATAATCATTTATAAAGAGCGCTGATATTACGCCCCATATATATATCACAGTATATATTTTATTTTTATATATCCGTATCGGTACATGCGAACTCCCCCATAATCAATTTTACCTACGACTTCCTGCCCCACCTGAAACGTGCATATGCCGACCCATAGACGCATATGAATTTATGAAATAGAGTTCTTTTATAATCTTTTTGGTTGTATTGTTCCATACGCTGGTCAACCGTCTCATTAGACAGGGTGGGTGTATCTCCATACTTCGGACAATAGGGTTAGGTATTACGATTTCATTTCCTTAAAGTCTCGAATTGCAGAGAGTGGGTTTGGTAAGGATTTTCCGCCACCTACTAGGAAAGATGGTAGGTCGAGCTGGAAACATGCATGATTATGAACGACTGACAAACCTTGCGTGAATTTCGGTGGTTGTGTATGTGTCACAGTGTTTGCAGTTAGCGTATGACTACCAGTGATTTTCCCCGCGCCATGATCTTTGCAGGTACCGACTCCAAAGAATGCCAGTGTAACCCGTAGGGTTTTCCTTTTTCTGCGATCGATGCATGAGCTGGAATGTTAAGTTGGGGTACCAGAGTCGGCGGCAGACGGCGCTCTCCTCTGTATTCGGTACTTCCTGTCTCACATCAGATCAAGTTTAGGGACGGCCAAATGCACGCGTCACATGCCGAGTCGAACAGTCATGCGAGGTGAACGTAGAGAAGATTTAATTAGGCTATTGGCGCGTATTAGGGTTTTTGTATCTGAATCTAGGCTCCAGATCTGTAGCGCTCTTTCGATGCTACTACTGCAAATAGGGTTAGGGTTTCGGTTATCCTTTTTAAACCCGACCCTCTTCCCTGGGATTGCAATTCCTTTATTCTGCCTTACTTGCTCTGTGAGGAGTAGCGAACCCACGGGGTTAACATGACAGGACCTACGCTTACTCACCGAGGCAGAATGGTCCTCTAATTCGGCGCGTGTATGGTATTGTAGAGTTGCAACGATCAAAATCGTTCCCTCATCTCTCGGCAGAACGAGGGTAACCTATGATTTTCTTTCATATTGCTGCGTATTATTTAGTGAGCGTTTCTCAGAGCTTTACGCTTCTGCTATCATAGAATTTTCTCAATAGTTATCCTGTGAACAGTTTAGTGCGCCCCTCTCATTTCATGAGTGTTTATGTTACCCTCCGAGAATTTATTATGGAAGAGTCACGCTATACGACAACATGGGTCGCTTGACTGCGATTCAAATTTTTGTTCTGCTCGTAATTGCCTACGCAGGTGTAGAACGCAGGTTCGACCTTATCCCTTTACAGTAGTGTGCCGAAGGAATCTTGGACGCAGAACGAACACAGGTTTATCGTTTTTCTTTCGAGTCATTATATTTCTTAACCTTGGCCTGCATAAAGTTACGCCCTCTTACTACAGAAAAACCGCACGCAGTGCTACTCGTTGGTCTGCCCTTTCTACTGAAGCACAGGTTTATGACAGGGTTATGTCTGTGTAATAACCAAAACCCTGCACTGTCGCCGCCTTCGTATGTTTATTTACCTACGCGGTTGTTTTAACCAAACTTTCTGGTGACCCCAGCTTGGGCAGAACCTCCATATTGTGGGTTGCAGTCATTTATATATTTCTATTTATGAACCCAGTTTTTAAGTTTTACTTATTATTATTTCTCTCCAAGAGTTACTGTTTTATAATTTGACATTATAACTCTTGCAGGTGTTACCAGTCGAACCCACTCGTTCAAATTTTCTTAAGGGAATCTCACGACAGGTTAAATGTCGACTTCCTACCTATGTATCTGAAATTGTTTGGTTTCAGAGTCGCGGCGATTTCATTTGACTGTTAAAAATATGCCCACCTTAGTTTTTAATGACCTTTGACTATCGGCACTCTTCTTATCTCATTTATTTGCCAATATACGTGACTCGTATATGACCCTGTCCGTGTACTTCTAACATGCATTGTTGACTCATAACAGTCTAAATTTTTTTTTTCGCTTTGAAGCGCATGGCCGCACGTATATGTGTGTATTTACATAGGTCGAAATCGAGTTTAACCACGCCCCAATTGGTGGGCTACTCGATACCTATTCACATGTATATATACATATACCCTCGGCTTATTCAATCTCTTTTTTTTCCATGCATACATTTTATATGAATTCGATAGTTATATGTTGATGAGCTACGTTGAACCTACAATAACTTTCTTATCCTAATGTAGATTTCAAGGTTTATAATTAAAAGTTGACATACGAAATATTTCATAATAATTAGGAATAGTCTAACCATTCTCTGGTTAGATTTTCTTGTGCTGAAATAAGGTTTCAACCACTCAGAATCCATTAATTTTGTTTTGAAATATAATATAAGTATTTCATGGGGCTTATATAGATAATATTAAGTGTAGTGCAAATGATTTGCTAAGCTACAATTTTTTTTCAAGAAGTACAAGGAAATGATAACATGTTGTCTATCCCCCCGATCGGGGTGAACACCTGTCATCATGATAAGGGAAGGCTGGAACGTGGCGAGCTCTTCCGTAAACATCACTTAAGATCATTTAAATGACCTGTCAGAACAGCGAGGTGGGTGGTGCGATCATCGGCAATGGTTTGATGGCGCATGATGGCCAGGCTGGATGTCAGACAACCGGGAAGGTAAGGAAAAACTTGGTAAGTTTATTTAACCCGCCCCTTCCTTCTCGCATGCATTATCCCTGGCATGCGAAAGTTTGGAGGCACCGAAGGGAAAATACTGCTCTGCAACCTGGAATTCGCGTGAATTTGTCCGGGTATGTTCTGATAATAACCCTAAAGCTTCTGATATTAAATGTGGCAGATATGGTTTGCAGTTCAGATGATAGGTTAGGCATGCTGTCGTTTATGTTGTTTGGCAAATGTCTCGAACCAGAACTGAGTCAGGTCCCCCCTGCTTCCGGGATCCTTGTTATTTTCATCTTCAGATTTTATTTGTGGTTGATGCAATCGATAGAGATGGGGATAGTTTAGCTTTCTGTTTGCTTCCGTTCCTTCTGTCGTTTGTTAATTGTTGGGAAGCAGAATGGGACCCGGTCACCTTTTACCTCTGCGACCATGGCCACTCCCAAGCGCCTGAAACAAATCCTGTGAGAAGGTATGGGAGCGAAACCCCCAGTTATCTATGTCACCCTTGTGGTAGCCATGTTCGCATAGGCTGTCAAAATATCAATAGGAAAAGCTGGCTAAAGTTCCCAAATTATAGTCGTGTCTGCAACTCTGTAATTGATGACCACCTCAGTCATAACATGCCATCTTTTTATCTGGGTGATGCAAGCATAATCCATTTATCTTATCACCTGTATGATAACCCTCACAGTCATACCACTGATATCAAAAGAAAGAAGTCGGTTGAGCTTCTGTCTCGACGAAGGGTTGAAGGCACCGTGGGGTGCATGCTCTGTTTCAAAACCTTTTCTCATTTTGTTTCTTCCTGCATGCCAGTGTTAGTTAAAACCTCATCTCCAGCAATGGGAAAGCGCCACTATAGGGCAGCGAATAAGGGAAAGCAACCTGAACAGCAAGATCAAGTACCAAAAAAAAGAGGGCGGAAAACATATCTGGAACACCTGGAAGAATTGGCAGTTAAATATGTCATGAGTAACCCCTCGGCACCCAGGAATGAAATTAGAGGTTGGGAACAGGAAATCCACCAAGAACCAGAGGAAACTGAGACTGAGGCAGAAATACTGGATTTTATAACTGATCCAGGGCATACAAGAGGCAGGCTTACTCTGTTTAACCAGACAGTCCATACCTATTGGATTGTAAAATGCCTGCTAGCAAAAGCAATCCAGAGTAATCACCCAGTCCAAGTAAAGACAGAAGCAATGCAACCAGACCTCTGCACCCAGGCTCTTCTCTTGGAGATTCAGGACAATCAACAGCACCTAAAGATCACTCAATATCAAACTGTAGATAGAGTCAGCAGATTAGATGAAAAAGTGGGACGTATGGAGAAAACTCTTCAGAAGATTCTTCAGCAATTGAACCAAGTAGAAATGCCAGGGTCTAATGTCAAAGACCCTGTCTCATCTTCTGAGGTTTAAATGATGTCTGCTTTCATGGTCTTTTGTAAATTTTGAATTTAAAGTTCTGTTATGTTTGTAAATATTAAAGTAGAAACTCAGGTAGTACAAGCAAGGCATAGACGTAAGAGACAATTCCAATTTTGGGATGCAAACCATGTTTTTAGAAGGCCAATAAACCTGGTTTCCCTCTTGGGCAGGTTGAGGCCAAAGCATGACTTTATATTTTGTAACCTGTCTTAAAATATAAATAGAAATGGCATGGACACACTGAACTTACAAAAAAAAAAAGATAACATGTTGTCTATAGACTTAGAAATATTTTAAAGTACTCATAGAGCATGGAGGAAAAGTTGTTTTTATAGTTACTTCCTTTCTTTTGGTTATGTATCATGCAGATTTCATTACTGCTATAGTAATTTTCTAACATTCAGAAGAGTATAAAATATCCCATTTATATCTCAAGCATCGATGCTCTCCATTGCCTAGAGATAAAGTTAAAATACAATTTTCTCTATATTTGTCCAGAGGCTATCACTCTTCTCTAGTGTAGATTTACTTGAGGGTTTAATAAAAATTTAAAATATATGTCTAGAATACTTTCTATTTTTCTTTTTCTAGCATAATTTCGAATATCCCAATTTACTGTATTCACTTTCAGCAGTTTGTATTTATACCATGTAACTTTAGTACTGCTATAATGTTTTCTCTAGTACACACTTAAGCATATAATATCACATTTGTCCCTACAGGAACAGAACAATAATTAATCATCTGTAGAGGTTAAATAACTAATTTAATTATAAGAGCATCATCCCATTCATGCACCACAGAACAACCTTTACTCTTATCTCTAGAAGTTCCTTTTCCTATGTATCTACGGAATAAATATAAATTCATTGTTCTCTTGTTTTTCATCACAGTAAGGAACACTTAGTTTAGCAATTTTAAGAATGGAAATCATCCTTCTATACTCCTTGCAGTCTTTGCTTGACCTCTGCATGTTCCTTCTACTGTATTAGGATGGTTTCAGATTTATTTTATTTTACATAGAAATAATATTTTTTTCTGAGAGATATCGGTTTCCAGTTTTAAACCTATTATAGGTTTAACCATTCTGGTATATGAGCCTCCTCATATTACTCCAATATCAATGTTTCTACTTCATCACAATCTGTTACATGTATACCTGAAAGTATATCCAAGATATTTGTATACTCGAAGTACTATTTTTTTATATTCATAAATTTTATAACAGTTAACCATTTCCTTGTGAGCACATATCTTGCCCAATTTTTGAACTTTAGCTCTGATACCATTTGTCACGTCTCCCAAACCCATTTTTTTTTTTCTATACCATGGGATTCTATTATTATTTAGTAATGTCATAGTCTTTATACTGAATCACCTACAATGCAGACTGTTATCCGGGGTTTAGATTCTTTTCAGTACTTACAGACAGCCCTGGAATATAAGAATTTCCATGAGGATTTTTGGGCTTAACCTCCCCTCTTCTCAGTTCATATAGTAGACTTATATATCTACATATTTTACCTTGTATTTCTCAGGTTTTCTGTGCAGGATGATCACTAGGCCCTTCATCAAACTTCCTAGTTTGCCGGCCTGCTAATATTTCCCATATGTTAAAGTTCCAGCATCGAAGTATAGATGTATGCCTCCTCACATACATCTATCTCTACGCAATTCACCACCATTGCTCCACTACTTTCCCAGTAGTTCTATGGATGTTAACCAGATGCTCTGCTCATGGTATTTTACACATGCTTACAATCTTACTTCACCCAACTGTTATCACACACTAGATTGTTCAATAGGATTTCCCCCTTATTTTATTGTTATAACCATCCAACATGTGTGACATTCTGGTACAGATTCAGCTGTTCCATGTGAAAACTAGGAAACAGATCCTCGTGCTTCAATCAATTGGTGGTAGAGAATACTGCACTGGATAGTTTAGAATTTCTAGTGTTAGTTCTTCGTCCTTAATTAGGGTTCAACTTCTACTTTCAGATGATTACACTTACATTTAATAGAATAATTTAAATTCTAGCTGTTACCATTCTCTCCATTGGAACATACATACTGAACCCCATACGACTATCACAGGGTTATTGTTTCTTACTTTCTGTTAGTGGTTACAGGGGGTTCTGTGCCATCCGTATTGTATGATAGGTTTAGTTGTTTGGAACTTACTGTTCATGGTTACTGGTTTGTTACCATTTTCTGTTTCTACACACAGAACTTAAATACTCCTTTCAAAGATATCAAGCTATACCTATACATAGTTATTAGATTGGCTGTTTACCTAATCTATCATCTCAAATCTCATTATTTCCAGGTACTCATACCTACACCCAACCATTTGTCTCTACTGTCAATAGTTGTATTTGCAATTACATAATTTACTGAACCATTAATCCATCTAACAGTGGCATACTGCAACTTAACATACAATTCATCCATTCCATAATGCACTATAACATTGCAATTTCATAAATTGCATAAAGGACTATAACATCACAATTTCATAAATTGCATAAAGGAATATATCATCACAATTTTATAATTTGCATAAAGGAATATAACATCACAATTTCATAAAACAGGGATACATTTAACACAGACTTACAGATATCTCCAAATGTATGCATGCACACCTCTACTATGACCAGTCCTCCCAACCTTAGAATCCTCTTTATCTCCCAGGATTTACCCCCGAGCAGAGATCCTCCCCAGAACAGACCAGCCTCAATCTGTTCTGGAGCAGCTTATTTAAGTTGTGCTTTCCCCAAGCCTGTTTCCAATTCTGCATCCAGAATTTCAGGATGCTTTATTCCTGTTTAGCCTAGGCTTCCCATTCTGGGACTCTTTAAAGCTTCTTTAAGCTTTTCCTCAGCTTTTCCAGCTTTTTCTCACCTCTTCCCAACTACTCCTCTTCATTGGGGAAATCTAGATTTTTCCTCAAAATCTAAATTAAAAATAATTTCTTTCAAGGATTTTTGAAAGATTTGGGGAAAGTCTTTTTCCTTTTCCATCACCTCATGGATTAGGCATATGATCTCATTTTCTCATCTGGTCATAGTGCATACATAATATTTTATTTATTTTTCATAATTAAATAATTAACCACATCCACACAATAATCATCCACTGGGGTCCACTCCCCCTTTGGATTTCTGTTCAAATGTCTCATTTGAAAAGCATAGAACTTGGGGGTGTTACATTATCCTTCACCCTGATCCTGCCTCTATGGTATTCAATTTTTCTTCTGGTGAGTGCCTTCGTCAGAATATCTGCATCCTAATCTTCTGTAGGAATGCACTGAAGCAACATGATCTTTCGTTGCACATAATTTCTAAAATGATGATACTGGATATCTATATGCTTAGATCTATCATGAAACATAGGATTAATTGAGAGTTTAATGCAACTCTGATTATCACAATGAATCACTATAGGATCTAAATGAGAACCAAAAAAACTGACCAGGATCTTCCTCATCCAGATGGCTTCACATGCAGCTTGATTTGCTGCCATGTATTCCGCTTCCGCTGAACTGAGTGCCACAGATCTTTGTTTCCTTCTGTACCAATAAATAGTTGTAGATATGATAATTAAAACCCCTCCTGATGTGCTCTTTCTGTCTATTGGGCTGCCTTCCCAATATTTTTGGTAGACAGGACGTGCAGTGCCGCCGTATTATCGCTTCGATCATTTCGTACAACACCAGTGACGGGAAATGCATTAGTTGCTCGCTTTTATATTACATTGATTCTTTAGTACAACAGCCACGACTTGTCAGGTGGTTTGCCATTTTTTTGCGACAGTTTTGTATGGCCTTAGATAGATGTCGTGCTCATGCACAAGGGAGGGTCAACTTCCCTTTTTCTTCAGAGTTGTTTTGTTTATTTTTGGAGAGGTTTCCAAAGATGAGACCTAGTTCTTTTCAACAGCCTCGTAGGTTGATGTTCGAGGCCCGGATGCGCATGTGGGGGCAGATGATGCCCAAGGTGGGAGACAATATGTTTCCAACAAGGATATCGCATGATTCGCTGGACTTACTAGCCAGCGTTGGCGGGCTGAATCCCTTCATTATGGTCCCATGTCCTTACACTGGACTAGATTGGCGAGGGTGTCCCAACATCATCTTCACTCCCGATGATCTGCCAGATGATAGAGGTAATATTACTATTTTATTTATATTTATTCTATGCGAAATGTGCGAAAATTGTGACTCATTTCGCGGCAATTTATATTGACGCGAAATGTGTGTTTTGTAGGGGGCTCCACAAAAATTTCCGGCCGACGGAGAATTGCACAATAGTTCGGCCGAACTTTTGATAGAAAGTTCGGCCGAACTATTAAGCCGTTAGTTTTAGCGGCCCGTAAGCGGAAAACATAGTTCGGTCGAACTGTCGCTAATAGTTCGGCCGAACTAACGCGTCACCGATTACGCAGAACCAAGCTCTGAAAACGGTTCTGCAACTTTGGACTGATTAAACTCCATGAAAACTTGTTAATTAACTATCGGAACCAAGACAATCATTTTCAGAATTGAATCTACTTTCAGGAAATATAAATTTTATGGAATTTCGTAAACGTTTATTAATTTTAATTATTTTTCTAATAAAATGAGTGCAAACAATTTTTGAGGGTCATCGTGATTCAGTGAAATCAAAATTTTGTATCTCCCAAAATACATTGTAAAAAAAATTGAAAAAATTATGGGGCATTACATTGGTCCGTTGACTGTAATGGGTAGCTTTTAGATTTTTAGTTTATAATTTGTATGTTAAGAAATTTGTTGCCACGCAAAACATATCAAAAATACGCAGTTTTTCGTATTGGACCAGTTCAGAAAATTCTAGTAATTATGATATGCATCCATTTTCTTTGTAAATATGACGAAACCAAAGTAGACTCTGTCTAGATTGTTGTAACACATTTTTTTTTTTCAAAAACACAAATTTTCAATGAATACAACGTTGCCACATAACATGACTTCTTATGAATTCTTTGATTGTTAAGAAACACACACTCAAAGAAACGCTAAGTTGACATATCAAATCTGCATAAAAAAATTTCAAAAAATAAGTAATAGAAAGCTAACAAAATTTCTCACAACTTTTATTTTTACAGCAAAATGAAATTCTACACAGAAAAATTGTTATAGTTTGCAGAAAGTTGAAGAACCAAAAAAAATGAAAATTTTTTCTCAAAAAAGGGCAAAAAGTGTAACCCAACTTCACATTTTCACCCTCTAACATGTTCTTTAACTTGTTTTTATTAAATTGTGTAATGAAATTGTCTAATTATTTTTGTGTACTTGCATATATTTTTCAAACATTGGCTCTTTTGATGGCGATGAGATGTCAGATCCACCACATGATCTAGGTGTCAATCCTGATGATTACGATCAGGAGATGGCTAATGCACCAGAGGATGAGGCTAGTGGCGCAGCAGAGAGACGTGTTGATCCTCATGCGCCTCATGGTGCATCGGTACTGCCTTTTGCTAGGTGTGGTCAACCTGAGAGCAGATACTGGATGGAGTTGGGAAACCAACTCTATGGATTGATTTCAGATGTGGGCATCAGGCCCACTCATTACAGAGAGATATAAGGCGATGATAGATTGTTACGGATGTGGAGAGGCATGTCGTGTGACATGTACAGCCTGATGTGTCATGTCATAGAAGCTACGACAACTGTTACACGATTGAGGAGGATTGTCCATAGCTATAGGCGTAGTCGAGCTGCAGCATGTGATGGACAGTCTGCCAACAGCCACTCAGATGCATCTCGTGATCGTTCACCTCATGACGCACCTGATGATCAGCATGAGGCTCCACTGCCAGCATCTGACACTAGTCATCATGGAGATGAGGCTGGACCATCGGCCACGTCCAATCAGCAGTCTGCAGCATCCATCATGAGTACTAGTCACGATCATCATGAGCAGGCTAGACCATCGACCGCCGAGGTCGAACACTACCGACTTAGCAAAGTTGCCCACCACACACACGCCGAGGACAGACCACAGCGACGTTCAGCTGATGCATCGATCTACACTAGTGATCATCATGACTGCGTAGCAGCTAGTCAACTATCGATCAAGCCGCAGGCTGGCACTCACCACCGACAAAGCCGCATCCACTTCTACTAGTGTTATTGATGTTGTTATACTACCACCGCCGCTTGATCCATGACATGTTTATATTACAATTGTATATTTTTATTATTCGCTTATATATATATATATATATATATATATATATATATATATATATATATATATATATATATGTATATATATATGGTCCATGTATTTTATGTTCATGTTGCAGTTGTACTTAATTTTCATGTTGATGATCATCATGATGTGGCACATATTGTTAGTCATGTTAGATATGTTCATTTAATGTTTAGCTTGCAGATATAAGTGTATATGTGATAGGCGCATGATTTATTTGACATTATATTGAGATGTATATTTGATGTTTGTTTTTTGATGATGTTAATATATAATGTTAATTTGATGTTAATTGAATGTGTTTATTAGTCGAATATGATGTTTGTATGACGGTTATCATGATCGTGATGATGTTTATTAATTAATTTAATATTATCAAATGACCATGATATTTATTAAATATTATGTCGTGAATGTATTTGTAATTTAAATTTTAATTCTATGTAAAATTGTAAAATTGTATTTGTATTTGTACTAATTGTAATTTTAAGTGTAATTGTATGTAAAATATCTATTAATGTAAAATTTTAATTGTAATTGTAATATTTAATTTATTCTGAAATTATTGTAATTGTGGTATATGAAAATTGTAAAATTGTAATTCTAATTGTAATTGTATGTAAATTAGAAATTGTAATTGTATTTGTAATTGTAATTTTAATTGAATTGTATGTAAAATATTTGTAAAATTGTAATTGTAATTGTAAATGTAATTCTATGTCAAATTGTAAATGTAATTGTATTTGTAACTGTAATTTTAATTGAATTGTCTGTAAAATATTTGCAAAATTGTAATTGTAATTATATGTAAAATTGTAAATGTAATTGTATGTAAAATTAAAATTGTAATTGTATTTCTAATCGTAATTCATGTATGTGAAATTAATGTAAAATTGTAATTGTAATTGAAATTTTAATTAATGTAATTGTACGTAAAATATTAATTTGTAAAATTTTAATTCTATTAATGTGAAAATTTTAATTGTATTAATATGAAATGATTTTATTAAAATATTTAAATTTGTAAATTTGCAAATAATTGTAAAATAACAAATCTAGAATAATACAAATTTTTGTAAAGTAAAGTTTAGAAAATAATGAAAATAAATTCATGTACTTTATAATTATCATTATTTTATTATGATCTTACATATATAAAGTTTAGAAAAATTTGAAAATAAATTCATGTACTTTATAATTATCATTATTTTTTATGATCTTACATATAAAAAAATAAAAAACTTTAAAAAGTCTGGTGCGCTTATTATCCTAACAGGCCCCGGTGTGTATTATTAATAAAACGCACTGGTGCGTCACATTTACGCGCACCGGAAACGAATAAACGCAAATAAAAAAAACAAAAATCTATTTTGTTTAAGTTAAAAAAAGCGGCAATTTGAAAAATGGGCGGCAAAATATCTTTGCACCCAATTTGATAAAATAATTTTTTAAACACTAAATAATTTTCATTATTTCACTTAAACCATTTCGTGATTAAATTTAATTATTTTTTTTACTTTTTTCTGTAGTTTTTTATTTTTTCCTGCAATTTTATCCATTTTTACCCTGAACCCTTTATTTTTTTGTTTTTTCCCTTTCTTCTCCCTGTTTCTTTGATTTCGGAATTAGAGTTTTTCATTTTATATTGACGTCCAACCCACGGGACGACTTGCATAGTCGAATCCCAATCCATTCGGCAATTGCGTGAATTTTTGAAAAAATGGATTTTTCTTTATCGGTGCGCCCTGCGTACTCCACCGCACCGGTGCTCTGTATTATTACAGCGCACCGTACAAGTTCTATGTCGTAAAAAATTGAAAACATTTTTTTAAAATCCGTGTGCCAAATCTGAAATAGGGCACCGGTGCTTTCTTTAACTAGGAAAGCATCGTACAGTGTATTACACCGTTTTTTCAATGCATTTATAATAACCCACACACCGTTAGGTTTATTACACTATTTTTGCGGTGCATTTATAATACCAAACGCATCGTACAGCATATTATACTGTTTGGCGGTGCATTGTTAATATATCCACGCACCGGCGGCGGTGCAGATTTCATGAAAGGCACACCAGTGTCTCGAGATTTATTTTCTAACCGAAAAGTTGAGAATTTATTTATAAATACATTAATGAATGATATGCTACAGGTTTCAGATTGATAAAGAAATGACTGACAATATATCAAGTAACAAAAATACTGTTAACACATCAAGAAAAGCAAAAGGCGAGTTCCTTTGAGGCACTTTATAAAAAATATTATTTTTGAACTATATGTAACTTTAACTAATATTTATTGTTTACATCGTGTATCATGCGTACAAAAATGACGAAGCTCGATATGATTATTTTTGATTCAGTCACTCAATAAAACTAAAAGTTAATAAAATTACAAAAGATGATCCAGCATCAGAATACTGTCGATCCAATATGAGTTTATTTTTTTAATTATCATTAATAATATACTTAAAATTATTAGATAACATGTGTCAAAAAGTCTATTAATTCACATCTGTTTAATGTTCTACAAGGACCAACGATTCAGAAAAGGAATGTTGTTCTAAGAAAAGAAAAAAAATAGAACATGCAAATGAAAATGAATTTCTCCTTAGCTCATCTGGAGTGGTGCTGAAAGTTAACGAAAGGGGGAAATTTTTTTACAAAAGTTTTAGGGATCTAGTGAAATGAATACAACAATGTGGTTCAAATGTAATATGTAATCATTGATTTTTTCGATTATTAGGTACAATAAATAAACAATTTAGCATTAAATATTATTTTTCAAGTATTTTCTTGCAAAAAAGAAAAGAAAATGGAACCCATTCAGCACATAAAACAGGACGACAAGGAAGAAAAGGATTGATATCTAAGTTTGTGAGTAATTGTTACTTCCTTATAACAACTTAACTAGATTTCATTTTTGTATTTTTTAAGTTGTTTTACAAAAATCATCATCGAATGTCTTCAAACATGTGCTATCATACAAAGAAGAATCATCAGACGAATTGATTGAAATTGGGTTAAATATGGGTTGTGAGTATATGTTGGCATATCAGAATTTAACTGTGGAATTTGTAAGCATCTATCGATCTTGTTTTAATTAGCTCTATCTATAATTAATAGAATAGAAACATCTTTTATATTAAATATATGATTTGTTATGGGGTATAAAATTTTCAGGAAAAAAAGTATCGAACTGCACCAACAGATGAAATTTTGAAAGATGGCATGGTACATGGTTTTGAAAGAATGTATATAGTTTATGAGTCAATTGTTGCTATGGTATGTCATTTTTCTTTTCGATTTACATTGATTTATATTATTAAATATTGGAGTTTTCATTATTCTCACCAATGTATATACACTCATTTCAGTTTATTTTTATGTTTGTAGATGGAAAAAGAAGAAAACAATCAACGCCGTGAACACAACATTCCTGAAAATAACCCAAGTCATGGAAGTAGCTCTGGCAGTGACAGTTGTTGAAGCGAAGAATGATGATCACTATGTAATTTGGATATCAAAGCAAGGCATTTTATTTTTTGAAATATGTCTATGAAATCAGACATTTTGTTTAATATAATGGACATAGTGTCCCAATTGAAAGACAAAGAGATACGAATAATTGCCCCATTTTGTATGATAAAGACTATCTTATATATATATATATATATATATATATATATATATATAATCATAAAATATGTTTTAATTTATTCTATTGCATTCTCCATTGTCATTCTCAAATGCACTAATAAAAACTAATTCATATGAATATTGTTATGATACGACTTTACGAGAATGTTGAATTTAAATAAATCACAATAATTAGACTGTCAGAGGTGGATGTTTCTAAAAAAAACAAAATGAAAATCGGTGCGTTTATGTGTCTATACACACCAGTGCATTTATGATTCTATGGGCACCGCACTAATACCGATTCTAGTTATAAATATCGGTGCGTTTGTGTGACACTGCGCACCGGGGTGTTTATGTATCTATAAGAACCGATGCATTTGTAGGTGGCATGTGCACTGCACGAATACCGATACCAATTATAAATCTCGGTTCCTTTCTGTGATATGGAGCGTTGGTGCCTAATAAAGATACACGCACTGTATAAATATCGGTGCGTTTGTGTGACACTGCGCACCGGGGTGTTTATGTATCTATAAGAACCGATGCATTTGTAGGTGGCATGTGCACTGCACGAATACCGATACCAATTATAAATCTCGGTTCCTTTCTGTGATATGGAGCGTTGGTGCCTAATAAAGATACACGCACTGATGCACTTATACGACCTATGGGCACCGCTCAAATCTCAAGACCAATTAGAATGGCCTCGTGCGTTATATCACCAACATGAGGCCCGATGCTGTTGTTTTCCTTAACGGCCTGGTGCATTCTCCTTAGACCGCCCCGGTGCGTTGTCTACCGATATGCACCAGTGCGTTAAAACCTAATAGGAGCACCGATGGAAAAACATCCGTAATAACCTCTGGCCGCCCATTTTTTTATAGTTGTGTTGAATTTCCATTAAAAAATCTGCCAAAACCTCCGTTAGCATAAACATATGTGGTAGCATATGTTTTTTTGACAATTTTGGCAAATTTTATAACACTAAAAACCTCCTTTATAACCTCTGCTAGAGGGTCTTTTCCTTGTAGTGTATACTTGACTATGGTATTGGTTCCATCATTGTGTTATATTTATCTGATGCAATTGATTTAGTCTTCTTCGAGTGACTGATAGTTATGGATGCAAAATAGTATGTTGTATATCGTCTTTGTTTCTTATGTATGTGTAGGTATCCAAGCGTGAGAATGAGCGAATCGTGATTTATCAAACCAGGAGCGAGAGGCAGCCATCTTTCCGATGACAACAATAGCGTAGGACCTCCGGTAAGTTATCTATCGAATCTCCGTCCATTCGTTAACTAGGAGTCGATGTTATAATGTGTCTTGTTTGTGGCTAGACCCACTCTAGGGCTAGTGGGAGCGCCTCTGTCCGCAAAGGGGATTTACCTCACCAAAAAATTGGCGACTCTGCTGGGGAATCAATGCGAGTTTGTCTTTTATCCATTAGGTCTTATTCTTGGTCTTTTCATGCTTAGCATGCCTCTTCTGATTATTCTTTCTATGTCTAAGACCCCTGTTCAGCCCCAGAGGATCAGGTCTGACCTATGTTTTTCCAAAATATTCCTTTTGTTAAGGTTGGCTTGATTGGAGTGGTTTCTAATCTGACAGTCGCGCCCACTGGCGCTTGTTTCTTGTTTAGCATCCACGCCATCCCCTATTTGGCGCTAATTATAGCCATACAATTGCCCATTTCCTGTAGGTATTAGAGTTTTCCCTGTTTTGGAGTTTTTGGTCCATAATTGTGTTTCTGGGTGTTTTCTTAACTTGTTTTGAGTACTTTGGGATTGTTTGTGACTGTGAACAACCTCCTTCTTTCAGTTGTTTGTCCATTTCTTGTTAGCATCATGGCCTTACAGTTTTCTAGTGATTTGGTATGCTGAGCCTCCTATAGGAGCTTCGGTCTTTTGTTTCACAGACACCTTCATTCCTTGTTTGATTTCATTCAGCTCCCTTAATACATTTTGAGTGATTGCATTTGGTGGGATGAGTCTTGAGTGAGTCTTGCCTCTTTCATTCATTTTTTCTTCTTGTCACTCCAAGCATAGCTCACATTGCTTGTATGGGTCTGTTCCGACATCTTTCTTCGATTTCAGAGATTGCAACATTGGTTTGAGTTTTTGTTTTGTTTGCTTTTGGGTTGATTGAAATTGTTTCACTTCGACTCTCGCATTGACATTCTCGAACTAGTGTGAAGCTTTGTTTTTCATGTCATTTAGTGCATTTTTTTCTCTATTATATTGAAAAATCAAAAAAAAAAAATTGTGCTTGCATTCTTGTTTGCATTGTGGAATTGGAAAATCTTTCGCATAACTAGCATTGGGCATTGTAGGAAAGATTTCTCATTTTCATTAGCTTGCATCGGATACAGTATTGGATGCTTCTGTGTGTTCTCATTATTTGCTATCACTTGAAAACTCCTAAAATTTCTCGTAGATAGCTTTTCATCGAACGAAATGGTCTTTTATGGCATGTAGCTTGCATTTAGGGATTTGTGAGATCCAACATTCAGTAGGACTTTGGAATTGAAACATAAATAGAAGGTCAACTTAAAAATTATTCAATTAACCTAAGGCAACATTGAAACTTAATGAAGCATTTATTGGTCTAAGTTAGAGACGTGTTCCGGTGTCTTTAAACCTAGCAGTTGTCGCTTGCCATCTGGCTTCAGACAGTACTAGTACAGACTTGTGCTCCCTGTATCATCGAGTATATAAAGGGAGACCCCTATAGGTTGCAATCCTTTTATCCATAGGAAGCCGAGTCTGCCACCTTGTAACCGTGCTATAGCGAACACAACATTCGGGAAGACTACCTGCACGTACGTCAAGTCCTTGGTTAATTCTTCTTTCCAAGGTGTATATGGCAGTTCATAGGAACCTGGTACACCCTTTTACCTAGAATACCTGGACCCACTCTAGACCCTTTAACTTGAATTGAGTCACCATGCTGGAGGCATGCTTACTTTTTCAAGCATAGTTTGTTTCCATTTCAAGCTTGTGTAAACATGAAACTGGTTTCAAGCATAGTTTATCTTTGTTTCAAGCTTGTGTAAAAATGAAACCAACTTCAAGCAGAGTTTCCTAATTTCAAGCTTGTGTAAAAATGAAACCATTCCCATTTTACCTCTTGTGATTGCCATTTTATCAACATGTTTTTCCAGATGAGCCTTGGTTTTCTCATTCCTTCATCACCATCTTCTTGGCCGATCATATGCCTTCACTTGGTTGTTTTACCCGTTCCTGAGGAACCGCCGCAATGAGTGGTCTTGTTAGCCAGCCTCTTGACCTTTACTTGTTCTGAGAAATTCCTCCATCACTGGAACCAATTGCTACCCTTAAAGCCACTCATTCCTCTAGGAGGAGTCATCTTTCAGCTCTTTTCTGACTCTCTAAAATTGAAAATATTGCCGAGACTATTGTCATTTCGAACTTGTTAAATTGGCTGCAAAACGATATCTACCCAGTATATGTTTACCCCTTTTTCGGGCTGGGATAGGTTATTTACGAAAAAGGAATACCTTAGCCTATCGCGACTAAGAGGTTCTCTCAGACACATTTTTCTACCTTTTCGGATATGTGAGACTACCTACGAAAAGGGACTGCTAGAGTTTTCTTTTCCGCCTTATTTTCAAACTCTCTAAACATGAAAATAGTTGGAGTTCTCCCTTTGTCAAACTCATTAAAAATAATGACATTGGACTCCGTCGTCATGATGTTACTCGAGTTCCTCCTTCCTAGGGCCGTAAAATGTACTAGGTTGGATTTGTCTGAAGGACAAACTTACATTGCAAGCATATGCTATCCCCTTCAAGCTTGTTTTCAAAAATAATTGGGGTACTCGCCAGAAATGGTGGGGGAAAATGGAACCATATTATAGTCGTGTTGGCAGTATGTTGCTCTTGAACATGGCACTTGTCTGCATTCATGTCGGGTTGGGGACATCTCACTTCGTCATTTGTTTGCCTCCATGGGTTTAGGTAATCTTTTTTTACCACTTAACTGCTCTTTTCCATGTCACCATGACCTCAGATCCCTTGATGTAAAATGATTCCAAAACCAGTGTCGTGCCACCAATATGTTCAAGAGAAGTTTGCCTCTGAAGTTTTCAACCTCCCTCTAATTCTATGCTCGTCTTGATTCAAAAACATCATATTCCTCTGTCTTGTGTCGATGATGTGGGAAACATTATGGCCCACCTTCGATCGAGGTCACTTCCTGTCGACTCCAGTTCATTATCCAGAAAGTTGATCTAGAGATTCCCTTTAGATACGTTGGAGCCTGCATGCCTCAATGGAAGGTTCTTTGCATTCGACGCAAGGTCCACATCATTAGCCTTCGATCGACTGACTCTGCGGGTGTTCGACGTCAGATCATTGTTCACATTCCGTGGATTGTACATTTCGTACCTTGAGAGCCATTGTCATTATTGGTGGTTTCCCTCACCTCTGTTAACGACTTTCATTATTGGATAGTAATCAGACGATTTTCTTGCATTGTCGACTTCAGCCCACATATTCGCATGCTCGAATTTGTACTTTGTTCAGGCCGAGATGGAGCGCAAGACCCTGGGTTTTGTCTGCTAAAATCCAGGTTGCGGGTTCTTTGTGGATTACTATATATGACTCTTCTGATTAGATGGTTGCAACCATACCTAAGTCTATTTTTTGATCCCTACTGCTGGATGGCTGTGTCCATACCTCAGATCTCATTGTTTACGTACTCTATTATGGATGGTTGCACCCATGCCACATGTCATGTATCAGATGTATCAGTTGTATTCGTACTTGCAGGTTTTCTCACAGTAGTGTTTGGTCGAACGCATTCTCATAAAGCATTTCAGCCCTCCCTCTCTCTCGGACCTCATGCTTTAGGGGGCATCTGTTACACAGCATTTTGTCACCATCCCTGCAATCCCTCGCCTAACATATTGGAGGATCTTTCCCATGACCTGTGAGCAGTGTCATACTCTGAAAACACCTTCTTTTTATCCTTCTGCATAAGGACATTATTCTCCTGTTGCACATTTCCTCAAAAATCTCACAAAAACCTATGTTTTGGCCTTGGCGCGGGTAGCTAGTTCACCCCTCGTGCCAATGTGGAGGATGTACATTAGAGCCCGTGCCAGCTGGTGCTCTGTCTCTTTGTTGTGCCCGCACCAACGGTTTTGGCAATGTTTTATAACAAAATAGAGGTGGAAGTTTCCTTTAACCACCTTAGGGATGAGTCACAGGAAGTGTTTAACTTGATGAGCCACGAATCTCCCTCTTTAGGTAGTGGTTTCCTCCTCCCATGGAACACTCCTTGAAGATAGGTATCCCTTCCATGATTATAGGGATCCTAACCTCTCCCTCTCCCTCTATATAAGCAGGCCTTCTCCCTTTATGAAAGCTAGCTAAACCTATAGCCAAGAAGCTGAACTTGGAGAAGAGATACTATAGTTGATTAATTGCTATTGAGAAGGTAGAACCAAGGAGAATTTCGTAGAGAGAGCGCCGTCTGAATTCCCGATGAGCCTTTGTGAGACGCAATCCACTGGAATCCTGTTGGAGGAGACAACAACATTGAAGCTTGGTTGTACTCTTCCTTTCTTTCATTAATATACTCGACTATGGTATTGGTTCCATCATTGTGTTATGTTTATCTGATGCAATTGATTTAATCTTCTTTGACTGACTGATAGTTACAGATGTGAAATAGTATGTTGTATATCGTCTTTGTTTCTTGTGTATGTGCAGGTATCTGATCGTGAGAACAAGCGGATCATGATATTTAAAACCAGGAGCGAGAGGCAGCCACTCTTTTCGATGAAAAAAATAGCATAGGACCTCCGGTAAGTTATCTATCGAATCTCCATCCATTCATTAACTAGGAATCGATGTTATAGCGTGTCTTTCTTGTGGCTAGACCCACTCTAGGGCTAGTGGGATCGCCTCTATCTGCAGAGGGGATTTAACTCACCAACAATAATAAAGGTGAAAGTAAGCTTTCTGAAAGGGAAACATACTCCACCAAGAAAATCAAGCAGAAAAAAAGTGAGGGTTACTCATCGTGATCAGTGTAATAAAATACGAAGAGAGTGCTCTGAAATATTGAACTAAGTCGGTGGTGGAGCAACCCTTTGTATCCTTTGTGAACATTTCATAAAACAATAAGCACCTGGAATAGTTAAACCCTTGCTATGATCGAGAAAGGGAATTTATTTTATAAAAATATTAAACTAGGTAAAATTTGAATTAGTCACCTAGAAAAAGGTGTGATAAGAGAATTATACTTTGAATTTTATATCAAATATGAAAGGCGAGTAAGGGCATGTTAAAAAGGGTAAGAACCCACTGATTTTATTAGACCCTAAACCAATGGCACTTAACTATGTCATTATTTCCTAGAAAAAGATACTAAAGCAGATAAGGAAACAAAACTTACTTGTTCGAGCCTAAAATGGGAATATGGGTGGTCTACAGTTGCGATGTGCGCCTGTGCAACCTAGAAAGTAATACACTGAAATCCTTGCGTTAAGATGTTGAATATCGGTAAGAACTTCAAGTAGACATGCCATATTAATGAAAAGGGACAAAAACTGAAAATATTATAAAATTTCAACGAACTGGTGAATATACCTTCACATCCATGGATCTTTGTTTTGTTTGAGGAGACATCAGAGAATCTCTGAAGGTTCAGGTATGAATACAAATGTCAGGCCATTACGGTAGATAGTTGCATTCCCAAATAATTTGGTGGCATCCTAGAAAACTTGTTGCATAAACAGTAAACCTGTGGAAGAATTGAAACCCTCAACCTGAAGCACGACATTATTGTTGAAGGAAAAATAAGAACATGTCATGATAATGGTTGACCCAAGAGTGGGAAATCACCTAGAACTAGAAAAAGCCATACTAGGAAGGGAAAAACCATTACGAGATAGAGATTTACAGTCATGGAATGAGAATCCTCATAGAGCCAACTACAATTTCACAAGACAGGGCAAAAGAACAGAGTGTTAACAAGGAGAAAACTCAAATGGATCCATTGATTCCATATGAGAAAAACGCCATGACTAAGTCGAGGAAGAGCATAAACAATTACCTCCATACACTTGTAAGTTACCTGAGAGTCTTTTGTTGAGATTTGGTTCCATAAAAGGAGCATAATATTACCAAACAAGCTAAAGGGTGTAAGAAGTGGAGAACTGGAGAAGATTTGGCAGAACCGAATGATTGAAAGTTACCATAGAATAACTAACTCTTGAGTTACCAAAACCTTCTACTGTAGACGTGAAGATTACCAATATGATATCTTATGATTCAAGGATGTGACAGGATGTAATAAAGAGATATCACATACAAAGTATAATCCATAAAATGAGTGGTTAAGACATGTTATATTTTTGGATCTCGTATTAATCATATTAATGTGTGTTTGGTGTGATATTATTGAGAACCGAGGTGCACATTAAACCTTGTAAAATCAACTACCAGGATGGCAATGTACATTATGTGTAACGTACGAAAGATCCAAATTATACCCTGGGTCAGATATATCAAGTGGAAAGGGGCATAATATTTTCCTCCAACAATGATAGAATATTTTAATATATATATACACATATGCAGAGAAATACCATCACTCCCAGCTATAAAGAAATTGATAATTCCATAACTCTCATCCAATGACTAGGTTAAACATGTAACTTGGAACGGTTGCCAGAATACTCACTACATATATATATATATATATATAAGGTACCAATATGATATCTTATGATTGAAATACCATCATAAGAAATAAGACAAAGGTCAAGTGAATATGTTGGAAAGTGGTCGAATACCACAATAGACAACCTTACAATGGTAAATCATAAGGGTAGAGTATATTTATAATTAAAAAAATCATTAATAATTTTGTTGCACATTTTTATTAAGTCGTTCCTTCTAAGGATACAGGTTTATTAAAAAAAATGGTTAATAGTACTTTAACATAAGAGTAAGGAGAGGCTCGTGACAGTACTGATGGTGAATTAGTGCTCTTGTATGCGTAAATAATTGTAAAGGATTTTATGCATATTAATATAGTATGCAAGAAACCATGACGACT
Source organism: Pinus albicaulis (assembly GCA_034641835.2). Taxonomy (NCBI): domain Eukaryota; kingdom Viridiplantae; phylum Streptophyta; class Pinopsida; order Pinales; family Pinaceae; genus Pinus; species Pinus albicaulis. The sequence continues at coordinate 813,975,042 of CM076569.1, read as the reverse complement.
ACGAGAGAGGATATTTGTGTAACTATGCATAAACTTTATTATAAGTTTTTGAATGTTACAAAGAATGTATATCACTATAACAACAATGTATTTAAAAGTGACTATTTTAATAACAATGTATCAATAAGAAATTTCAGAAGGAAAAAGGTGTGCCCTTCCATATGAACATGCATAGATGATACTAATGTGGTAAGGGAAAAAAAGATTATGTGGCAGTTTAATGCATGTTAGACCAACTTAATGATAAATCTAGCAGTACCCAGACGTTGTTAATTACATTGGCTTCTCAAATGTCATGCATGCCAATGTAATTTTACAATTTGTTGACCTAGTGATGGTGTTAGTATGAATGAGCTGATATACATAATGCATATAACAATATTGCATTTTATCCTTTATAAATTCATCCAATATTTGTGCATATATTTATTGACACCACACATTAAACCTATTAGTTAAGTCTGTTATGTTGTGGAAATGTAGTGTCTTCATTGTCATCGCCAAAAAAAAAATTTGGATGCCATTTTGAATCTATTGGTAGTGTTGATTTATTTAACCAAGAAAAGTGTTTGTGATTGACTTCAATTGAGTAATGTTTCATCTTGATCTTTATTTAGACATATATGCATGTTAACTGTCATTTTGCACACATGTTTTTCTACACTCCTCACGCAAATTTTTTTCTACAATCCAAAAAAAAAACTTATTACCATCATAAGATTAATCAATCAATTAGAAATTTAATCAACACTACATAATAATCAATTAATTAGAATTTTGGGATTATTAAATTTTGGAACATAAAAAGCTTGGGTTAAAAAATACTAAGTGTATTTGTGATTTCACATTTTGCTATTGAATAGTAATATTAAACAACATCTATTTTTAATGTGTAAGAGGAAGAAGTTTTATGTGGAAAATGAGTAGCCGAAGCACTGAAATTTTTTTTGTTTGGAAATATTTTGTGCCACTGCATACATTTGTGCAAGCTACAAATTAAAAAATTAATTCGTAGATTTTGATGTTAGCAGGGCATCATTCAAACACTTAATAAAATTTACTCTAAAGCATAATGCAATGCTCACTGATTATCGGTCTTTTTATCTAATATCAATTTTAAAATATTCAAATGATATGCATAGGAGGGATATTTATAGGAGAAGCTTTATCCATTCACACTCAATGCTTTGAGCAGGCTATCCCTCAATGCACTATTTCTACATGTTATCAAACTTCGAGTTTCACAATATTTTTAACACATAAGTTAAGTAAACTTAATTCGCTCTACAAATATTCCCCCTCCATACAATTATTTATAGACTGAAAATTGTAATTTTTTATGTTACTTGATACACTTTTTTTTTTGTTTTGGAACAACATTTGAATTGGCAAACCAAGTCTAGAAATTACTTTATCTTCACAAATTTCTTCTGTAATTTTTCTCACATTATTTCAATGATGAAATTGTTATGATTAAAATTGAAATTTGTGGAACACAGATGTGCAAGAATGCATATTAAGTAAAGGCTTCCTTTGCATTTTCATTTCTTGTTTAGATGTTTGGGTTTTTCCTAAAATTGAATAATGAAATTTGCAAATTTATTTATTTCCTTAATTAAAAAAATTGATTTAAGGTAGCCAAATAAACATAATTTTAATAGTATTTATCCATTCATCGATTCATTTTAGCATTCCTTCCAATTCGCCAAAAGGAAGTGATTTATTGCTAAACCCCACGATCGCACTCTACATTCGATCATGGTGTTATGCGACATGTTAAATCAAAATATTTTTAATGGATCAAAGCAATCGTAGAAGATAAATAAACTGTGAAGAATAAAATATTAAAGACTAAGGGTTAATTCCGACACACGAGGATTAGATACCTCATCTTAAATAAATAAATCATATCATCCAAGTTTAAATAAAAGTAAATTCAAATAGAGAAAAAAGAATATGTGGACGCCATACCAGGAAAAGATAAACCCCAGAGTTGAAAACGTTACAAGTGTTTGTAAATGAGAGTAATTATTAGTTTATGCAAATAAATATTACACTATTTAGAATATCTAGAAAAATATTTTCTTGCCTTACTTACACTAAATTTTTTCGAGTAGCTAATTAGTGAAAAAAAAATCACAAATTGCATAAAATTACTTTACTTCCATAAAAAGAGAATTAACATAGATTATTATAGCTCTTAGGATCACTACACAAAAAAATTTATTAACTATGATGGGTAGCTATTGATCAAGATTCTTTGGTCTTCAACTTGATGATGGAAGAAGTTGAAACTTACGATGTACATGTCTCTACATGCAAGCCAATATGCCTTCAATGAAATGTAGTTTATCCTACAGATGCCCTTGACCCCTTTGGAAATTTTATAATCTATCCTGTTCCACCACTGGTTGCATTGGATATCATTCGTGAATGAGACTACCATATTATAGTCATCATGTCTACCTCTTACGATTCATTCCAAAAGCATATTGAGATATGCAAGCTCATTGCCAAAGTTTTGTTGATCAGATGGAAGGTCATTAAAATCAAGTCAGTTAATAGGGTTGGGATCTATAACCTCTCCTAACCAATGCTCTCCAAGTGATGTTGACTTGACTCTCCTCGTTCACCAACTCCACTCCTTACTGTACCTCATTCACATGGTATCATGTATTTCACCATAAAACAAAAAAGACAAAAATATAATAATGCTATGGATGGGCTAAAATAACAAAACCTTTTATGTTAAACATAACAACAAGCTAACTCAGAACAACAAAACCAGCCTAAACTTCCACTACAATGAATCGAGACATAGTTTGAAAAGAAAATATCTAAATGAGTAGTAAAAAACTAGAAAAGAAAACTTATGGAGCCACCCAAAATATATATACAAAAAATTCAAATAGAAACCAAAATGTGTAAACCATTATACTAGCTAATAATAAGATAAAATAGTAAAATGACCTCCCCACCGAAAGAAAAAAGAAAAAAAAAAGTGAAATACACCAAAAATAATCAAAGGAAATTTCAACTTATGGGAATTCCAACTTACGTCATTATTGAGATGAGAAACAATCAAATAACATGTTATCATGCTTTTGAATAAATGAATTTAATTCCCATGGGTATCATGTATATATATATATATATAACTCTCTATAATTCAATAGCATTACCCTATGTCGTTGTAGATTGCCATTGATTTAGTTGTTTCCATTCTCCTGGTGTAAAAACTTATTTTCCCCATCTTTCCCATTTCTCGTTAACATAATTTGTTGGGTGAATTTATGCGTAATCAAGAGATAATTTCAATTCTTAATAATATTTAATCTAACGTATTATATAATTCTTACTGTTTTTTTAATAAATTCATCAACATTATAAAATAACTTTTTCGACATTTAATGAATGGATGAATACATAAAAATAACTCCATGACTATAAATATTTGTTTTATCAAACTGGAAGGTTGTATATAAGAATGATATGTGCAGAATAACATTCGTTCCCTCTTTTTTACACCTTCGTATAGATTGTGCCTTCACACACATCAAATTCTCACTCCATCGATTAGAGGATATAAAAATATTAATTAAGGATTAATCCTATGATTAACGAATATATATCTTCGCATCTTAATAGTTAATAATGAAATGGTTGTTGCTCACATTGAAATTTGAGGAGTGAAAAGATGAAAAATTAATTTATGAAGGAAATGTGGGGTTTTTGTTTTATCATTTGTGACAATTCTTTGTTTGAGAAATTGCATCCACCATATATTATTATTTCCTCTTTCGTACCTCTACACTGCACATAATGAATGACATCTCTGCACCCCTTGAACTCTACAATTATGTCCATCTAACAATTATAACAAACTATTAATATTTGCATATCATCTCTTTCCATTTCTACTATTGATAGATTGTGAAAAATGTGCAAGTGTAGATTCATACATTGTGCGGAGCCCAAAAATTAATAGTGAGAAAGTACTAAGAAATATTATATGTGTGTGTGTGTGTGTGTGTGTCCTTTGCACTTTTTCACTCTTGCATGTTCGCTATCTACACAATGGAAACTCTATGTTCATAATGAAATCTTCCTCCATAAAATCAAAGTTTCTCTCACATTTCTGCACTCTTCTCAATGAAAGATTTTGCATATTTCTCTATTTCTTGCATATATTTTTCTCATTTCACTATGTCTGCGTCGATATTTTCTTATGTAATTGTGGTCGCATTATTTTAATAATGAAATATCAGGTGGCACATTGAAAATTGTGTACCACATAGTGCCTCACATATTATTTATATGTTTTAGGTATTTTGCAATGTTTAATGATGAAATGTATTAAAAAAAAACTTTAATTAAATAAATCAATTTATATACCATGATAGATATGTTTTTAAAACTGTTTATTCATTTATTGATGCATTTCAACATTTCTTTCAATTCAACAAAATCAAATAACATAATGGAACTTGTTTTATCAGTTTTATATTTCAAAGATAAAATATGCATGATAAATCTGCATGCTCCACTAGTTGCATTTATTTCAATATTAATGGAAACCATTGTAATGAAAAAAACATAATTAATTCATAATTACTATATTTATATAATCATTAAAAATTTCTGTTATTGTAAAATCTTTCGGCAATTGTACCAAAAAGACCTTACTTAAGCTATGGATGACATATAGCCCTAACAACAGAAATGGTTGTAAAAGTATTTAGATTTGTAATTGACAATCAAAACTAATCCTTCAAAAATCCAGATCTATGAAGTAAAGCAGTCAAATAGCAAAATGAAATAGTAATTGATGCAAAAATAACTCCAAGTAACCAATGGACAAGACAAGTTTAAAGAATGGTATTTTCTATTATGTAACACCTGGTGAAGGAAACAAGTAAATGTTACCAGTTCCCCTCAATGGGATGGGTTCTTGGTTGTCCTCAATGCCTGAACGTCGCGAGCTTCTCTCTCTCAATGATGTAGAAAAACCAAATATGTGGTGAACTCAAGTGGGAGCTCAAATGTCAAAAGAAAATGATAATGAAAATGAGAATAATTGAAGTGAGGAATGAATGGAAAAACCCTCCTATTTAAAACAAAATATTGATTTATCCTCGAAAATAGAGAATAATAAAATATTATTAACCATAATCTAGATCTAGTCGCTTGGAATTTTTTATTATATTTTGTTGGAGGAAAAAGGTATTTAAATTGGTTAAATACATTTATTTATAAAGAATAATAAAATAAATTATTTAATTATCATTTCAAGAATGTGGTTAAGGAATAATAAACAAATAATGATTTGTTTAATTATTCCTAGGCGTTTTAGTCAAATTTAACAAGGAATAATAACTAGATAATGATTGAATTAATTATTCCTAGAGAAAAATAACATAATAATGATTTATCTAATTATTTCTCATAATTGGGTTAAATATGACCCAAAATATTATTTAAAAAATGGTTTAATTAATTCTTCATAGAGAAAAATCAAACAAATAATGGTTTATTTAATTATTCACCATGGGGTTTCTTGTTTTAACCATAAATAACTTCATAAAATATGGTTTATTAAATTATTTCTTATAGTGAAAGAAATTTTACTATGGTAAAATTGGTCTTACATGGTGTACTTTGATCCATATAGTTAGGAATAGCTAGATGATCAATTTTTGGTAATAATAATTTCAATATAGACACAAATATGGACAACAAAAGTAGTAATAATTAAGTAGATTGCATGCAATCAGAATAGATTCCATAGTTCATGTAATTTGGACAAATAACAGTTTATGCATTATTATATTCAATGTGATTTTTATAAGTAACTATTGTACCAAATAAATATCTACCCACATGGATTCTAGGGTAGTATTGTGGAATCGATGATCATGGTTGCATTAATCGAGAAATATTTATTCATATGTACATAACCTAACAAAACAAAAATCTAACACTGAGTCCTTTACACATACTTCCATAAATTTCACAACAAATCTTAGATTTGTGGAGATGTTGGCATCGAATTCTCTAATATATAACCTTTACTGGCTATAATATTTGAGCATTGAGAAAACTACAATTAGAAACAACTGCCTCTTTTCTTTTTTCATTACAAACGTCTCTCAACTTCTTCGTCGTCCTCATTGAGAAGAATATGATAAATGAGAATAGAAGACAAAGAACACTATAAATTCTCTTACCATTAAGAGTGCATCTATAAGATATTAGTTTCTCATAAATGTAAAATGGACTTGTTCCTTCATTCCTTCCTATAAACTAAACTTTGGCCCTTGATATTGTAAAGATTATGGATTTACTAAGTGATGTCTATTGTTCCATGCTTTTTTATACAACACTTAAAGAATAATTCTCAAACTTCATCCTCCATCTCATTTCTAGATTTTGAACAATGATCCATATTTCTTTTTTTCTATCTTTCCTTGTTCATTATGACCTGGAAAAACTTTAGGCAAGGGGAACTTATTACAATTTCTTCTTACTGTAAAAAATATAAAAACTTGACAAATTTGTAACATGAATAAACAAGAACCACTATCAAAATTCAATAGCATTGAATTCGCATAAGCTCTAAATATATAATAATTTTACAATTACTATACTAAAAACATTTATGATTTCAATAGTACCTACCATTAAGATATGAGAATAAATTTGTTAGTCATAGGATTAAGCCTTTATTAATTTTTTACTATCGACTAATCCATGTTGTGTGAAGTTGTTATGTGCAAATGGGTAATGTATGTGAAGGTGTAAAAAATGAGGGAACAAAGGTTTTTCCACACATATCATTCTTTTGCACATCCTTCCAGACTGTTAAAACACCTATTGGTTGTATAAACATGTTTATGCATGGATTCGTTGAATAATTGCCAAAAATATTGTTCTCTAATATCAATGGATAATATATTCTTGAATTTTTAACGAGTAATCATTACAAAATGTGCTAGAGTAAGTTTTGTTAAGCATTGGAACGATGTCTTGATTACGTGTTGATTCACCAAATAAATGCATATGCTAGCTAGGAAGATATATTTTTTTCATCAAGGATTAACCCTCAATTATTATTTTAGTATGTTACTAAGCACTTTAATAAGGATGTTGTGATTATATATATATATATATATATATATATATATATATATATATATATATATATATATATATATATATATATATATATATATATATATATATATATATATATATGTGTGTGTGTATATATGTATATATATGTATATGTATATATGTATATATATGTATATATATATATATATATATGTGTATATATATGTATATGTATATGTATATGTATATGTATATGTATATATATATATATATATATATATATATATATATATATATATATGGTACTCCATGCTATTAGAGGTTAGTTTAATTTATGTAACATTACACGAAAAAATTGCGAGAAAATGAGGCAATTTGCGTAAGAAGTCTACGAAGCATATTGTTTCAATCTACTGTAATAGATACTATCTCGGAACTCTATGAATTTTCTTGACTTGTTTACAAGTATTAAATTCTGCTAAGAAATCGAATGATGTGCCAGTTACACATTGATTGTATGAATGAATCCCAAAAATACTATTTTATAATATTGATAAATATGATCTTCTTGTTATGTTTACAGTGGATAATAATTACACAATATATTAACCTAAATTATATTAATAATTCAAATGATATAAGTTCTCTGTTGGAAGTGAGGATTTACGAAACAAGCTTCCATTTTGTGGAAGAAATATGCAAATTGAAAGAAGTGTGCGAGGGTGATCTACACATTTCTTTCAATTTTCTATGATGTATACTAGTTGTGAAGACCTGTGCATATTCTATACTTGTTTACAAACAATAAATTTATCAAGCATGTAAATGACGTTTTGAATACACATGGGTCTGCCGAGTAAATCACAAAAACACTATTTATAGTATCGATAGATGTGATTTTATTGATATGTTTACAACCAATAATCATTACATAGTGCATCAAATTAAAAGTTATTAAGTGTTTGAGTGATGAAATGATTGCACATCAATTCATTGAATAGATACTAATAGTACTGCTAATCTGTAATTACTTTTTCAATGTTGATTGTGGATTCATCTATACTATAGTTAGTATATGTCACTACTGGTTCTCGCATCTTTGGAGACATTTTCATGTCAACGTAGTTTTCCCATATATACCTGATCTGCACACTTCTCCTTTCTTAGATGTTCTAATAGTAAATCATTTGAAATATACAGGTAATATATTATCGTTAAAAATATATAATATGTTATAAACAGTAATGTTTACCGGTAATCCTTAATTATATCAGTATATGGTGTGACATGTACAAATTATATGAATAAAATTCTTGAATTTGGCCCCTGTAATAGTGACGTGTGCTAATCGGATAAACATCCATACTAATTCTTTATTTGATTTAAATAAATGTAGAACCTGCACAAAAAGACGACCTTAATAACACATTTTGTGGAATGTGGAGATGTGGATAAAGATTTCATTGCGCACATTGCAGAAATTCTATGTAGTGCAGAAGTGCGAATGAAGCTATGAAAATAATGATTTCATTATAAAATGTATAGAGGTACGAAGGAAAGCTATGCGAAGGTGGATTTCATATTGTGGGATGCATAGGTGTGATTACAAAAAATAATGGTAGATTGTTGATATGCAAGAACTCTCAGATAAAGACAAAATGTAGGCCCTACAGAAAGAGACATTTCCTTAAAAATTGACTTGCAGTAGAGGTAAAGATTGTGTAGAGTTGTAACTATTAATCTTGTTATTTTATATACATACATGCCAAAATATGAATAATCTTATGGCACACATCCATTACATTAGATTATGTAAATTCACTTTATTCATAGTTTAAGTTATATAATTACCAAATATTATATGTCTTATCACAATATTTTTAAAAAGAGATACAATAATTCTACAAAAATATATAATAAATGAAAAAAAAATATTTATATATCCTTGAAACTATGAAATTTCACTTTCTCATTTTTAAAATTATATAATTATAAACAATATTTATATGATGAAGGACTACAAAATAGTAATTATTTTTTAGACACTCTATAATCAACTTGTTTATTTCCTTGAATGATGTTTAAGTAGCGTACTCATCCCTCTTCAAATTCTCATTGATATCTACAAAATCCATCACACTACCACGAAACTAACATTGCTAAAACTATAGAGGCAAAGTGAAGCTACTACTACATTGTTTATTGTCATTAGATGACAAACATTGGAGTTTACAATGTTTAAGTTTAAGTAGTCAATTTGGACTAGTATCACTTTGCAAGTAGGAAATGGCCCTAGCGTTTTCATCATGAATAAATAGAAAATAAAAAATATTTATTAGTTTTTTATTTTTGGAATAGGAAATTGACAACAATTTTTTTCATAATTATTACTAAAGCTAGATTAATGCTTTTTTATGAAATATGAATATAGGTTAAATATGTTAAATCAAACAAAATGTATGTGCAAGTTGTTTTCTATCGTATTTAAAATAAAATAAAAATAGTTTCAAATAATTTGACATAGACGTGGGAAGTTGCAAAGGATATGTAGTTTCCTCTAACATTTTGAAAAGTCCTAGAAATCATACTCAAATTTATAACCCTGCAAGGAAATTAGGAGCCTCCTTGTCCATTTTAAAAGTAGCTATTATACTTTCAAACAAATCATTAAAGAGTCCAAAATTACCATATTTAAAAGTAAAACCTATAAGCATTAATAATTAATAAATACGTCAATTTCTTAAAGGACTCCATTGTAAGAAAGTTAAGTATCAAGTCTAATATATATTAAAAATAACATTGAAAATATTAATATTCAAATATAATATACTTTTGAAATATTAATATTCAAATATAATATATTTTTGAAAGGAGAACAAAAATATTATATTTAAATTCTAACACACTCTTTAGAATTCTAGAAGAATATTAAATTTCCATACACTTTCGAAAAGATACTTGATAAATATATAAAAAAACCATAATATAATTTCAAGGGATATATTAGTTCATTGTGTTCGAAAGAAATTTTTTTTTTAAATAAAAATTCAATAGTACGTTAAACTAACAACACCCATAATTTTTTAGCACGAATGGTGGGCGAAAGACATGTTTACTTGGAATGAAAAATGTCAAACATAGAATATCTTCGGAGCTTGCAACTCGTACTAACCTTCCAAGAATAATTGTTCTCACCATCCATAATCCTTTCAATAATGACGTTTTATGAGTCTTCTTGAATAAATTTCCAACCTTGCTCATCACTATATATGTTAGAAATTAATGGAGAACGTTAAGTTAGGATAGGATTGAGATTCTAATTCTAGATTTTAGATCCTAATATTCAGGGAGTGGTTCAAACCACCCGATTGTGAGCAAGCCTATATGTACTAGGCTGTTCTCTTGATTGATGCATTAGATTATGTGAGTGTGTTTGTACACTCTCCAGGTTCTCACCTGGAGAGCCATTTCATTCATTTTAACATGGTATCAGAGCTTCAGGTCGAAGTTGAATGGACCTATGCTATATAGAGATATGAGGACGTGAGGTTCCGTGGAGGATTGCTACAGTTGCGTGTTGTGAAACGATCTGCATGAAAAGAGCTCGAAATGTAGTGTGAATCTACTGTGTTGTTAACAACGTGTTTAGAATCGCGGCATTTAGAGAGTGGATTGGATCGGATCTCATCTAATTGCCAAGAGATCGAGATTGATCTTTCTCGATCAATTTCTGCAGCCTTTGGAGCGGCTAGGCTATGACAGTGGGACGTTTGGTGGAGCGGCCTTTGGAGCAGTCGTTAAGTGCCTTTGGAGTGCCACATGGAGCCAGCACTGGTGCAATTTTCTGTGCCTATACCGGCAGGAGGCAGCTTGGGTCGTGGATCCCAGCTGTGTGAGGACGTCACAATTTTTGTGGGAAATTTTCACAGCTCATGATCGATAGCCCAGAACCTTTCATCCGTGCTTCTGAATTTTTTTGCAGGCAGGCTGTGGAAGGAAGCGGAAGGGCATGGCACCAGTGTGCGTGATATTTGTTGCGTCAAGCAGTGGAGTGGACGTTGTGACTATGGCTTGATCTGCTACTATCGGTTTCATCTGGAAAGCTCGTGATAACGCTGCATTCAGATTTGGCGAGTGCAACTGCATACTAGTGTTGGAGCTATCCTGATGACTGTCTGGTTTTTTTTTCTTGGGTCGATCTCTAACTGATTAAAGACACTTCAACGGGATATATCTACTCTTATTTTTTGAAGGATGTAAGTAGGTGAATGTTTCTTTTGATTGGTTTGATTTCTTGTTTACATAGAGATTTTGTATCATCACGAATCTTGTCTGTGAATAATGAGAAAATCTTGGCATTGAGATCTTCATTGTTGGATATTCACCTGCTCTTCCGAACTTAATATTTACATAGATGTTTCCTGAGTGGTTCGTTGGATTGTTTCAATTATGAGTTGTAACTACTGGAAAGTAGTTTTTGAGCTATTTTTTTGTGACCAGTAAGCGTGAAGTGAGGAGCTGGCATGGATTCCAGTGGTGGTGGTTTCTCAATTTTTGGAACAACAGATAAACATTCAGCTGAAAATAATCAAGTTCCAATGCACTTGATCTTGTTTCAGATTTGCGTGTTGCTGTATGATCTAGAAGATTCATTCTAAAATTTTATTGTTTAACAAACCTAGAATTTGCAGGTTGTGGAGATCCCAAAATCAATTGCAAATGGATGGTGATAGCGTTTCCAGTTTGTTGAGAGGTCATTTGCTGCTCGTCGCAAGAGCTGAGGGCACTAAGCCCTACATGGCATAGAAGCTACAGTATACAAGGTTCTACTATTGAAGAGCTGTGAAAGGGAGGATTCCCGCCTGCGTGGTAACGGGGTTGTTGGAGCTCGTAAGAGGACCGAGTGGAGTCGAAATCTGGAAGCAAGACAAAACCAGATAAGCTGGACCTTTTAACAACATGTCTATATTTTTAGATATTTTTCTGATGATGATGATAATTATATTCTCATGTTGGCATTTGGAGGCATTAGCATGAGTAGTATTTTTAAGTCTGGAATTTTTTCAGAAAAACAATGTGGTTCTGTTGAAGACCACGAGAAACAAGAGGCACACTCTGTTGTGCAGGATCTTGATATTGAAGAGTCACAAGTTGATCTTCCGGAAGGATGTAAAGATGAAAAAAGTGTTGAAGATCAATTGGACAAGCCACATGAAGCTGATGGCGAAGACGTGGCAGAAGAAGACAGAGCTGGAGAGAATTTAAAATGTGATAATCTCATCAATATTTATGTGTGTGAAGATGACAAAATTGCTGAAATTTACACACGTGACACCAAAAATGGTGAGAGAAAACAGTTTCCTATTAAGCTTGTCATAATTTTCAAAAGGGCGAGGATAAGCGTTCAAGCTTTCCATCATTGGGGAAGAAATGCGGCGAAGATACATCACTATCTCATGACAAAGAAAGTGAAGATGAAGCCTCATCCACGAATGAACAAATATGATCTCACAAGCATAAATACCAAGATGAAAACTCTGTTACCAAGTTTTTTATGTCTTTTTACCATTGTAAGCCTAGCTGAGACTAGACCAGTAGGCGTATGTTATCATATGTTATTGTTCTGTACCCTTTCTCCATTAAGGGGGAGTGTTAGAAATTAATGGATAAAGTTAAGTTAGGATAGGATTGAGATTCTAATTCTAGATATTAGATCCTAATATTCAGGGAGTGGTTCAAACCACCCGATTGTGAGCAAGCCTATATGTACTAGACTGTTCCCTTGATTGATGCATGAGATTGTGTGAGTGTGTTTGTACACTCTCCAGGTTCTCACCTGGAGAGCCATTTCATTCATTTCAACAATATACCTGCTCACTACTTCCAAACACAAATTAAGTAGTTTTCTCAAATAAAACCACAACTCAAAAACCAAAATTCCAAGAAATTAATTCAAGATGTTGAATGACACTCAAGGTGAGATTCGTGTCAAATACCATAGGAATATGAATCTTCAATTCCTCCTCAAAATGTCTCTCATTATTATATTCTTTCACCTACATTGTCATTTCCATAATAAGTATACTAAAATTTAAACCACCCCCAAAAGTTCACGCATTCATATTCATTTTCATATGAATATAGTCTCCTACTTTTGAATCCCAATAAGTACAAGCATGGTTTTGGATTCAATTTCTCCTTTGCATTATGAATACTCTCACGTTGATTTCTCCTCTTCGTTAAGAGTACTCTCCACTCCCACTCACCTAGTGTATCTCTATAATCATTCGTAGGTGTCTCCTAAAATGGATTGGAATAGAGCCTTTGAGGGACACCATAGGCCATGCTTCTAGATCGTTACACATTGATTTCTTGAATTATCGACCATCATCTCAAGAACAAAAGTGTGGATGACAATTTGAAAATATGGGACCATTAAATCAACTTTTACTTACTAAGTAGACTTAAAAATTGCCTCTATGGTGTCATGATAGTTCACAAGTTAGCATGGATTGAAAAAAAATGCAGATAAGCTATGAATATAATTTTAATTAGTCAAAGTTTAATTAAAAATGCTAGAATTGTACTAGTAGTTTCATTTTCCAACAATAATGTAGAACATCAAAAGAGTATTGAATTGTTGTACCCTTCTACATAAAAATAAAAATTTGAAAACATGTGAATATAGATATTTTATGTCTAACCACGATTTATATGTAACATGCATCATATAGATAGGTCCTCCTCCGACACTAGTTCTTAAAATCAAGGTAGATATTTTGATCGCGAGAACAAAAGGAATCCTTCATCTATATGCACAAAAAATTATGGTTATTCTTTGAGGAATTAAAAGAGATGGTAAATAGTTCAATAACATGAGAATAAGGCATCCTTTATATAAATTCATAGTGGCATCATATTTATTCTTCAAAGAATGATGAGAAACATCCTAATCTTGTAGAACAACAACTCCTTCTTCTTCCTCAATCCACAACTCACCACTAGTTACTGCTTCTAAAATATAAGCTTTAACTTCTTTAAATTTTCCCTCTAACAAAGATACTTCAACAAGTAATTTCCATACATCTTCCTCACAAGGCTTTTCAAATTCATAATTTCTATTAAAAAAACGTGTCCACCTATTTCCCACACTACAGGATTCACTTGAGTGTCTAATATCCCTTCATCCACTTATGCCAAAGCTTAATTTTCTACATATCACGTGTTACAAAAACCACTCAAGGGTTTTAGAAATATTCCAAGGAATTGTAAATTTTACCAAATTAAAAAATAATACCTTGACACCACCATCAATCTACTACATTGCATGAGAAGGAAAAAACTATATGCCACTTCACTGTACGTGAGGATACATCAAAACCATTTTTCCAGAATCGGCAATGAGAAAATAGTATGGTATGATATTATCTTGAATACATATCCAAGAGCTGCCAATGGCATTATAGAGGTCCTACAAAGTATTGGCCCGTACAAAAACAAAGCCTCTCACAAGATATTAATATAGATTAGAGATAGTGACCCTCCTTTCTCAGCCTTCAATGAAACTCTTTTCTTGGGAGATTTTTCAATAGGGAAAGGAAATACAAAGTAATAAGCCTTCCATAGTGGTTAGATTTATTATTATAAATTGAAAATTTTTTATCATCATAATTGTAATATTGTCTCTATAGTCCAGAAAACATTATTGAAGCCAATGAACTCAAAATTGAGAAAAGAATGTGTCTTCTTGAACTTCTAGTTACTCTTCAACTGTTATATGGAAACACTTGCATCAACCAAAGAATAAATAAGTGTAAATAGAATAGTACTATTACTTGAAAGTGCAGAGGGTTTACAGTTTTAAAAGCTCTCAGGCTATTGTAACCAAGACAAAAATATGGTTTCTAGCCTCAACAACCAAATGGATAGATAATAGTAAACTATCATGGTCAATGCATTAGGGAAAGAAATCCAATACTCTTGGAATGAGAAACATATTCACATATTCAATTCGACTCACTCACAATATAAATAATGCTAAATGAATGTGGGGTATAATTTTCAGTTATATCCTCGTACCATCAGTCCTATAAATAAATGAAATTATATTTAGGAGCTATATCCTATGGCTTATTGATGTTTCATCACCATCTAAATTACCCTAGAAATCAACAAAATGTTATTTAAAGAGAGTGTCCATCAATCAAAGAAATGGATACCATTTTGGAAAATTGATGCAACAACATCGAACCTACAAGTAAAATATCTTTGACTAGACCTAGAGGTCATTCATTTATTAAGGATGTTGGTTTCCTAATTGTCCATTTTTTGTAAGTTTCTATGTTTCTAGGAATTCTATAAAAATTGCAATTTTAATGTAATTTCTATGAGATCTTTGTCTAAGAACAAATATCTATAGATTGAGTGAGTTAGAAAATATTGGAATAATATATACTTATGGAGATGATTTTGTGGATCTAGAGAATTCTTAGGATTTTATAGTTGAGTGAATCATGGATGTGAACTAATTCTAGTTCAGGATCATTCTATATATTTTGTAACCATAAAGGGAATACATAGATCACAGAGAGAGCCATCATAGGGAGGAGAGAGAGTCCAAAGTATTAGAGGTTGAGTGTGGCCATAAGGACAATAAGGGATAATACAAAGTAAATTTGGCCATAGGAGGGCCATTTGTAAATTTTGTGTATATATATTCATTAATAGTGGAAGTACTTTTCTTTGATCATTTAATATGTGAAATTGAGCCTCTATAAATTACAAATTTTTTTTTTTTACAATCGATGTTACTCATATGTTATGTATCTTGAATGTAATTATGCTTAGAAGGGATACAAGCATGGAAGAAACATGCAATAGTATAAAAAGATCACAGGTGTTGTGAAGAGTATAATTCTTCCTTGTACAAAACTAGAGTTCAGAGAGGAAAGGTGAAGATGAACCGTGGAAGCTATGGAGGGAAAAAAGCAAGCCATATAGACGAGTGTGTAGAATTTTGGAGCAATTCTTGGGTAGGACAATTGTAGTAGTGGCCAAGTGCATAAAGAATAAATGAGAAGATTTTTTATTTTTATTTTAAAGACTGATGGGAGTACGTCAATTGATGAGAATTGATAAATAGAACTCAAAATGCTCTCGAAACAAGTTAATAAAAATACAACACCAAGGTGGCATGTCCCCGGAGATCTTCCTCAAAACATCAAAGGAGAAGCGTACAAAGGAAGATAGAGATGATTAAATGTCACACGAACATCATAGTAAGCTTATACGTAAAGTGCCATGATGATTTCATACCATTCTATTAGTAGGATAAATGTAGTAGTGGAAAATTGCATAAGGAAGAAAGGAGAAGAAGACTTAGTTTTTCAAGCTTGATCAACGTACGTAAATAGACAAACGTCGAGAAATAGAACTCAAAGTGTTATATAATTTTTTTTATCAAAATACAACACTGAGGTGATATGTGTCGGGAGATATTCCCCAAAAAAACAAAGGAGAAGCATACAAAGGAGCATCGATATGATTATATATCGGGCAGACATGGTAGAAAGCTTACATGTAAAGCATTGGGATGATTTCAAACCATTCTATTTGATATCAAATCAAAAAGAGGTCCACCACAAGTGTTGGCTCCCTTTGGAAGCACAATCCTTTACGCATTAATGAAAAGATCGAGTTAACATGGAGGCTAACCAATGTGTCAAACTTTAGGGTGATTAGAGAGTTTATTTATTAGACACGTAACTATCAAGTGGGTCACAATGATAGTGACTCCTCCTAGAAGGTCAACACACTGAAAGAGGTCAAAGGTCAGGGACATTATTTAGAAAAGGTCAAGATTTGTTAACGATGAAAAATATTCTTATTTCGCAGGTTCTATGCCCTGAGGAGATTAAAAAATTATGCAGTAAGGGAATCAATTGATTGACTCAGTGTGAGGATGATGTGTAAATGTTGTCCAATATAGAAAGTGCTAGGGTGACAAAAAATCTTGTTACATGCGACATATGGAGTAAAGTGGGACCTTTGAGTCGTTGAATTTTCTTGGAGGAAAAATGGAATTGTGCGTATTAATTAGAATGGGCCATGGACAATAATGGATGGATTTTGGGGAAAAACAATCCATAGGAATAATTCCCATTCCCTAGATTTTGTATGCTAGAGGATTTGAGTTTGCATACTATTGGATGGGTCGGGATGATGTAAAGCCAAGAAACGTGTCGTGGGAAGATTAAGAGCTACACACCATAGTTCAAAAGGTTGGACCAAGTCACGAGACTTGGTCAAATTGGGTGAAGTGCAAGGAAACTTTAAGCGCTAGGAGGTAATAAAGTGGTTCATGTATATATGTGATGCATGAGAATCTTTTGATATGGTGGTTATTACTAGAAGAAGTGAATGAATCCTGTAGTTTTATAACAAGGGTTTGAAATACATCCTTATGTCTCCTCCCACTTGGTTTAAAATTAATATTAAAGGGGAATTATTTACTCTTTATTGGGTTGAAGGAAGAACATTCTTGGCTTGATTTAGGACTTGTAGGATTTGTAATATGGCATAAATTAATATTAAAGGGGAATTATTTACTCTTTATTGGGTTGAAGGAAGAACATTCTTGGCTTGATTTAGGCCTTGTAGGATTTGTAATATGGCATATTGCACAACCAATATTAAACTAGAATCATATGGTATTAGGGGTAGAACACTCCGTGAACCTTAGAATAGAGAGTTTGAATTTCTTGGAGAAGAAGTGAAGAAAAAAAATCATACTAATATATAGATGATAGAAAACTCTTTGGACAAACATGGTTGCAGAATCAGATTTCAAGGATTCAAATGAGACAAAGGAGGAATATCTGGAGTTGAAGGATATTAAAGATATTGTATAATCAATAGAAGAGGAGTAGTATAGATCACATTTAGTAGAATGAATCAAACAAATATTTAGCATAGGTGAATTATGATGTTTTTATTCTAACTCTAGTCATGAGGAATTTATGTTTCTATATTGTAGAGAGAGGAAATAAAAAATAGCCACATACCAAGTGAAATTGTGATAGAGGAAGACGAAATAATGGTAGAACCCCCAAAAAAGTTGAAATTGTTGAGATCAGGACAACATGAATTCTAAAAAGAGGAAGTGAAGAGGTGAGCAGTTGAAGTGCAAAAGCATACGAACTTTGAAGTTGGAGAGTATAGGTGCTGAGGTTCTAGTGAAGAGAACCAATGAAAAGGTGATGTCAAGAGGTGGACAGGGTACAAATGACAAGTGAGGGACATGTTACAAAGATAAGAAAGTCTTACTATAACTCATACGTTGATAAGGATAGTTCATATAATAGAAATGAAACAAGGATGACTACTAATATTCATACCAAGGGTTCAAAGAGAGGTCACGATTAGAGTTCCAAAATTGTTTCCATGGGGCAGGTAACAAATGAAGAATTTGAAAGGGGAATGACTTAGTTGAGAGAAGAACTCAATAATATAAAGTAGTTGTTATTAGACTAGGGATATGGTTACATAATTAAAAACAAGAAGGTGATATGGCGTTCATTACAAGTGAAGTTGAGATAAAATATGTATGCCAAATTAAAGAAAGAACTCGCATCAACTGAATGTGACATGGGAGTTCAATATTGTGAACCAAAGTAGGGATCAATCCATGGAGAGGATGAAAGCGATGAATATGGTGAGAACATACCTTTTGAGAGTCTAATAAATTGTTTGTAAGATCAACATATGATGGTAGATTCATTTATTGAGGAAAAAGGGCTTATTGATTTAAAATATGATAATTGATATGTTGATGCAAGAATTGTTGCATATTATGAAAAAACATTATTTTTTTCCTATGCATAGATGAATAACATTCACTGAGTACTATTAAAAATATAAGAAGAGAATTGAATATAAATTATCTCGAGAGTGAAACGATGAAATAATTATCCTATAAAATAAATTGGGGTGAAAACTATATGTGATTTGTAAATGTAGCTATGGTAGAAAAACATGAGGCGGAAAGGATTCTTTTTCTAGACAAGATGCCTGAAACAAAGAATTTTATATTCTATGATGACGTATGTGAGGTTGATGATACTTTTAAACATATGTGTATAGATACTAAATATGTTAAGGAGGAATTTGTTACAATGGACGAATTATATGAAGATCAAATGAATGACTTGTAGATTCTAGTGTGGCATGAGGAAAGGATACATTATGCACCTAAAGCGACTGCAAAGTTTCATGTTTTTGAAACTATGAGCAATTTGTGTCTACAGGTAGTTAAGAATGCAACAATAAACATACTAATTTTTTTCATTTCAGTGGAGAAAACAATCATTGGGAGTTTATCCAAATATAATGGGTACAAATAGTGGAAACTATCAAAAATATGATGTTGTGCAAGGAATATTTTTTTGGCTTTGAGATACTTCAACTTATGAAGTACAAGAAACTTTGGAAAATAGCATGTTGGACTATAGAGGATAAAGGACGAAAATTTCTAAAGAAGAAATCACAACAAAATGTGAATGGAGCAAAAACATGGAGGAAGCCTTGTATAAAGGTATAAATTGTTTATGGAAAATCTGTCATTTTAGTAAGATGCAAAATGTGAGTTTGTTGCATAGGAAAAAAACCTTAATTTGCAAATTAATGGTATGCAACGATGGATGCACAATTTTGTTGAGAATAAGTCTAAAGAACTAGAAATTATAGTAATCATACAAACTTATTGTGCAAGTCAGTAGCAAACAAATTATTGAATTGAGGTATTCCAATAAAATACAATGTTTGACCATGGACATGATGGAGCACGAAGACTAATGAAGAAGGTAATGGTATGGAGTTTCCACAGCATATGAAGCATAGTTAACAAAGAGTTTCAATGGTCCGAAAGGGATTGTATCAGCAAGGTTATGAGGAGGTAGCAAAATAAGAAATGAGATCCTAGAAAGGAAAATGTACAACATATAGTGCAACATGATGATAAAGAAAGAAGATATTGCAACAAGGAAACATAGTAGTTACAACATAAATTCTTGGATCCAGGAGGATTTTAATCACTCTATGGAAGAACATGGACAAGATACCATGCATTTTTTTCACCTTGGGAGTATGATGCAGGAGAATCCAACCTCCAATTCAAATACATTTGACTAGACATAGGGTTCATTCATTTATTAAGGGACTTGACTCCCTATTTGTCATTTTTTTGGAATTTTATGTGTTTTTAAGAATTATATAATGATTGTAATATTAATTTAATTGGTATGGAAAGTGATATTATTCTAAGAAGAAGTCTTTGGATATTTATTGAGTTAGATAAATCTTAGGATACGATATATTTATTGTGAGGATTTTGTGGATCTAGAGTATTATTAGGATTTTATTAGTTGAGTGAATTGGGGATCTGAACTAATTCTAGTTCAATATCCTTTTATATATTTTGTAAGCACAAAGAAATTAGAGAGATCATAGAGGGAGACATGATAGTGAGGAGAGAGAGTCGAGAGGAAAAAAAGGCCGAGTGTGGCCACAAAGCCAATAAGGTTCAATACAATGTAAATTTTGCCTCAGAGAATGATTTTATAAATTATGTGTATATATTTTCATTAATTGAGGAAGCACTCTGCTTTGGGCATTGGATGTGTGAAATTGAGCCTATGTACATTACTATGAATGTTTTCGTATAATCGATATTATTCATATTTCATGAAAATTTAATTTAATTAAGCTCAGGAAGGATTTGAGCATGCAGAAAACACACATAAGTATACGCAGATCAGATATGTTATGAAGAATATAATTCTTCCTCGGAAAAAGCTAGAGTTTGCACAGGAAAAGAACAAAGGAAGCATGGCGGCTATAGAGGGCTGAAAGGAATCCATAGATAGGAGTGCATTAAAGTATTGGGTGATTCTTATGTAGCAGTAGCAAAGTAGTGTCCAAGTGCATAAAGAAGAAAGGAGTAGAAGGTTTGGTGTTTTTAAGATGGATAGGAGTACGTCAAATGATGGATGCTATGAAAAAAAAACTCAATATTTTTTCAAAGAAAGTTCATAAAGAGGCCGTGTTGGGTTGACATGTCTCAATAGGTCATCCGCATAAGAACAAATGAGAATCACATAGAGAAGCGTCGAGATGATTAGATGTTAGGAAGGTGTGGAAGTAAGTTGATGTGCAAAGTGTCAAGATGATTTGGAACCATTCTATGGGATTACAGAATTAAAAAGGAACCATGATGAGTGTTAACTTCCCCTGGAAGTACAAGCATTTTCACATTAATGAAAGAGCAGGATAACATGGAGGACAACCAATGTGTCAAATGGGAGGGTGACGTAGAGTTTCCTTTAGACGTGCAACTATCAAGTTGGACGTGAGGACGTTGACTCGTCTTGGAAGGTCAAGATTAAGGACAATATTTAATAGAGGTCATGATTGATTGATGATAGAAAATATTCTCGTTTCCCCAGTTCTATCTCTCGGGTAGGTTAAACGAGTGTGCAACAAGAGAAGCGTTAGGGTGACTCAATGCTAGGATGACTTGTAAAGGCTAGCCAATAAGGAAAGTGATCGGGTGGCATGAAATATAGATACGTGGAACGGATGGAGTAAAGTAAGATCGTCGATTCTAAGAGGAGAAAGGGAGTTACACACATTATTTAAAAATGCCAAGGATGATAATTAACAGAGGCCAGGGGAAAAATCATTGATGGGAATAATTCACGTTCCCTAGAGTCTGTCTTCGTTCAATTTCATGTACTATAGGATTGGATGGGATGACGTAAGGATGAGAAACGTGTCTCAAATTGATTAAAAGCTTCTTGCCAGAGTTGAAAAGGCAGGACCAGGTTACCAAACTCAAGTCACATTGGGTGAAGCGAGAAGAAATCTCAAGTGACAAGAGCTAATAAAGTGGTCACAACTATGTGTAATGTATGAGCATCTTTGGCTTTGTTCGTTATGGCTAGAATGAGTTCTTGGATCCAATGATTTTATAAAAAGGGTTCAAAATATACCGTTATGGTTCCTCCCACTTGGTTTTAAATAAAAATTAAAGGCGAAATATCTACCCTTAGTTGCGTTGAAGGAAGAACCTTTTTGTCTTAAGTTGGACCTTGTGGGATTTTATAGCCAACATATTGGCCCAACCAATATTGGACAGACATAAAAAAAACAACGAATAAATTTGTCTGTGTTAGAGATGCCCCACTCATTCTCCTCCTTTTGGAATCCTTGATATCGATTTAAAGCACACATGCCATATTGACGCAAATACCATCCAACGTATCTACATTACCAACACCATACACCATAAAAATCAAAGGGTCACTACGCAGAACAATGTAAAATCCATGACAATGGTACCTCACTTCTAACTATTATATTTTATTCATGACGTCAGTCCGCTACTGCATGTAGGGATCAAGATTTTAACCTAACAACATGTCCTATAGAAATCCATAAAAATATTTTGTACATCTAAGGTTAACTGAATACCAAAAAAGAATGTACGGTAAGCTAATACCACAAAATGGATCATAGATGTTCCCCAAGTACATAATAAAATAACGAGAGGATTTTACCTTTTTCCCATCAATAACAATTTGTAAAACACTCGACGGTGCTAAACCTATTGTTTTGAGATGAGGTTCAACTTGCACAGTTTCTCTTGCACAAGTAAATGTGGTAGATACCAATTTTTGTTGAGTAGATCTTAACTTACTATTTTGGATTGGCATCATCAATGACAACATAAGTATGAACAAACATGCGCTTCTGTGTTTGAAGGGAAGGATTTATTGATTCATTGTCATCTTAGTGGTTATTTGTCACTTTAAATGGTGTGAAAATTATTCCAATTAGGAGCTTTCCATTGGGGATAGAGATAGTTCCATTTGTCCCACATGTAGTGTAGCTACTATATTTTGGTTTTCAATTTAAATATAAATCACTAATTTTATGTTTACAATTCTTTTCTTATTTGAGAAGGATAATTTTCAACTTGTTTTCAAGTATTTGATAAAGATTAATTGGTTTCAAATTATATCTTTTATTATATTCATAGGAATGTTGTATGGCCCAATATGTGAGAGATGTATAATTTCTCTTGTAAATTTTTAATAGAGATTATGAATCTATAAATAGGGTTTCTATAATATCATGGTCGAGTGACATGACTTCAATGTCAACTACTTATGAAATAAATATCAACTTTTAATATGTGACTAGTACTAAGAATATTATACAATATTCTATCCATATTAAATTACTACCATTTACCTAGTAATTATTGATAATTAAATTAAAATTATGAAAATCCTGTTATATTTTATGCACAAGCTATTTAACTAAAATCATTTTCACAAATTTTAATAGAAAATTTATTTCAAAAACAACCTAAAACAAATTGAATAATAATTATAAATTTATTAAACATTATTCAAAATCAAACATCTCCTTTATACTAAATATTAATTTTTAAAAATATTTTAAACATCTCCTTTATTAGGAATTTTGCTTCTGTGATCCATGAATTGTTTCTAAGAAATTTTCGGAGAAATCACATAAAATAAATTTTTGTCGACGCATTTCGAACCAACCAGTGTCGTTCATCATCAGGACAAGATGAGATATCTGATCAAGAAACCTAAATAAATAGGCTAGGAAAACTCCAACTAGCCGTTGCAACATAACGACTAGTTTGACTAAAATAATCAATTAATTAAATTAAAATTCAAATAAATTAAAATTCAAAAAACCATCAATATTATATTAAAATCATCATATTAAATTAAATTTTATTATATTTAATTAAAATAATTATTATTATTATTTTTATTTTTATTTATTTATTCATTTATTATTATAGAAGAATCTAGTTAAAATTAATTTGACAATAAAGTTAAAATAATATCGATTATTTTTATATATATAAATAAATTATAACCTCAAACCAGGAAAAATATAAAAATAAATAAATGAATGAATAAAATAAAAAATAAACAAAAATAAAATAAAATGAAAAAATAAAAATAAAAATAATAAATAAAAATAAAATCATATATATATATATATATATATATATATATATATATATATAATTTTGATTTTGAAAATAACAAGATTAAATAAATAACTGAATAGATGCAATAATACTAATTATATAAATAAATAAATAACGAAGTAAGAATAGTAAAAATGAAAACATAAAAATAATATTAAATAAATATTTATATAATTTACTTACTAGCTATTAAAATAAAAATATAAAGATATATATATATATATATATATATAAAATAAAACAAATAGAAATCAATCAATCAATCAATAACTAAATAATAATAATAATAATAATAAATAAATAAATAAATAAATAAATAAAAATAAAATTAAAAAACTAAAATTCAATTCTAATAATTAAACACAATGATATAAATGAATAAATACCTAAAAAGTAAAAATGAAAAAACACATTTTCAAAATAATTTACTTCTATTTCAAAGCTTAGCTCCTAAAAAAATCCCTACTCATGATATCATCTGTGATATAGAATACGGGATTAGAGATCTGTCTGATATTACTAAAGACACCATAAGGCAGGATTGTGCCATGATCCTTAGAAAAGCTAAGCCTCCTAAAAGCAACATTAGTAAACATGAATTTGAGGCTCTAAAATCCTTAAATAATAACCAAGACATTGTTGTTCTAAGGGATAAGGGAGGTGCTACGGTTATTTTAAACAAGGATGATTATCGCAATAAGATGTTGGATCACCTCCTTAATAGTGGAAAGCATAAGAAACTTGATAAAAATCCCCTTAAAAAAATTCTAAAGCGGTTGCTTTATTGATTAAATCAAGTTGCTCTGTTAGCTCCCTTAGTAAGAAACTTATTGAAAGTAACCCCCACTCAGGGATTTATGGTCTTCCTAAGATTTATAAGGATAGAGCTCCCCTTCCCCCTATTGTCAACACCATAGGTGGTAACCCACTTATCCTTGCTAAATTTTTAGCTAGTAAGCCGAAACTTCTTGTGGGTCGCACCTCAGCTCCTTTGTAAAAGACTCTTCTTTCCTTTATCAATGAATTAAAAGACATTAAGTTGGATCCACGAGGATAGGTTTGTAAGTTTTGATGTTGTCTCATTATACACTTGCATTCCCATCAAGGAAGCCATCGAGGTCATTTCTGGGTTGCGATCCGGATGATGCTCATCTTGTTGAGATTTGCCTTACTTCGACCTTCTTTAGTTTTTGAAGGTGTTTTCTACTTATGCGAGACTTGTGGGGTGGCCATGGGTTCTCCTCTCTCCCCTCGTTGTGGCTAATCTTTTCATGGAAGACTTCGAATCTAAGGCCCTTTCCTCATCCCTTTTTCAACCTAGGCTTTGGAAAAGATTTGTTGATGACACCGTGTAGTTTGGCCCCATGGGAAAGAAAACTGGACCTTTTCTTCCGGATCTTAATGATCAATCCGACTTCATTAATTTCACCATGGAATTCGAAGTGGATGGTAGTCTCCAGCCTTCCTTGATGTCCTTATTTCAAGGAATTTTGATGGTTCCTTCTCCCATCAAGTCTTTAGGAAGAAGACTCATACCGGCGTTTTTGCATGCTTATTCTCATCATTTCCCGGCTCGAAGTTTGGGGTTTTCGCCTAGCCACAAGAGCCTTAGAATCTCGTATGAGCACCACTTTGAAAGTGAGAAATCTCATCTCTTTAATGTTTTTCTTAAGAACGATTACAGCCATTCTCATTGTGTTAGAGTTTTTCAAAAAGCTAAGAAAGGCCCTGGTGTTAGGATAGATCCCGGTGATCGGTTATCTAGAGTTCACCTTCCGTTTATTCAAGGTACTACAGATAAAATCGCTAGGATCTTGAAGAAACATAATGTTTCCTCAACCTTTAAGCCCCTTCGCACCATTCGGAGTTCTCTTAGATCGGTTAAGGACCCAGTGTGCCCTAAGGATAGTAAAGGTGTTTACTTGATTCCTTGTTCTTGTGGGACACCATACTTTGGTGAACTCGGTCGTTCCATTAATCAAAGATCCAGAACACATAACAGACCTCGACATTGTAGATCTCGGTCCTCTTCCTTAGCGAGCATGTTGAGAAGACAAATCATCACATCCGTGTTGAGAATGCTGAGGTGAGGAATTCGAGGTTATTGCAAGGATTGACCATTTCCACCATCGCAAGTTTAGGGAAGCCTTGGAGATTGAAAAAAAGCCTATTAACCTTAATAGGGATGATGGGTGGAGTGTTAGTAGATGTTGGATTCCCGCCCTTCACTCTTAAGTGCCCCCCTTTTTCCTCCTGTGTCTTCCTCTCGTTCTTGTTGTCTTCCTTCTTCTTCTTTTTTTCTTCTTCTTCTTTATTTATTTAACTTTAATTTTATTTATTATATATATATATATATATATATATATATATATATATATATATATATATATATAGCTAAGCTTTGAAGTAGAAGTAAATTATTTTGAAAATGTGTTTTTTCATTTTTACTTTTTAGGTATTTATTCATTTATATCATTGTGTTTAATTATTAGAATTGAATTTTAGTTTTATTTTTAATTTTGATTTTTTTTTATTATAATATATTATTTAGTTATTGATTGATTGATTGATTTCTATTTGTTTTATTTTATATATATATATCTTTATATTTTTATTTTAATAGCTAGGAAGTAAATTATATAAATATTTATTTAAAATTATTTTTATGTTTTCATTTTTACTATTCTTACTTCGTTATTTATTTATTTATATAATTAATATTATTGCATCTATTCAGTTATTTATTTAATCTTGTTATTTTCAAAATCAAAACTATATCATGAAAAACTTATATATATATATATATATATATATATATATATATATATATATATATATATATATATATATATATATTCTTTTCAAATTTAAAAAATAATATATGTAATTTTATATTAAAGAAAAAAGAGTTAAAATTCTTCCACATAGTGAATTGTGAAAAGCATATAAATGAATTAAGTGTTTAATACATGTTAATGTCACCTACCAACTTCACTAAATGAAAAGCTGATTCACATCATCCTCGTAATACATTATAAAAAAAATTCTATCAACTAGTAAAAATAATTAAAATAAAAATTCCATTATCCAAATTTCTATCGATACTCTAATAAGTGTGGTCCTCCTCTCGTTTGTTTACTTCCCAACTTCTTGTTTCATGACTTGAGGTACTCCATTTGGTAGTTGTCATGTCTTTACTTGCAGATAAAAATAATTAAAATAAAAAATCCATTATCTAAATTTCAATCGATACTCTGATAAGTGTGGTGCTCTCGTTTGTTTACTTCCCAACTTCTGGTTTCATGACTTGTGGTCCTCCATTTGGTAGTTGTCATGTGTTTACTTGGGGGGTACGGGTATCTGACCTTGGTTTGGAACTTCACTTTTATTCACGCAGGAGCAGGAGTTATGTGATGTTAAGATGGTTAAGGAAACGAGAGAGGACAAAGTCCTGGTCTCATTCCCCAAAAACGATAGAACATACCATTAGTATGAATGCTCAAAAATAAGAGTTCACATAGTACACTCAAGGTATATTTTCTGCGCAAGCATAAGTTCTTATATAAAAATAATTTTACATCAGTTGCATTTCATTACACTTTTATATTAATTGCAGATTCATATTTTCAATCGATATGGAGCAACGCGTTGTTAAAAATATGTGGAAAAGTTATGTATCAATTTTACTTACTTTTAGGTCAAATGCAGATTCATAATTTGAATCAAAATGAAGCAAAGTTTATTAAAAACAGCTAATAAATTTAAGGATCACTTTTACTCTATTGATTTAATATAACATAATCATTTATATAGTAATTGTATTTTTCCACCACGATGAGCGGAGATAGTTTGATATAGAATTGGTTTCTACCATATGACGTGGTTTATTCCTGTGGGGCTCTCATCCCTTTCTAAAACCAGTTGATGGGAGTTTTGGAGTGTGTTAATCATTTATAGATCTTAGGCACTCCCGTTTTATTGAAGTCTCCGTGGTTAACAAAATTCGGCCTCACCCCTTTCAGATAAGGAAGCGATAAGCGTTATATTAGCGATGGAGCTAGCTAATCTTGATGTGGAACCATGGAAAGACTACTTTCCCTTAGGTAGCTTTGATAACTTTTAGGATATGTGCCAGAAAAGCACATCTCCGACAGAGTACGTTACCTTCAAGCAATACAGGGAGGGGAGAACCTGTTCTTCCTTTCTTTACAGGATTTATCCGGAAGGATTGGTAATCATAAGCATGGCTAGATATAGGCTATTTAGATTTTTGGAGCTATAGTTTTATTAATGCATTAAAGTAATATATGTTATCTTTTAGATTTAAATAAATATAAAATTTAATAGTGGATATATACTGTCTCATTAATGAAATTATAACTCTAAAAATATTGGTTAAAAAAAAACTAAGCTAAAACAATATTAGTTGTCTTCCAGCAAAGAAAGAAACTAATCGAAGAGAGTAAGCTGGTGGGATAAAGGTCTGGAGATTAAAAACTCCTAAATTAAAAAAAAACTAGCTAATACATTGCTAAAATATTCTAACTAAAACATCGGTAAAAAATTCTATCTAAGACATATATTACATTTTTGCTTATGATCTTTAAGAACAGGCTAGAGAAAGTTCCTTACCCTGCTCTCTGAGATGCAATATTCAAATATAAAATTATGAATAAAACGCCAGAGTGAGAAAGTTCTTTACGCTCTCTGAATATGCTTTCTGAGATACAATATTTAAATATAAAATGTTTGCCCATTCTGAATAAACAACCAATTGAGAATAATCATCAAATACAAATGTAAGCAAATATTGAATGAAAGTAACAGTTTGTGCACTTTACAGGATTGTCCTCATTAAAGATCACACTGGTCATCCGACAACTATAATTTTATATGAAACACACAATTAAGACCTGACAAAGGAAAAATCATCTCTGCTATTTATGTTTACAACTTCTGAAGTAGGCGGCTCTTCTGTGATCTCTTTGACACCCCAGGTTTCAGAAATCGAAGCAGTTTTAATAAGCTGCGGATGATATGCGAAAGATGTAACCATTTCCAGATTTGAGCTTTCTACTTGGTCTGAAATGAGATGTTGTGCTGTAACTTCTGAGTACTCTGGGGATTCGGTTGCTTCATAATATGAAGGATAATATCTTGGAGAGATGTCCGGAGTCTCAATGTCACTCATATTACTATATCTGCGCATTAAGTGCAATGGAGAAGATCCATGGCTTGGAGTTGTTTCCACACTTGGAGCACCCCATCTGCTTGGAAATCCAGATTCTGAAATTCCGATTCTACTTGAAAATGTATAGTTTGAATTTCCTTTTTTCATATTTGTCTTAGCTCTCTGCTGCCATCTTGTCAAGCCATTCGCTATCCCTTCTTCGAATATTGTGTTCTGAGATGAATTTCGTATTTTGATATTTTTCTTAGCTCTGTGATGCCATCTTCTCAAGGAACTAGCTACTCGTTCGTCAAATATTGTGTTCTTCATGTGAGAACCCATCTGCATAGTATATGTGTCATTTATAATAATAAAAAATCCTCCCATCTGCATAGTATATGTGGCATTTTTAATAATAAACCAATCCTCTCATTTTTAATTAAAAAAAATTATACTTAAATTTAAAAGGCCCAAGTTATCTGCACACTTGCGGAAATATTTTCCCACAATTTCCTCAACCGTAGGAATAGTAACGTTCAAAAAATGCTGACAGTGTCCATTTTTCTATTAAGATAATTCGGTACGTTCAGAGAAGTTCAAATTCTCTTTCAAAATAGCAAGTACGTAAGGATAAAAAAATTCACCTGCGTCACAAGTGCGTAAAGCGGAAGCGTGACATAGCTACATATAAACTGCACCACTACCCTGGATATAACCACAAGTCAACTCAGTTAGTGTTCAATACAAAACATAGTTCAATACTTTTATATTATAATTTACTAAAAATTATAATTTACCATTATATATTTATTTTAATTACACATTTAATATGAGCGAAGAGAATTTTTTTTATATTGAATTAGTGAAATTAGTTATTTTCTTATTAATATATTTTTAAGTATTTGTTAATATTAATTCATATTAAAATATTTTATTTTAAACAATATTAATTTTTTCTTTAAAAATATAAAATTTAAACATCTTATTTACATATATTTATTGATTTACTTCTTATTATTTTATATGACATTACACTAATTAAACAATTAATTAAATATATCTAACATATTTTTTTTTATTATAACTCGAAAATGTTTTATTTTTATTTTAAAAATTACAAACAATTTACAAATCTCCTTCACACTAACTAACTAAATAAACCTAATACTAAAAAAATATTATATTAGATTAAATCTATATCTATTAAATAAACAGATTTTATAAGTAACATAAAACTAACCTCTTCCAAAGCAATTGCTAAAATTAACAAAACAAAAGATCTGTTTGACGGGAATGTGCTTTTATATAATGAGATTCTTACCCAATGACGATTCGCAATATGATCGTATAAAGACTGTCGTGGAAACAGGAGTTTAACCCAAATTGCCACTGCAATCACTGTCATTCTATTGTTAACTGCGTAAATTCAATATCTCTGCTGATAATATAATTACTAATATAAATGTCTTACGCATGTCCACAACAGGAAAGCAAGCTGGAAAGCATTCTGCAGGAACCATCAAGCCTTTATGTCACTGTCATAAATATAATAGCTACCGTTAAACGAAGTAAAATTTACAATGCAATTATTTCGATACCTGAAACAAAGTGATATGGATAAAGAATAGTATAAGTTGAGGGCGATTGAACCAAAACAACTTATCGGTTGGCTGCACCACTGGAATTCCTTTAACTACAGCATGTCTCCCTTCAATTCCTAACGCCATATCTAATATTATAAGTTGCAGCTTCATTCCAATTATCAAAACAATCTGCACAAGTAACCGAGTAGCAATAAACACGCAGAAGTCAATGGTGGACAAGTTTTCTTTATCATTAACTTATATCATTAATAATTCTACTTCCGAACATTCCCAGGGACTTACAGCTAGGGGAACGAAAGAGAACCAAAAGTATGAATGCCTCTCTGCCCACACACGGTAATACAGCCAATCCAAGAGAGAATATCAGATTCGCTAGGAACAGAAACAAAACAAAACAAAACAAAACTTTGGAGTAAGACAGAGGGTTGTGAAGACTTACTATGCAAATTGATAAGCAAAAATCCCATGGCAAAAGCCCACAGGGGAACACTGCAGATAACGCAATAACTTCTATAGTGTTAAGTAAAAAGCAAGGGTAGGTTATCGAGAAAAACAAAACTAATGACTTCTGTAGTGTTAGGTAAAAAGCAAGGGTAGGTTACCTAGTCAAACAAAACTAATGCAGGACTGAGAGGAGTTGCAGGAGGAAAATCTATTATTATTGGTGAATACCAAAGTTTTTAGCACGAAAAGTTATTACGAACCTGATTCCTATCACCCTCTTGAAGTCGTCATCCAATGACCTCTTTATATATTTATGAAAGTTAAACTTCTTGTTATTTGCAGAGAAATGGGCCTATGCATTACCAAGGAAGAAAATTAACCAGGCAGATCAGATAAATTACGTGAATGAAATGGATGTTTAAACCAAGAGAAAATAGAACGGAAAATTTGAAGTTATGGAGACATACAATAATGAAGCCATGGCGTAGGGTTAGGTAATCAACTTTCCTTATTGATCGAAAGAATTGTCTAAAGAAGCAAACCTGCAAATCTACGTGGTGTTAAATTCTAAACCAAAAGATAATATTACTATTACATCTAAAAGGGATTCAAGAAACATAAATCTCTAGAAAAATTGGAGTACGAATTACTTACCACCCATTTAAGAATGGGTGTTCTGCTCCATAAATTCATATGACGCCTTACAAATGTAGTTTGTTGGGTTAATCTGAACTTTGAAGGATCTGCATGAAACAAACAGCAAGCACGTAGCTGCTTGTACTTAAAAACAGCCGTTCTAACATTCCTCAAAACGTTATCCAATCCTCAATTTTATTGATGTACCCTTTCAATCTTTGAACTCAAAATCATATCACAGGGTGTCCCCATTGCAATTTCCAGATTCGTAGCCTGGTTTAGGTTGTCAATTTTCAAACATGACATACTGCCAGACGAGGCCATTTAGAGAAAAAAAATGAAAATAACTCACCATGTGAAAACTGATAATCGATTGTTTCTATCTCCTTTTCCCATGCTTTCCAACGCCTCATCTAGGCACAAAAATGACTTGTATTTTCAGTTGAAGATTGTTTCTAATGCATGAAGATATTAAAACAAATTCAAACCGAGAAAAAATGTAAAGTGAATGATATGGGAGAGGATCATTTCTTTCCCGTTGCACTTACTTTTGCTCTTGCTAGGGCGATTGTTAGGACACTACATAACACATGGAGTGTTGCCA
This sequence comes from Pinus albicaulis, assembly GCA_034641835.2. Classification (NCBI taxonomy): domain Eukaryota; kingdom Viridiplantae; phylum Streptophyta; class Pinopsida; order Pinales; family Pinaceae; genus Pinus; species Pinus albicaulis. The sequence continues at coordinate 813,942,376 of CM076569.1, read as the reverse complement.
GCGTAAAGATGAGGTAGTGGAGCTGGTTCATGCCAGTGAGGGAGACCAGAGGATACTTACCCTTGAATGAAGAGGGAAAGAATATTTTATCAAACTATTATAAATATCTTGATTGAGATCAAATGGACTTACACGATCTGAGTAACCTCTAATTGCATCAGGAAATTCGAATACGCAAGATAGAGTTTGGTGTCCACCTGTTCGGAACAATGATCGGTACGAGCAGCAATGGATTCTTCCTTTTGACAGGGAAGCATACTATAAGCTATTCCTTCCGGTATACAAATCTTAGCTATGAGTTTCTGTCCAACGGTCAGCAGAAACGAGATGAAGCCCATAATCATCAGTTCTGCAATCCAAGAATGCCAATTTAAGGTGTATTATGTTGGCGGATGTGATGTGATGAATTCTTATTCAGAAATTCTGAAAGTTGCTAAAAACAGACTTGCTACAGCCATGTGTTTATTTCAAACTCTTACTTTCAATGCCAATTTAGAATTTTCAAATCAAGCCTCAATAAAATCAAACAGACCACTTTAGAATGTTGAATGGTCAGATGAAGCCACAGAACAATCCAGCACAGTAACGGAGCGAGCTTTGACATATGGGGTTAAACCACAAGTTTTGGTAAACTAATTTATCGGTGTGGGGGCTTCGTTTTCATCTGGCCATTGATCCAAACTCGGTGGATATCTTTCTGATACCGTAACCCTTTCAGTTCTATTAATTTCTGGGAAAAAAATTGTATTTATATTAAATTCAATTTAGAATTGCCCAATAAAAACTGTCTGAAATTTTGGTTCAAAGTTCATGAGATTTTAAACAGTTGGAATTTAGTAAGATAATTACTACTAGAACTTCGTGTTTATGGTGTTATCCATTCAATATAATTCAAAGAAAATTTGGAGTGAAAATATCAATTTTGCGTATTGGAGAAAAGGCCATTTCCAAATGCATTTATCCTACTGAAAAAATTACATCAAACAAACTTATTTCGAAATCTACTTATAAAACCATTACAACAAACCTACCTGATTTCACTTTTTCGAGTGCGTCATATAGGGCTTTCTTATTTCGCCTGGAGAGCCACTGCAATATAATCACAGAAAGATGATTATTACAGATAGACGTTAAGTTCAAATCTTGAACATTCTGCATGTGGAATATGCATCTATATAAAAATCTCTGCGGATCAGAATAAAATGTCGGTCGCTGATTATTTGTATTGGCCTGCTGATCAGGTAATATGTTTTTGTAATCAAATCTGGTGCATATAGCGTGAATCTGGTGCTGAATACCGAATAGAAGTAAACCAAATCCCGTGCAAAATCGAAGTAAGATATTAAATTGAAGAGAATGTTGACACAAACTTACAGTTCCAACGTGATGGATAGCCTGTTCAATAAGTACGGAGATGATTACAAAACCTGAGCAAACAACTGTCACTGCCCAAGTGGGAGTTTGCTCTAAAGAACGCTCATTACCACCACTGGCTGCTTCCATATCCTTCTATGTTATCAGACAACTGATAATACCTTCCTTTGATAACCTTAAAACGAAATTTCAGTATTTTGAAACAATTCCAATGATGATAATCTAGAATACCTTCTTCCTAAATTATGAAATATCTCACACCACAGAAGATAATTAGAAGAGAACTGTAAATGACTTCAAATGTGCTCAATTCATTGAATTTGAACATTCAACTGACAGAATTCTTGGCCAATTCTGGTTCTGGATGCAAATACAATTCAACTCAATAGCTACATGATGTGATTCATAGGACGCTGGTTAAAAGAGGTCTTTTTCGAAGATTCAAACTCAGTGTAAAATGTAAAACGAAATTTCAGTATTTTGAAACAATTCCAATGATGATAATCTAGAATACCTTCTTCCTAAATTGTGAAATATCTCACACCACAGAAGATGATTAGAAGAGAACTGTAAATGACTTCAAATGTGCTCAATTCATTGAATTTGAACATTCAACTGACAGAATTCTTGGCCAATTCTGGTTCTGGATGCAAATACAATTCAACTCAATAGCTACATGATGTGATTCATAGGACGCTGGTTAAAAGAGGTCTTTTTCGAAGATTCAAACTCAGTGTAAAATGTAAAACGAAATTTCAGTATTTTGAAACAATTCCAATGATGATAATCTAGAATACCTTCTTCCTAAATTATGAAATATCTCACACCACAGAAGATGATTAGAAGAGAACTGGAAATGACTTCAAATGTGCTCAATTCATTGAATTTGGACATTCAACTCACAAAATTCTTGGCCAATTCTGGTTCTGGATGCAAATACAATTCAACTCAATAGCTACATGATGTGATTCATAGGACGCTGGTTAAAAGAGGTCTTTTTCGAAGATTCAAACTCAGTGTAAAATGTCGGAAATCATAGAATAATCAACGTATTTGTGATTCAGTTCAACTCACGGGCTTCCCTCGTGCACAGAAGGGCCAAAATGTCAAAAACGCACTTGTCGCGATGATGCAAAAACTCCTCCATCAATTTAATTTTGCGTTAAGCTGTCCAGGTGACCATTTCTGCATATTAACAAAACCAGTTGGCGAAACGCTTATTACAATTGTAGTCCATACATTAAACAGAGTCAATTCTGGGTTCAATTTAATTCTAGCGAGGGCAACGTTTTGTCCAATTGGAGAGTCGGTACATTGATGGTCCCAGTCAGAAAAGCTACATTACCAGAAAAGTTGACCACGAGCATATAAAAATGGATACATTCGATCAACATAACAGCGACTTATTGTTACAAGACTGCACGCGCTAGAGGGCAGTAAAATTAGGTTAAATTACATAAAGATTGGATTCCTTTTCTTGGTTAAAAGATGTTGTTCATTCAAATACGAAACATGGGCCAACTGAACTCAACATCTTAGTTTGATTTTTGTAGAAATTTTTCGGTAGTAATCACATGCAGGTGATTACTATCGAAAAATTTCTACAAATTTACATTATGGATCACAGAAGCTTAGATTCCAATAAATCTTAGTTTGATGTTTTTCATGAATAATTTTTATTTTTAAAATTTCTATAGAAAGTGTAGCATCGTTTTGAAAATTATGTTATCTCGGATGATGAGTCTTATATACGTACTAACTTTGGGTTTGATTCAACAAGAAAGGAAAAATAACAGGATTAATTGTTCTCTTTAAAAAAAATTATTATATTAAAAAACTGAAAACCAAATTTTATAACTTTAATAATGACTTCAAATATTGAAATTTATATTTATAATAAATATTTTAAAATAATAATGTAAAAATTTATTAGTCTATCAAATAAAGTGTGTTTAAATTGTAAATATAAATATAATTAAATTCAATAAAAATTAAATGGTTTTTAAGTTTGTTTTGTAAATTTGTTAAATTTATAAATATAAATACAATAATATAAAAAAATCAAATTGTATTTATATGTTCATGCAAATTTGTTAGCCAAGAAATGCGATCTCCGATCTGCTATGGTCTGTCTGACTATTATTATTTCCCTCCTAATATGATTTTCAATCTTCCAAATTCAATAATTTTTTTTTTTTAAATGAAGTTTTATATCAATTACTATATATTTATATAAATTAATAATTTTTTGAATTTTAAAAATCATATAATATAGTTATAAATTAAAAAAAAAAAATTATTATTTTTTTTTAATATATAAATAATGAATAAAGTTTATATTTAAAATAATATTATTAAATATTAAAAAATGAGTTTAATACTTATACACATATATTGATGAATTATCAATTTTTAAATGTGGAGAAACTTAGAAAATGGAAATTTAATTTAATAAATAATAATAATAATTTTTTAAAATTATAAAATTATAAATAATTCAAAATATATTTACATAAAATTGCAATGGATATTAAAAGATTTAATATATATATATTTTTATTATGACGATAGCTAAATAAATTAACATAAGATAAAGGTAGAAAATGAAAATTTAATTTAATAAAAAAAATAATATTTTTTTAAAATTATAAATGATTCAAAATATATTTACATAAAATTACAATGGATATTAAAAGATTTAATCTATATTTTTTTATTATGAAGAGAGCTAAATAAATTAACATAAGATAAAGGTAAAACAATTGCATTTATAAAATCAATTAATATATATATATATATAGTACAGTATTATAATGTATATTAAGAATTTTAAATAAAGTTTTTTTATTGGATAATTTGAATTAAGAAAAATGTGTTGTAAACACACATATACCTAGTTTACTAATGGAAGCAACTTCTAGTATTTTTTTGAGTGAAAAACCTGGAGAAAGGTTTGCACCTGGGTGCTTGATAGATCGTGAGTTAAGATGGAATGTGCGTCCAAGGAAAATATATCAAACATATGATTTTATCAATAATATGTAAATACATAGAATATTAATATAATCATTTTATATATGCTCAATATCTCTTATATTTATCTGGTCATTTTAGTTTATTTTATTAATAATATGTAAATAAATCTAATATTAATATAATCATTTTATATATGCTCAATATGTTTGATATTTATCTAGTCATTTTAATTTTAAATTTTCTTAGTTATTAGTTTGTTGAGATGATAAATATTGTTAATAAATTTAATGATGAAAAATGATGAAATAAAAATTTTAAATGTAAAGTGACAATGTAATAGTGTTTAATGATTGAAAATGTAAATAATAAGAATGCATTCAATTACAAAAAGTATTTATTGTGATCAATCTCAAAATATTTTCTTCTACTATTCTTATAGTCACTCTTGTTAGTTTTGTCATATTTTCATATGGACTATATGAAAAGGACACTTGAAATCGTAAACCATTTAAATATTTAGCTAGATTTGTTGTACTAAACATCATACATTCTCTCTCTTTCTCTCCAATATTAGTAGGTTGAATTACTATGACAAAAAAATCAATGTAAATTGTCAATAATTTTTTGTGCTTACACCGAAATCGATGCACACTATTAATTCAATCACTTTAACATTAATGTACCGATATGTCCAATTACATCAAATTAGAAATGAACATCTACACTGAAATCAATGCATCTACTGCAAGCAATCAAATAGGATTAGAAAATAATGTCTACACTGAAATCAATGCATATAATACAAGTAATCAAACAGGATTAGAAATCAAAATCTACACTGAAATCAATGCATCTAGTGCAAGTAGGAAAATAAGTTTAGAAACCAACATTACACTGAAATTAATGAATCTAGTGCAAGAAATCAAATAGGATTAGAAAACATATACATTGAAATCAATGCATCTAGTGGAAGCAATCAAATATAATTAGAAATCAACATCTAAAATTAATGCATATAGTGCAAACAATGAAATAGGAATAGAAATCACCATCTACACTTAAATCAATGCATTTAGTGTAAGCAATCATATAGGATTATAAATAATCTACTTTGAAATCAATGCGGCTAGTGCAAGCGTTTAAATATCATTATAAATTAACATCTACACTAACATCAATGCATCTAGTGCAAACAATCAAATAAGATTAGAGATCATCCTCTACACTGAAATCAATCCATCTAGTGCAAGAAATATTCTACCCTCTCTCCCCCCTCCAACTTCGTATTTCTTTCACTCCCTCCCTCCAGTCTCTCAGATCCTTTCTCTCCCTTTATTTCCCACCTCTCTCTCTCTCTCTCTATTCACCCTTCAACTATGTTACTGTATCCCTCCTTCTCTCCTTTTGTCCTTTGGTCTCTCCACACTCTCCTTCTTTGTCTCTTTATCCCCCCCCAAAACATACACACTCTCTCCCCATCTCTCCCTTTTCATTCCCTCTCTCTCTCTCCATTTATCACTTTCTATGTCTTTCTTCTTCCCTCTCTCTCTCCCCCTCCAAATCCATCTCTCTATCCATCTATCTCTCCTCATATCTTCCTTCCTTTATCCTCCTCTCCATCCTTTTCTCTCCTACCTCCTTCTCTCTCTCTTTTTCCTCCAATTTTCTATCTTTCCCCATCACTCTCTTCCTCTCTCTCCCTTTCTCTCTTACCTCCTTCTCTCTCTCTCTCTCTCTCTCTCTCTCTCTCTCTCTCTGCCATCTAATCCGCTCTCTGTCTCTTTTCCATCTAATTATCTCTCTCTCTCTCTCTCTCTCTCTCTCTCTCTCTCTCTCTCTATTTTCCATCTAATTCTCTCTATATTTCTCTCTCTCTCAACATCTACACTAAAATAAATGCATATAGTGCAAGAAATAAAATAGGATTAGAAATCACCATCAACGCTCAAATCAATGTATCTAGTGCAAGAAATATTCTTCCCTTTCTCCCCCTCCAACTCTCTCTCTCTCTCTCTCTCTCTCTCCAACTCTGTTACTATATCCATCCCTCTCTCCTTCTCCCCTACTTCCCTCCATCTCTCCTTATTTTTATCTTTATTTCATCGCCAAACATACACACACTCTCTCTATTTATCCCTTATTACTTCCTCTCTCTCTCTCTCTCCACTTCTCAATCTCTATGTATTTCTTCTTCCCTCCCTCTCTCCCCCTCCAACTCAATCTTTGTATCCCTCCCTCTCTCCTTATCTATCTCATCCCTCCTCTCTCTCCCTTTCTTGCCTATGTCCCTCTCTCTCTCTCTCTATTTTCCCTCCAACCCTCTCTCTTCCCCAATCACTCTCTTCCTCTCTCTCAAGTCCTCTATCCTGTCCTCTCTCTCTCTCTCTCTCTCTCTCTCATCAAATCCCTGCTCTCCCTTTCTCTCCTACCTCTCTTTCTCTCTAGATCCCAAACTATGTTACTATGTTTCATCTCATTTTACAAAGATCTTGGTTTGGGTTCAAAAAATTTGCTTCGAAGTTTGGATTTAAGAGCATTTCTTGGAAGAAAAATGATTTTACAAAGAATTGTTTTGGGTTTAAAGAATTTTTTTGGAAGACATTTCTTGGAGGCGGCCTAATTTTGGCAAAAATTGTTTTGAACTTAAAAAAAATTCTTGGACGTACATTCAAAAGACATTTCTTGGAGGTATGTACGTGTTTTGAGTTGAAGTAAATCTTTTGAGCTTCGTTTCATTTTTATAAGACATTTTTCTCTCGAATTTTTTAAAGTAAGTGTTTTGGATTGGAGTAAGTATTTTTGCAAAAAATTTAAACTGAATTTTTTTAAATTAAATCTTTTGTGATATTTTTTGTAATTGAGTTATTTTCTAATTTTTTGAAGGAAATTTTTTGAACCTCATACCCTATTATCATGGGAAATCGAAGAACTTGTGCGAGAAAATATGATCGAAAAAGAGACCCTGAGGAACGTAGAGAAGAGACGAGACAATCTCGCAAAAGAAAGTTAGAAGCCCTCTCAAATATTGAAGAGGAAAATCAACCTCAAACAGAAATTGAAGCAGGTATGTAAATGTAAATATTATGATCTATTGATATATTTAAAATTTTCCTAATGTAAAATGTGAAGCTTAATTTTTATTTGATGAACTAATTTGAAAAATATTTTGGTTAATGTAAATAGACAGAGATATTCCTCAAAATATTGAAGAAGAAAATCGACCTCAAGCATAAATTGAAGCATGTATTTAAATGTAAATATTATGATCTATTGATATATTTAAAATTTTCCTAATGTAAAATGTGAAGCTTAATTTTTATTTGATGAGCTAATTTGAAAAATATTTTGTTTAATGTAAACAGACAGAGATATTCCTCAAAATATTGAAGAATAAAATCAACCTCAAGTAGAAATTGAAGCAGGTATGTAAATGTAAATATTATGATCTATTGATATATTTAAAATTTTCCTAATGTAAAATGTGAAGTTTAATTTTTATTTGATGAACTAGTTTGAAAAATATTTTGTTTAATGTAAACAGACAGAGATATTCCTCAAAATATTGAAGAGGAAAATCAACCTCAAGCAGAAATTGAAGCAGGTATGTAAATGTAAATATTATGATCTATTGATATATTTAAAATTTTCCTAATGTAAAATGTGAAGCTTAATTTTTATTTAATGAACTAATTTGAAAAATATTTGAAATTTTAGATATATTTATTAATTTAGTTATTTATTGAATATGTACTATTTTTTCGAATATGTACAGATGAAATCACTATCGATAATGAGATGTTAGAAAATGTTGACACTCACACATATGGAGATAAAAAACCTGCCCATGTTATACGATATCGTGTTAATTGCATTTTTGAAAAGTATTTCTTAAATGAGCGGGTGACAGTTCAGGCTCAAATTCTGACAGGTCTCCTATCATTAAGGAAATTAAAAGAAGCTACGACACTATTGGGTATTCGAAAATCAACCAAAGATAAAAAAAATGAAGGAAGAGGTGATAAAAAAAATGAGTAGTGCTATAAAGTCAATTAAGAGATCTAGAGAGAAAGATGTTTCAATTGTATGTAGAGGAATACAGATGGCAATGGTTTCATCAAGTACTCAAGAGAATCGTTTGGTAACATCTATGGCACGAGCACTGGGAACCTCGCGAAAAAACTTTGCACAAACATCGGAAATTTCGGTTGCAAATAGATGTAAATGATGAACTCGCTTGTTGGAGAGCTATTTGTAGGAAACCATACAAAGATAGACTTGGAGAAAATGTTAAAAAAATAATATATGAATATTGGAAGAAAAATTCGTGTGTTTCACCAACTGCAAGGAATGTGATGCGAAGAAGAATAGCATGAAATCAGTACAAAGAACATGAAAAACATCTCTTGGAAACCACTCAGATAGAGTTATTCAACAATTTCAAAGAAGAGAATCGTCAAATTCATGTTTCACTCAGTGATTTTGTTCAAGAAAAACCATGGTATGTAAAACCTATCACCGCACGCGACACTTGTTGTTGCCATTATCATGTGGAATTTGATTTATATTATGACACATTCCTTGATTTCGGTAGAACATTATGGAATGATTCACCTCCTCCTTCCACTATCCATTATTTCATATCTCAAATTCTATGTGAAAGAGAAAGCGATGAATTATTTTACAAAAAGAAATGTGTTGGTGGTAAAAAATGCGATGATTGTGGAAATTTGACTAAATTTCAAAACAAATATCGTATTGATATAAATGATCAATCATTGTCAAACATGAAAGTGAAATGGAAGAGATATGAATATATCAATACATCGATTCAAGGTGCAAATAGTGTTAAAAGAATTGAATTACTAGAAGACGAAATTTTTCTGATAGACTTTTTGAGAAAGTTTGAGGTAGAAATTTACAAATACACCAAGCATTCCCATAGAGCTCAATGGCAAGACTTGCAATTCAAAAAATCTCGTGAAGTTTTTCCACTAGGGACCATTTTTTCAGTGATTGATTTTGCAGAAAACTACACATTTGTTCCACAAAAGGAAATTCAGAGTGAATACTATCATTCTGACCAAGTCTCCATGCTCGTCCATATTCTATATAGACATTTTGAACAAAATGTCGATCATATAGAAAGCACGAGTGAAAATCGACATATCATTAAATAATATCACTTTTATATCAGTGACGATCATACACATGATACATGTTTTGTACAAAATTGTTTTGGAAAAATTTATGATTCATTGAAAAATCATGGAATAACATTCAATGAACATTGGATATGGTCAGACGGATGCGCAGGTCAATTCAAATCTGCACGATCATTTTTTTGGTTGTGTTGTCTTCATAAGAAAACCTGCATTAAACATTGTTGGAATTTCTTTGAGACCGGCCATGGAAAAGGAGAACATGACGGTGCAGGAGCATGCATAAAATGAGTACTTCGAAGATATCAAATGAACCACTCTGCACGCCGACTTGTGAACGCTGAAGAAGTTTTTCAATGGTGCATCGCTGCTCTAAGCCATGAGAAAAACCCATCAAGAGAAGTGCGAAGGTACATTCAATTTAATTTATATTGGAAATCTAATTTTAAACATTGTACATTTATCATGCAATGATTATTTTTAATTGTATTTTGATATGATATTTACAAATTCTTTTTCTAATTTTCCATATAAAGGTTTTTCTGGCATATTGGAATTAGAGATGTAGATAGATCAATTGGAAATGACGTTGAAACAATAAAAGGGACTCGAAAATTGCATTCAATTCAAACAAAGTTGTCCACAAATGTGTTTGCATTGGATAAAAGAAAATATTCTTTTTTTTGTGATGTTTGCATAGACAACACAAAATCCAATGACGTCTGTGAAAACAAAATGTATGTGAACGATTGGAAACATACAGAGCTAAATACAAAGGGAAAAATGTTTGTTGCAATGTTTGAAGAAATGCAATCAGAGGAAACTACAATATCATCCGATGGTGATAGAGTTTCTGATCTTGTTAGAGAAGGTAACATTTGAATTACTTTCTAATGATTTAAAAATCTAGAAATAAATTTAAATATGTATAATTTTGTTAAGTTTATTTTATTGTGCTGGAGATGTTTTTGCTATAATTGCACCTATTGACAACGATCAAAATGTGAATTATTATTTGATGTGTTGCACTGAACGAAAAATGAAATTATTACAAAACTATAATGATCACGGATTTCAATATGGCAGAGGGTCTATTATACTGAAAGGTTATTTTTTCAGACAAACTCATCAAAGTGGAGACTTTGTTTACTTTGAAGAATATGAACCTGATTCCATAAGTTGTCAATATAGTCACTTGGTGTGTGCAGCATGCATAAAGTTGATAGAAGTTCAATCAAAGAAAAAATAAAAAATCAAGAGATGGAAAATGTCAAAATCCGATCATGAACGGATTATTGAAGATGGAATTCCATTAGAATTTTTTTGAGTGAATTTTCCAACAATTTATTCTCTTTGGATTAAATATGTTTTAGAACTTCCAATACTCAACTAAAAATTGAGCTGCTTATGTTATTTGTGCAAGTGTTTGCACATGTACAAATTGTTTTGGTACAAGCACGTGCTCTAGTATCAACTGAAAGTAGCTTTTCTATACATGTGCATTGATGAGAAATGTTATATATATATATATATATATATATATATATATATATATATATGTTCTAGAATGAAATTAATTGTTCTAGTTTTACTATGTGCATTGATGAAAAATTATTTACGTACTCAATATATATGTTCTAGAATACAATTAACTGGAACTAGTTTTTCTATGTGCATTGATGAAAAACTAGTTGGATTTTCTGGTAAAAAGTATGGAAAATGTAAATAAATCATTTGCAGTATAGTTTTGTACAAAAAATCCTTTCAGACAAGAGACTCAGAGCACTTCTCCGACTTTTGGTGGGATTTGACCCACATCTCTAATCTGATTGAAAATCTAGTACAAAATTTTCTTGTCCAATGGTCGGATATGTTCAACGTGCATTGATGAAAAATGTTACTTGTCTTGGATAGATATGTTCTAGAATGCACAATTAAATGTTCCAAGTAGTTTTTCTATGTGCATTGATGAAAAACTAGTTGGATTTTTTGGTAAAAAGTTTCTACAATGTAAATAAATCGACAAGGCTACCTATTTGAGTGCATTAACGACATTGACCCAAATTCAAAAAACATATATATGTACTATACTTATATTTCCAATCAAAATTAAAGGGATAATATGTACATATATTTACTTCTTTAAACTCTTTTTTCAATTAGAGCTCAATTGATACATGGTTAGTTGCATTGGAAAGCTATGTTCTTCCTATTGGAAATTTTTTCATTCAAAAAAAACTACATGGAGAGATCAAAAGCAATCTTAAAATTCCAAATGTACTTCACCCATCCAAAAGGGATTTGTGCAACATTACTTGACATGCCATGCCAATTATAGTGAACAACTATCCAATAGAAACATTTAACATTATATACCACATGTGCCAAATGTAGATTGAAACCATCCAAAACTTTAAAATTTTAAAAACTTTTGATAATATATCATGCAACATTAAAACATTAAACATCACATGCGAAATGTAGATTGAAACCGTTCAAAACTTGAGTTTAAAAAACTTTTTGATTATATATAGATCGTTACTTCACATGCCATGCCAATTATAGGTCAACTAGATCCAATAGAAACATTTAACATTATATACCACATGTGCCAAATGTAGATTGAAACCATCCAAAACTTTAAGTTTTAAAAACCTTTTGATTATATATATCGTGCAACATTAAAACATTAAACATTTAAAGTTCATTAAATATCACATGTAAAATGTAGATTGAAACCATCCAAAACTTGAGTTTTAAAAACTTCACATGCCATGCCAATTATAATTCAACTATCCAACAAAAAAATTTAACATTAAATATCACATGCCAAATGTAGATTGAAACCATCCAAAACAACTTTTAATTTAACAAGAAAAAATAGATCACAAAATTATTTCACATGCCAAATGTACTCCAAGCATCCAAAACTTAAATTAAAAAAAAAAACAAATTATAACACATGTCATTACATAACATGCCAAATGTAGTTAAAATGACAACATTAATTTATAGATGACAACATTACTTCCCATTCACATGCAAAAAGTACTAAAACCATCCAAAAATTAAATAAAACAAATTATATTAACAATGTAGTAAAATATGTTCAAAAATTATAAATCTCACAAGTATCAAACTGTATCAAGTTTAACAAATTTTAAAACCATATAAATTTTGAAATCAAATCTACTGTAAATCATGTCCATCAAATGGAGACGGATCTAGCGTCTTCCCTACTAGCGTCTCAGTCCGCGCCCTATCATGTGAATGAGAAACCTACATACACAATGCACATGTACTTGAACATTAAAATTTGATGTTTTAAAAATGAATGAGAATATATATATCTAGAACTTCATGTAAAAAACAAAATATAACAAAAAAATCATGCAATACCTCATGAGGTTCCCTCTCCATTTGATGAACAAGTTCTCCCATAGGAACATCTGCAGCGGTAAACTGTACAATATACATGTACTATTAAATATATATATATATAATTTATATAAATTAAAAACTTTCAAATGAAAATGCACATGTACATATATATAAAGTTATTTTCAATAATATTAAAAAAAGGAGCTAAAGACAACTTGTTCAAATGCTGTGGATGTTCCTATCTCCATCGCTAGAGTCTGCGGATTAAAGAAATCTTCTATAGGAACCTAAATTCAAAAAATTTTAAATAACTCAATATATATATATATATATATATATATATATATATATATATAACTCAATTTTTAATGGAACTTTTTGAGGTAGAATATATATATATATATATATATAACTTTTAAACATAAATTTTAAACTTGTGAAAAATTGTCCATACTTGTGGCTCATCTCCCAAGGAAGTAGAAGGTACATCTCCCAAGGAAGAAGAAGGTACCACCATCCCAAAAACATCGGACGGAATCGGTATCTGTTAAATTTTTTTATCAAATTATATATATACATACATGTACATGTGTGCACAATTATTTATTTTAAAGTCACTTAAAAAACACTAACATTTGCCAACATATCTTGATGGTCAGAACCATCTGTATTGTTTGAATCAGAGGTCCCGAACGTGATATTAACATTTTCGTCACGCATCATGTGTGAGAACTGCAAATGGTGTTTTAACATATAATCATAAATTTTTGTTAGATTAATGTACACATACAAATAAATGTATACATGTACATACACATGTATTTATTACAAATTGTACACATGTATATGTAAAAATAATTTCAAACCCTAAGGTCACTAACACATACCGTTTCAGTGCCCTCTTCCTCATGAAAAATTAGATCTTGCAAACCATTGCGACAATTTATTGCATATGTTCGGAGATCTTCAAAATTCATGTTGTAAATCTCCTCATCTGTGCAATAAAAAAAATTGGCATGTGCATTTTCACGTGCTCTTTGTCGATTTAAACAAAGATCGACTCCACTCAATCCGCTATGAACATTGTCAATCATAACATCCATTGCTTCTCGACTTATTTGAGAAGTCGCATCCATCTCTGATCGCAGAGTTTCGACTCGAAACGGTCGACTCACCAATGGCGGCTCAGGGCGAGGCAACAACACATCTCGCTTAGTGCCCTTACGGTCATATAATCGACCTTTCCTTGGGCCAAAAAATTCTGAAGGAAAGTCATTGTAGTTGGGTTTCATACCCAAAAAAAATTCTGCATAAAACATTTGTGCAAAATAAACACGAACCTCATCGTTCCATGGAAGCCTTCCTTATGCCGCAAGATGCCTATCATACAAATAACAAGCTGTTTCTGGGTGCTTGAAATACTGCACCTTCAACATTTTTCTTTTTGGCCCTTCCTTATAATTAAACATTGACTTGACCAATTCTTTTTTAACTTTTTGTTTTACGTCCTCCCATTTATCGGGATCCATCACTCTTTCTTTTCTCTTTCTCATCATTTCTACAAATGAATCAGTCGTTGGCCCAAGATTTCTATACACATTTACCATTTCACCCAATGAAAGTGTAACTATTTCAAGGCTTTGTCGACTCTCAGCAGGTAGAGACAAAGCCACGAGATCTCTTTGCAATTTTGCATGAAGTCTTTCACACCTTTGTAAGGTGCATTCCGCCATGTTGGTTTCCCATGGTATATCAGTAATCTCCGCCGGATAAGTTGTGCTGGGTTGACAGCCTTCTTCTTGAATGTAGCGGGCTACCCTGCGACTATTTTGACTACTAGTTCGAACATTTTTGGCCTCTGCATCAATATATATAAAATTACGTATATTAGAAAAAACATGTGTAAAAAAAGTTGTACAAATTTAATGAAAAAATATTGAAATTGATGGCAACCTTGATGTTGCTGGTCCCTAACATGACCCTGCTGAGAACCAGACCCAGAATGACGCTGCTGAGAACCAGACCCAAAATGACCTTGTTGAGAACCATCAACCGTTGATTGGCCTTCGGGGGAATAAATATCACCCCCTTCACACAACCTGCTACCACTCATACCTCGACCGATTGAACCTTGGCCACGCTCCATGGATGGAGTAGAAACCCTTCTCCTCTTACCTCCTAAAAATTAAAATATGAAACTTATTAACAACTAATTTAACTCACAAATTTAATAAAAAATAAATTCCATATGTACACACATGTATGGAGATTTAATATTATATTTAAATACCGTGAACATCCCCCGATCCCTGAACCTCCATATGGGATTCGGATGATCTTCGTCGTTCATCCTCCATGATATATATCTATTGGTCAACATTTACACAAAATAGATTTCAAAAAATCAATTTGTAATTTAGTGTACACAAATTATGTAGAACACAACTTTCAAATCAATAATTGATCATGTGTGAAACTAAATTTAATCGAAAAAGAAATTATAAAAATGATAAGTTCACCAAACTGCGCTTTACATGGTGGGAGCACACTTGGTATAAAATTTACCACTTATACACTTTAGTTTGTGGGAGAAATGACATATGTACATAGTTTACCTTAAATTTGTTGTGTTTTATGGATATTAAAATGAAGAACTTCTATTTAGATCCATTCCAGAGATTGACTGTAGGGGCATTTACTAGATATGTCACCTTTCATAAAATATGAGATCCAGAGGCTACCTGGCCCTTTACAGACTCTACCTATAGAACTTGTAGAAGTAAACACTAGAGGCATTAACAATATCAAAGAACACTTTCATGCTCATACATGGGAATGTGTCTCTTTCCCTACGCAAAAAAATAGTTCAAGGTAGTTAATATTCATAGACATGTCATCAAGCAGGTCAATGTGATCATCCCCAACTTACTTTTCATGAAATTAGGCTTGGAATCCTCTACAACCTGGTGGATGGAGTTGAATGGGAACTAGGTCAAGGCCTTTACAAAATACATGCTAGTGAATAAAACTTACTAGGTTATGCCAACAAATAAAGTGGCAGAAATGTTTTCTCCTCGAGGTTGTCCAATTGGGTGTGTAATACCAACTTCACCCATTTCCTAACAGGTTTCTCTCTTAGGTTACAAATGTCTTCCACCTTATTAGTTATATATTTTTTAATTTCCCGTGGATTCCTTGAATTTTTTCTCCTACCATCTCCCTCTCTCACTCCCCAAATTATTGTCATTAAACATGCCCCATTGAGGATTTGGAGCAATGTTTTCACCATACTTAGAAGTATCATTGCTGCTAATTGAAATTGGAGTCATGTATACTAGATTGCTTGCTTAAGTGGCTCTTACTTGGACAATATCCTGAGATGAGTTTGACATGATGGTCATATGAGGTTGGAAGCTACTTGGTGTAATTTTCCTTAAATCCTCAAAAAAACATTATTAGCTTCTGCATACAGCAGATGTTATGAAAATTGCAACACAATCATGTTCCATGAGCATGAATTATGAATGTCGCAAGCCAAATTGCAAGGAAATTTGCATTCATTTTAGGCAAAAGAAGGCTATTACATTAAGGTCCATGCTAGAAAAAATTATGCAAATAAGGTTGCTAAGTCTTGATACGTACCATGTGTTTCAAAGCCATAACGAAGGTTGGCTTTGAGAGTGTCCTCTCAAAGCCCTGTCTTGAGATGAAATTTAATTCAATGTCGCTTAGAGTTGCAAGGTGGAATTGATAGAACCATTTGATTTCTTTACCATAGATGGATATCTCCTTTCATCTATACCTTTCTCTTCCATCTTATTTCCAAGTGAAATGGGAATTTTCACATTTTGAATGCCATTACCATGTAATTTGGTAGTCTGCTAGCTAGACCTATCACAAGTAAGGTTGTCATACCAAACTACTTCTCTTGCGCAACTCAGTGAAAATGAATCTCTTCTCACACTTCTTACCATATAAGATCTTCAATTGTACATTTTACCTTTCTCTACCATATTATTTCCAAGTGAAATGGGAATTTTCACATTTTGAATGCTATTACCATGCAATTTATCCATGGCTTGGACCACGTGCGGTAAGCATATCAAATCTTATTTTCGGTAACCTAGCAGTTGAATTTTTTCATACTTTATCAGTATACAACCTTCTAATTGCAGTACATTTTCGGTACAAAGTCAAATTAGCTCTGCACCGGTTGTGTAAAGTTATATTTGGTATTGTGGTCTCGGAATTGAGGTATTCTTAAAAGTGATCTTTAAATATGGATTTAGTATGATTTGTTTTAACTTTTGATAATTTCGTGGAAATACTGATCTTCGACGAGATCACAAGAAGCTATTAGAGAAGAAGGTTTTGGAGAAATTGAATTCTTTCGACTTATTTTTGGCATTGAAGTTTGAGATAGTAGTTTTGATGACTCCGTTGATGACCTTGCTGAGGAATTTGATGCACACAATATTGACTTTGAAGATGGTTTAGAAGATGTTGAAGAAGTTGTAGATTTTGGTGTTGTCACTGAATGTTTCTTTGTTGTTGGACTTGATCAAGACACAATTTAACTTTACGAGCAGATTGAAGACCTTGAAGAGGTTTTAGATTTTGTTGTTCTCACTGAAGGTTTTTGTCTAGTTTTGTTTCTTAAACCATCATTTCCATAGGGCATTTTTGGTGAATAGATTCTTGACCTTGATGAGAGGATATGATACCTTGAAGAGGCTACATCTTTTGGTTACGTCACTAATTGTTTCTCTATTATTATGTTTGTTAAACATCTTGCTTAGGGTGAGGCAACTCCACATATATTGTACAATTTACGGGACAAAAATCAATATGTAGAAATATTCACTTGGTTTTTATAATTGGATAGAAGAATGACTTAAAATGACCTTGTATGTCTTCTCATTTTAGAGCTCAAATTTTTAGGAAGGATTTAAGTATCCACCTTTCAAGAATCACTAGAAGAGTTTGATAAAGAATATAGGAAGACAAAAAACTAGCCAATGGTGTACTAAATGGATTTCTTGGGAGGTAGATTGGCATATGGACTTTTGGTAGCTAGAACGTTTCCAAATAAGTGAATGTATTTGAAAACCAAACCTCTAGTTTATTTTGGTTTAGACAAGGTCTAGAATTTGAAAAGTGAATTCCCTCTTTCTTCCTCTTACATACATTCCAATGATCGAAATCTGGATTGAGGGAAAAAAATTTCCTAAATAAAAATTTTGCATTTTATTTGTTGTGCACATGAGTTTTTAAAAGCTAATTAACTCATAAATTTATCACAAAATACACTTAAATATTGACACATAAACCCCTTCCCAATTGGCTAACTTTAGACGATCCTAAACACATTTTTATTTAACTAATGAGGGAGATAGCCCAATAAAACTAGTTTGTTCATATTCAAATCAAGTTGTTATCAAAGTACAATTTAGCTCATTTTAGTCAAGGTTAGTTAGAATAATTATCTATTGGTTTCTGTCTTCAATTTCCTCTCAAAATGAATGTGTACATGATTTTGAGAGACACACTAGAGGAATAAGGTCCAAATTTTTGATGAAAATGTGCTATGAAAGTAAAGGGTTGAAGGCAAACATGTACAAGGCATAGTTTAGCAAAAGGTTGTTGAGGAAGGGCCTAATTATTTGGGTCTTGGTTATGGAAAACATGATGGAGAATGCTCCAAAGCCAAGGAGGCACATGAAGCAGTTCCAAGAAGGAATTTTATTTCGTGTTCATTACCTCAAGCTTGTGAAGTTTGTGTTCATGATGAATGGAAAAGTTTGACACCCACTTTTCAAGAAGATGTTAATAAACATGCAGCTAATGAGAATGTAAAAGAAGAGGATGTTGAAAGCTCTATCTATTCATTGAATTCATTGCTAGTATTCAGAGGAGAGCCACTATCTCATCAAATTCACCTCCTCAAGAAAGAGACAATGGTGAATGTTCAAGGTATAAATTTTCCTTTAATCAAATTGATTTTGATTATGATAAACATGGTAAATATTCACATAAGATATAGAAAAGAACTTGCACATGTTCCTTTTGTGGTTTGAATAATCATAATGTTTATAGATGTTGGAAGAAGATATACATGCACATTGAAACTTTCTAGATAAATGAGGCAAAAAGTCAAAGGCCCATTGGACAAGGAAAATGATGTTGAAAATAAGATGGAATTGTTTATTACTCATTGCCATAAGAAAGGTCACCTTGTAGACAAGTGTTGGACTTTGTATCCAACAAGTCATCCACAACATTTGAAGAAGGTGGAAAGAGATAACGACAAGAATGGAAAAGAGGATTCCATAATCGATGAGGGTCAAGATGATTCCAGACATGGGGTGTGCATGGTGTAAGCGTTATGAGGCTGGCTGGCAGCATATTGTTGATTTTATCCAACAAGGCCAAAGGTATTTTGATGTTTCATGAATTTATTTGCAAATTCAAAGTATGGTGCATTTTGCATGAAGCAAGATGTTGAAAGTAGAGTTATGTTAGACACACTTAAATGCAACAAATATGGAAATTTGGACATGAGCTCTATTATTTGACTTAAGAGTCAGTTGTTTGAAGTGGCATGTTTTGTCAACTCATGTTTGGTTGATGGTTTTGTACACCAATATGTAAGAGTACATGGACATATTCACATGATGTGAATTTTTTTTATTTGAAGGAAAAAAATGATATGTCAGCAAACTATGTTTCTTGCATGATGTGTTTTTCAGTTTGATGGTTTTGTTTGTGACAAGACGTCACAAGATTTTGGGCATCTATACCTGATTAGGAGCCATGATTGCTAAACTTAACTGTGTGAGAATCAAATCTGAGGTCCTTTACTTTAAGTCAAAGAGACTTTAAGCTACCTAGGACTCAAAAAATTATTTTTAAATTTGAAATATCATGGTGTGTTGTTTCAATGCCTAATTCCAAAACCCTAACATAAATTTTTTTATTCTTTTTTTGCAAGATTTAGTTGGTTATATTAAGTTAGTTGAATTTAAAATTCTTGGCTTAGTGGCATGAACCAAACATATTGTGTATTAAATGAGGAATTTCTCTCTCCTAATCATTTCTAAATCACCCATATCACCAAGAAAACATGTTTAAGAACATACTTTGGTATGGGAAAGACCTTAGGTTTCAAATATTATAAGAATGTTTTTGATATGGTTGAGAGAATGTGGAAAATAAAATCCATAAACAAATTATTTTTCAAAACGTATTACTTTCAAAGTATCAAAAAGGAATGTACAAAGGTGTTCAATGAATTAACGCTATTTATTTAAATTCCATGATGTATATCTTACTCATAATTTTAACAAATTATTAAATAATGATATAGACTGGATAATTATATTATTTTTCATATATTTTGATGCTTATAGAGTGAAAAAACTGAAAGAATCAACTTGTAGGGTCATTTTAATGGTCGGTGGAGAATTCGGGTCTAAAACTTTTTGGAGTCATTTTAAGATGGCAAATGACACTGGGGCCAAACACATTCCTTAAGTGTTCTCAATGTAATATTCTGCTACAGCATATATCCAAGGTAAGAAAAACACCAAATAATTGTATTCAAAATTTATGCCTTTGTAAGTTAATCAATGTGTTTACCAATGGTGGAAATAGAAGAGAGAGCCTATATTTAGCTCCTTGAATTTACATGCATGGCGTTAGCATTATAGACATTAAATTTAACAGACTTTTAAATAATTAAAATTCAACCTTAATAAGGACAGAGGGATTCTTACAATTTAGTTACTACTGTATCTGTAGAGTAAATATTTAAATTAGGAGGAATAAAACCCATTTGTTATTGTATTTTGTTCCATAGTTGAAAACACAACTAGGAGTGTGAAGTTAGAGAGAAAAATGTATGAAGTTAAGTTTTTATAGCAACCTTACACGCTAAAAGTCTTAGCTAACTCTAGAGAGATTACCTCTTTCTTTGTACTCACATATTTTCCATACCAGAAAAGAGAGAGTAGAGCATGTTTACATTTTAGTGTTGTTTTTCTCCCATAAGGATTTCCTAGGGAATAGGAGTCTAGAGCATCATTACTTTTTAGGGTTGCTTGTCTCCCATATAAGGATTTCCTAGGAAAATAATTGTGTTGATTGTCTAGAGATATGTATGTGTGTGTTTCATTATGTTCTATATTTCTTACGTTGTGTTTCATTATGTTTTATTTTCTTACATTTCTGCCAGAGCCTATTTTTCTTTCCAATCAAGGCTTATAAAATAACATGAGAAGCAACATGAGACTTGGAACAATCATTTTCATTATCTATATGGAAGGCAAGAAGGATTATATCCCCTTAAGCTTAAGCTTATGTAGTTTGTCAATTTTTATCATATATTTTTTGGTAAGGGTAAATGTTTTTTATCTATAGTACAAGTCATGAGTTCCCAATTTTACCTTATGTAAAGCATGATTCTAGGATTACTACAATTTGTACTTGGTTTTTTATTGTGATGATGCCCTGTCTCAATCACTTGGCCATATCTCGATGGGTAGTTAAATCTTTATAACAATACTTAAGTAATATTTATCTAAATTTGTATTATGTGAAATTATGTAAAAAATGGTATACTATTTTTCATAAAATTGCCCGTTGAGTTTATCATATATTTCAATGAAAGTTGATTAAATATGTTTTCTTTAAAAGGATCTAACAATTTTGTTAAGGTATGAATTTGCAATTTTGTGTGGCTCTCTATCAACCTTCACTTTCTCATTTCTAGAAAAAATCTACTTGCTCATTCGTATACCCACTTTCTATTCAAATGCATGAGTTTTGAACTCTCAGTAACTATGTTTTTCCATGCAGGAAAATTATGTCACATTTTATACCAACTCTAAATATTATTTTGAAGTTTTAATTACTGTTATTCTTTTATATAATTTAACATTAGATATAAGTTTAAATTGAAAGCTACTTAGATGAAATATAGCTTAGATATGGCATTTGCAAATTATTATCTATTTATTGAACTAAAGGACATAATTATTACACATGTTTAATTTACATTCAAATGCTTCTTTGATTTATCTCCTATAGCTTAATGAAATGCTAGATATATAATTTAAGTTGAAGGCCCATGAGATAAATATGACTTCTATGTGACATTTGTATTGAATCATCTATTTGTTGTGTTATATGAACATAATTGGTATGCATATCTAATTTTCATTACTAATATGTCATGATTCTTTAATTTATCTTTTATAGATGACCGGAGCAACCCTTTTTAATCTATCCCTTTTGACTTCGGATATGTGGGCAATACTCATCCGCATATTTTTCTATCATAAAGCAGTGAGTAAAATTGTATTCCATTTGTGTCAATGTTAAGGTTAAGCACATGGATTAAAGTTTTATATAAGATACATTGCCACGGTGTACATTTGTATCTAAAGAGTCCAAAACCTCATTCAAGACCATATGTTTTTTTGGTGTAGTTTGATTGGTTATATTGCATTGCTTTTGCAGTTGTTGCTGTGGGCCTCACCATCTAGTGATTTTAGGTAAAAAAAATTATTTACATGGAATTTTTTAAGTATCCTGGAATGTTTATTATTTATCACTACTAGCCTTGGTGATTTAATTGTTTGTTTTGATGCTACTTGGTTACCCATATTTAATAGTTGTTCATGTTTAATTCATTGTTAAGGCTTTTTATTGGCCTATCAGGATGTATTTTTCTCAAATCCATAATGGCTAAAAGAATGAAATTTATCTATGAAAAAGAGAGGTCATATGGAATTTTTTTTTTTTGCAAGTGTTCTTTTGAACCCATAGAACTTGAAACCCCAATATGGATACAATACTAAGTAATACATAGCCTCCTCATCTAACTTAGCCAGGGATTTTCAATACTATATTTGAGTTGGCAAGCTCCATTTCAATATGTTATAATGTTAGATTATTATTTCTATAGATTTTGATTATCGTAGTAAAATGTTACAAAAAACCGGAAACTACAAATAATATTATTCTAGATATATGTAAAAAGGACATGGTAGAGAAAATCAAACAATATTAAACTTTTCATAAATAGTTTAGATATAAATACATTTTCTAATTTTGATTGTAAATTCCAAGGCTTAAAGCAATAATTTTTCTAATAATTTTTTTAATTAATAAATAAAAAGAAGCATTTTCAATCAAAATCACATCCAACATATAATAAAAATAATAAAAACAATTTAAAACTTCATACACTATGACATTACTATGGAAAAGAGCATAAAAATATACAAGAAAAAAATCCTTTTCTATAATAATGGAGAGCTTCAAATATACAAGAAAAAAAATATTTCAGCCTCCTTGTATCCCAGAACCTCACTATTATTGATTCACCCCCCTCTTGTAATTCCTTATTTCAACAATTAGCAAGAGGATTGAAAAGCCAACAAGGTGCAATCAGATACTCAAGAGATAGTTGTAGAGCCAATTGTTAGATGCAACTAGATACTCGGGAGATAGGTGCATATCTAGTTGCAATGACATAGTATCTCAAGAGAGATCGAATTTCTAGTTGCAAGTGTGAATTACAAGAAATTAATGTGAATAGGGTGCTAGTGTGAATTGGCTAGTTGCAGAGTGTAGGTACAGTTCTAGCTAGAGAGAGACTCCAAGAAGGGGTTTCAAGACAGAGCAGGTTTCCAACATTCTAGTCAAGAAGGGAGGCAAATATTTCCAACAAAAGAGGCAAGAACAAGTTCCCTAATGGTAGTGTTATGCAACCCAATTAGTCAGTGCATGTTGCAGGCAAGAGTGCGAGTAGCTGGGAGTCTCCAAAGAGAGTTTCTAGAGGTAGAACGAGTTTCCCAAAAGTAGTACTACACATTTTATTAGGTAGGAATTTGCATCCACAGCATGGAGGAGGTGAGTTGATTTTCTAGTGCAGGAGATTTCCTATTCTTATTACAGGAATCGGGACTCACTAGATAATATTGATAGAATCCAAGCGAGAGGCGGCGCATGGGAATCAACAGTGCGAGATCAAAGTAGCCTTGATGGAAATTCATATTGGTTCATACACAACGTTGAAGATGAATCAAAGTAGCACATCGACGTGGTGGACAACGATTGCCGAAGTACCTTCTTCGCATAGATTTCTAGTTCTCAGTGCCATAGGGAGATCTGTTTGTAGATAGATGATGTAGTCTCTCCAAGAGTGTGAGTTGAATGAGGCAAAGGGAGTTGTTGAGGCAACGAGGTACTTTACTAGTCAAATTGATTTGCAAAAGTGAAGAAATTCCTACTTTGATTTGTAAAATAATACATTATATTCCAGTTCCTTTAGAAAAAAATCCTAAAATCAAACCTATATGATATGTATACAGACAATTCAGAAAAATAATATCCGGCAGCGAAAGAATCTAAACCTCAACCAAAACCAACAAAAACATCTCCAGAGACTTTAGAAAGACAGCCCATCAGTAAATCATAGCACACAGAAATTCCAACCTCAAAAGCCTTAGCAAGCAAATAAGAACCAAAATTAGGTGAAGTACTAACCCCGACGTTTTTTTAATACACAGCACAAATTTTTTTTGAGCGCAGACGGACAATCGAACATACCCGACGGAGTCGAAGAGCGCGAAAGGGAGGAGCACCAGCACAGTCAGGAGGAGCAACAACGCGAATAGAGCAGCAACGACAGGGACAGAAAACACACGAATAATGAAACCGGTAAACCACCAAACTTCGCTGGCGATTTATTTATAGAAAATAGTTCGGCCGAACTATTTTAAAAGTAAAATTTCGGCCGAACTTTTGTTGCCGGTTTTCCAATTTCCGACAAAAATTCTGTTTTTCCGCGCTGTCAGTGTGCCATCAATCTAAACGGAATCACGAGTTCGGCCGAACTATTGCCGAAAATTTTTTTTAGCCCCCAATTCTCACAAAAGTGTAACCCAGCTTCACGTTTCCTCCCTATATCCCTCCTTTTATCCTTCTCTCTCCTTCTTTCGCCCTTCTCTCCATCTCTCCTTTGTCTCTTTAACTCACCCTAAATATACACACTCTTTGTTCATCTCTTCCTTGTAACTCCCTCTCTCCCTCTCCGTTTCTCACTCTCTATGTATTTATTTTTCCCTCCCTCTATCCTCCTCCAACTCCATCTCTATATCCCTTCCTCTCCCCTCCTCTCTCTCTCTTCCTTCCTCTCTCTCCCTTTCTCTATCTCTCTCTCTCTCTCTTCTGCAATCCTCTCACTATCTCCCTCCCTCTCTTCTCCTCTCTCCTCCCTCCATTTTTATGTCTCCCTCTCCCTATCTTACCCTTCACTACCTCTCTCACTCCTCTCCCTCTCTCTTTATATTTATTCTTCCTCTCCTCTCTCCTTCATTTTATCCCTATCTCTCCCTTGTCACCGGGGTATCTCTCCACCTCTATGTATTTGTTCTTCCATCTCATATATATCTAGAGTTAATATATTAGGGTTAATAATATTTTTTTTCATGGTATTAGTGATGATTTGGCCCATGGTATTTGGTCCATAGGCTTCACCATGGAGTAAATATAAATTATTTATTTATATTTTTACCATCTTTTATTTACCACGCCATTTGATCCATAGGCTTGGTATATAACTATATGTTGATTTACAATCCTATTTTATGTATTTTTATATACTTATCATGCCTCTTTATACCTCTTTTATAATTATTTAGTTACCATAACACTTTTATAAATATGGTATTTGGGGCATGGTATTTGGCTCATGGTATTAATAATAATTTGTGCCATGATATTTGGCCTATAGGTTTCACCTAAATAAAACCTTTTTTTGAGTTTTTTTAAAATATGAAGAGGTTTATGGAGTAAATATAAAAAGAGGTTTTATTTATTTACCATACCTCTAGTTTATTTATGTTTTTATTTATTTACAATACCTAAAACTCTTTATATTTTAAATTTATATTGTGTTTATACATAATAATACTTAGGTTTATTTTTAAATAGGATGACATTGGATCAAAAATGTTAAATGTTAAATATTACATTTAAATTTAAGTTTACATGTTTACTGAGATCTACTGAGATCTACCCTATATTAGATTGTAGAGAGCCTGTGGTGCAATAATACATAGTTTTATTTTAATAATTAATCTTAACCTATAAATAGGATTAAAAATTTATATTTAAGTTATAAATGATTTAAGAATCAAGTTAATGTTTTGGCCTACATTAACAAAAAATATTCTTATTATTTTTTAAGGACGTGACATACTTACACATGAGTTATACTAGGATGTATCGGCACAATAAATAATAATAAAAAATGAAACTTTATATTTTTTACAATACATCAAAATTAACCTAGCTAATCATCAGTGCCATCCACCTTAAAAACTTCGTTAACAATCTTAGGGCCACACTCAGTCAAATGTAGAAGTTGAATTAGTGATTCACCGTAGATAATGTAGAAGTTGAATTAATGATTGATCTTAGATTGTAAATCCAAATTGTACAATGGTGCCACTCATTCAAATCAGACTTTTAATTACTGTTTTATCTTAGATTCTCGATCCAAATTGTACAATTGGAGTGGAAATCCGTTATTGATCTGGTGGCCCGTGCTTCACATTCATTTTGAACGTGTTGTATCATATGTATCTACTAGATCAGAATTTCTGTTGAAATCTCTACATACACTACTCATGAAACATTTCGAACTTGAAGTTAATGAGTTGAGCCATGTAATTCATCTACAACCACCTGCTCATCCCCATAATTTAATTTTCTATTTAATCACTCACCATGGATTCAATTGTGAGAAACGAACCACACATTGTTATAGGAGGAAAAATGGGAAGTACAGGGTGCCACGTATAACGAACAAAGGATTCAAACCAAAATTGGAGACTAACAAAATTGTAGAGTAGTCCCAAAGGATCCTCCATATAACATTTCATATTGAGTTCCAGCCATCGTACAATGTCCTTTCCATTGTGTATTTTATCCCTCATTGCGATATGATGAAAATTCTAGATTAGTTGAACCCTTCACTTAGGAAATATTCCACCACGAGCCTATGGAATGCATTGGAGTAGCATAACCATATGGGTCAGAGCATGCCATATTAACATGTTGATGGAAGGGTCATGTCAACCAAGTGTTTCCATGGATTTGAATAGAGACCACTTGTTTGACAATTGAATGTACCCTAGTTGATATGAAAAATATTATGGGATCAGTTAAAAAAAATGTTTGGAATTAATTACAATTTCACTATTTTAAATGGACTCCCTTTAGAAAAGTATAGTATTTTTTGTAATTTTTACAAGTAGACCTAGTCTCCATGCATGGGTAAATACTTATGCATAATTGTTACAATATAGTGTTAGAATGCATGCTTAGGAATATTTAATAATTCCTCTAGGGTTTGTGAGAACCCCTCACTTATACTCAAATTTATATGTAATATGTTATGAAAGGATTTACTTCCAATTTTGAAATACTGAACACACGTGGTCATGGAGGTTTTGAATGTGTTAGAATATAAAGAAATGAAAAGTTAAAATGAATCTTTTTATTAAATAATTTATATGTAATCAGTCAATAATTGAATATATTTATTGTTGAGGCTAATCTAAGATTAATTGTATTAAGGATTTATTTTCAAATGAACATAAAAAAAAAGTATGATAGGAAAAGAAAAATTAATAATATATTAGAATAAAAAATTAATAGTGATATAGCATTATAGTTATAATGAGAATACATAAGGTTATTTTGGAATTGTAATTTGCAACATCATATAGTATTACTCACCTTTTATAATGCAAAGTAATTGTTTTGGAATTTTTAAATACTTATTTTAGCAATGATTTTTAAATATTGTATTTGTATATTTTTTCCTTTAATGTCATTATAAAATGTTTTCATGATTCGTCTTTACAAATCCCTGTTGGATTATACGGATTGAAGTATTTTGTATCGAACTAAAACTTTGCCATGGCTTTCGCTTCGGTATCTGCAACTTTGAGATTCTTAATCTCGTAGAATCTGATCTGCACAGGAATCATGGGCTATGGCGATTTCTTCGTCGTGTGCAGTGATGCTGAAAACCCTCTGGAGTTATGGTAAGATAATTATTGCATGTCAAGTTTGTTGGTGGCATATCTTGGAAAAAGATGTGGTGGGTTTTTCCCACTGAACACTTTGATCAATGTGACATCTGGTAAGGTGAACCAATCTACAATCTCTCATATCTCCTGCATTTCTCCTCGTGACATGCAAGGTGGGTCCTCTTGAATGATAAGATTGTATAGAGGGATGATTAAATTATCACTTTGTTGCTCCATAACTTTTTTATGGTTGCAATCCGAAGGCAACTTGCAATAAATATGCACAATAGTTTCTCTTGGTTTCCACACTGATTTCATGCTAGGAATATGATTATGTGAAAAGATCGCATCTAGTAAGTATGCATACATATAGAACCTTGATTTCTCGCCCTTGGTAGGATCCCGAGCCTGTGTTGTATGGAGTCTTAAGTGATGAGCTAAAAGATTTGACCAATTGAATGACTTCCCCTATTTCACCACCTAGTTCAATAAGATATCCCACCCCTTGGGAAATATAAATGTGCTTAGTTGGCCATATATTATGCAGGCTAAGATGACCAAAATTTGGTAGGCATTTATGAGTGACCTTTTCTTGTATGTGTGGGTCAGTGTCTATCTAAAATTCACTGGCTCCTTCACCCAAATCCTGAAAATATCCTTCACGCTCACATAATTGTGGGTTTCATAGAAAAATGAGTCCATGATATTTACTCACTCGAGAAGATGATACATCTGTTGAAAATATAATGCTAGAAATGTAGAAATCTTCTTCCCACTAGTGTCGCTCAGTGTCATATTTTTCTCATCAATGTGTGAGCTAACCTAACTGATCACATCTACACACAAGAAGATTGGATACTTGCATGCTACCCTGTATAGTCCTGACTGATGGATGTTGAGATAAACCTTTCGATCCTCTAAATATGCCCCGAAGTACATGGAAAAGCATATTTAATCTACTTCCATGTTAGTTTCTATTTCTTTTCTACAAATACATGTCTGCCTGCATATACTAGATAGTTAACCGATGTTTTCTCAACTACTTCCCTAGTACTTATTTCAGTGTTTTCTTTGCAATAATCCTTCTTGAATGCCATTGTAATAGTGACTACTACAGAGGTGCTCAACAATTTTTGTACCTCTGGGACAGTAAAGAAACTCATGGAAACCAAACATTTGTTTTAAGAATAAAAAATTTCAAGGCATGTTCAAGCAAAAATCAGGCATCTTATTGGAAATATTGGGCAATTTTCAGTGGCAAGGGGGGTTGAATAGCCGAGGGAACTATATAAGGCGTAGTCCTAGCTATCAGGGTTGAAGCTTGAGGCCTGATACTGCGCAATGCATAGTTAATCCAGGCTAGTGTTCTGGGAGGGACTGTGCATTGCTTAGTCTAAGTGGCCAAGGATGTAAATTGAGCCCTGCAACTGAAAAATGCATAGCTAGGCTAGCCTATATTATGTTATGGGCTATTTCAAAGGCAAATCTCTCAGATTGAGCCTTAATGTTGCACAACACCTAGCTGGGAAAAGTGAAAACTAACCAAAGGAATAACATATCTACCCAAGGGAAGTACAAAGAAAAAGCAGATCTGAGAGATAATGTTGGCTTGAGTGAGGATCTGACTAATTGTGAATGAAACAAGAGAAGTTGAGTGCATAACCTTAATAAGTAGGAATAAAAATAAATCAGTGAGGACAGTTGACGCAATGATGAGCATCGATGCAAAAACAAAGATGTCGATGCGACTGTTTTGAAAAGAAAACGATAACTTGAAACACTATTTATACAAAATAAATCATGATGAAATGCGAGCATGCATGCAAATATACAATAAAAACAAGACGGACACAAGTCAAACGATATAAATTGACACAAAAAGTGATAAATGCAAAACTCACCTAGAAAAGCGACGACGATCACGCTGAAGGTTCCTTGATCTCCTCAAGAATGATAGATATCAAAGATAAAGTGTGTAAATGAGATCTAGGGGAATCAATTGAATAAATTTGAGAAAATTAGGTCTAGGATGCCCATGCCACAAATCAAGGAAAAAGTGACACCTGGTGAAAGTTTCAAAAAATGCCAAGTGTGCCTCCTTTGGGTTACTAAAAATAGAACCCTAAATTTTAATGATGTATTTTGATTTTTTAGCTTTTATTCTTTTTAGGGAAAAAATTTCCATGCATTTCAATGTGAAAGATTGTGCAATTTTGGGAACTAGGCAACTTTCCGACTTAGTGCATTGCATACTTTTTGATCTCAGTTAGGTATTGCGCAGTTTTTGGGTTCGATGTTGGGATTCCTTCCATGAATACAGAGTTTCTGAGCTCAAGGCTGACTCTGAATCATCACTGCGCAATTCTAGTCATCAAGGCTACTTCCCCTCATGGATTGTGCAATTTTTGTGGGCAAGCCTAGAACTGTTGTGCAATGCTATGGCATGAGGTTAGCTTGTGACTTACAAAGATTAAGTAAGTGAAAAAGCGAGTGAAAAAAAGACAATATAAAAGATAAAAATTAATCAAAGCATGAATACATGATAACAATGCAATATAAGCTCCTGTTAAAAGAAGCTTAGGATCCAAAATCTAAGGAAAGGAAAAAATTTGGAAGGTGGTTGTAACCGCTACATTGTTATTATGAACCTAAATTCTAAAACACTACACTTACAATTGGTTCCTTTCCTAAGATTGAATAGGTTCTTCATGAGATAATTGGGACATGACATGGAAGCCATCAAGAAAATATTAGAGGAATATATATAAGAGAAAGAAGAAGAGTTTTCATAATAGAAGACTAGAAATTTATAGGAAAAACTAGAAATATGGAAGCAAAGGTACATTTACTAAAATCTGCATGGAATTTTTTTTATTTCTTTTCTGTGTCTATTGCATGAATATATGAAGAGAGAAATATAAATTAATATTGTGTAGTGAGTTTAAGTACTAATGGTATAGGACCAGAAAGCAACGAATAGGTTTAAAACCATAAACAAAATCAATTGAGCTATGCTTTGAAGGAATTAAAGAGGGATATGTTATAGCATTTTCCATTTAATGTAGTGAATCATAATTCTCCTCCATAGAAACATTCTCCAATGTCCTCGTATCATGTCACCGAAGTCACAAGAAATCCAAGGTTTTTTAACAATTGTTCCACTTGAATATAAAATTCCTCCAACCCTATCTATTATTTTTTCACCATTGCTTATATAGTCTACTAGGTTCTCACTATACATGAATCTATGAAACTATATTTAGTGTGTTGTTTTTTCTCACATGCATAAGAATGGGTTGTTTTCATTCCTTGATTTTAAATAAGTACTCTATGGATATTCAAAATAGATTCTTGATGATAAATCCAAATATCAATAATTTTCATATGGGTGTGGTTTTTCTCAAATGTGTGATACACACGTAGAGTCTTCTTTATAGTAGGCAACCCATTCTTATTTCAATTATTTGCAACTTTCGAGGAAAAGGAATATACACAACTAGTTGTTATGATTACCCAATATATGATGAAAGTAGAACTCATTTTGCCATAAGTTGAGTAGGCTCATAGAATATGTATGGTGGACATTGTATTAATGGAGAAAAAAATGTGTTTCTTGGAATATTATTCTTTAAGGAAATTGGTTACATGGCTCAAGTAGCCCTTGAAATCCTTCCCTTGAAATGGTATTTAAATCAAGGATAGGTTGTGTTAACACAGTTCTTAATGTTGGGGGGTTAAACATCTAGATTGATTTCATAGAAAGCTCAATATTAGAATCCTAGATGATCTCACCCTCCTTCCTCTTATTTTTTCACTTGGCTATATCATTACCTACTGAGACTAATGACGGAAAGGGGGACAAAGTGACATTTTATTATATATATATATATAATATTGGGTAGTGTCTATGAACTTATTATTCCTACCCGTTGTTGGCGCTTGAGTAGGTATAAGTTTTGGAGAAATGTGCAAGATAGTGTGCCACCCACTAATTAATTGGTATACATAAGTCATGTTATTGGTGTAATTTTTTTCACTATGCACATACATAATCTGCATAATATTTTGCATCACACCTAAAATATTTCATAATGGATGATGAATTGTATTGCACAACCACTTTCTCTTAAGGAATCCATTAATTGTAATGAATTAATATATTTTTGTTACTATTTTTTGATTGACCAATCTATGCTTAGTGTTTCTTTTTTAATTTTTAGTGTTTTCATCATTTTCCTAATTTAAAATTAGGTATGATGAAAGATTAGGTTCCTTTTTACACGTATAGAATTCAATAATTTTGCTATATAAGAAAAGGCCCATATTTTAATCATTGAATTTGGTTTCATGAATCAAGATAATGAAAGATTAGATTATTCCTCTTTCTTAAATTCTATATGTTAAACAAATTATTTAAATGGATTTTTAATGGATGGATGATGAAAATAATTAATGTGTATGTATATATTATTGAATATTTTCATGAATTCATGAAGTACATAATCTTTGTTCCTCTAATTTTCATAAGCCTCTGAGATGATAAACTATCCATTTAATGAATATTAGATATGTTGATGCTCATGGGGTATTTTTATTCAAGTATTTTGAACCTAAAATATAAAACACTATACAGAGAACTAGTTCCTTTGCTAGGATATAAAAATTAGGTTCTTCATGAAAGGAGGAGATGACATGGAAGCCATGAATAAAATATTATAGGACTATATATTATATGAAATAGAAGATTTTGCATAATAGGAAACCAATAATATATAGTTCAACTTAGAAATATGGAAGAAAAGGTACATTTACCCAAATCTACATGGATTTTCCTTTGCTTATTTTCGTTGTGTGTTACATGAGTGGATAAATATAGTGAAATAAATTAACCTCCTCCCATGAGCTCCAGAACCAATGATCTAGGACCAAGCAGAGACCACTAGGATAAAAACTCTAAATACGATCAATTGAATCTAGGTTGGAAGAATTAGAGGGATATGCACTAGAAGTTTCCATTAAATGTAGTGAATCTTTTAGTAGTGCTAAAATAAAATTGAAGTTATGCACGAGTGGAAGGTTTCTTGTTAATTGGATTAAGATGTTATTTTTTAGTAATGTGATAATGCAAGTGGAGTCCAACAGGATGGAAACATAAGACCTTGGCACTGGGGAGTATGAAAGGGAGGGGGAATAAATGAGGTATGTCAATAATGGATCTAGAGGAGTAGAAAATAAGATGAGAAGGGTGACATGCAAGAAGATTTGATATTAGAGAGATAGTTAGGAAAGAAAGGAAAAATGGGAAGGTAAAGAAAGATGGAGTAATGTAAAGGGATGAGGATAAGTATAGTTACAATAACTACAATGAGTACAAAAAGAGATGAAACACCAAAAGTAGGTGTTGGAGAGGGATATGCATCGTACATGAGTGTATGGGGAGAGGAAAGGCCATCAAAGAGATGAAATGTTGAGGAAGAAGTATCAAGAGAGGATACCCAATGTAGTAAGCCTATAATTATAGGTAATGAAGTTCAATCCCATTTGAAAATCGAAGTCATAACTAAATTAAAGTATTATGATGAGGAAGGTAGTCATGACAGTGATATAGGAAGTAGTGAGGAAGAAGTTATTTCTATGGATGAAGGGATCTTGGTTGTTTTAATAAGGTTTTCACAAATATATATAGAAGGATTTTTTATAATAAAAAATGAAAGAACTAGGTAGGATCAAATAATCCCCTTTTGCAACCACCCCCATCTCATGTTTGAAAGAAAAGAGCAGAAATATCAAGAGAAAATGAAGTCAGTAGTATTTTTCAGGAGAGGCTATAAGAATGTACCAAACTAAGTCAAAGTTAGGTATCAATATTAGGTAGCAATGTTAGACTCAAGCCCAAAGTTGACTATGTGTGTAAGAGATCATTTGATGCTTAGAGTCCTAGCATTTCATGTTTTTAATTCAAAAATTAGAAAATTGCAGGGATTTCAATAGGGTTGTTATAATTATTAGCATTGTCATTATTGTAACACACCCATGACAAACCTCTTTATATTGTACATGTAATTTTTATTATACATGCATATAGGACAATGTGCCTATATGTGTGTGTGTGTGTGTGTGTGTTGGAGTACCTATGCAATTTTAGGTTAGTGAGCCCATGTGCTAAAGGATGACATGCCTGTTTATGTAAATATATAATCACATGCATATTAATAAAAATACCCCATTGTTACAAACCAAATTAGACAAGAGGTAATGGGTTCTAGAAAATCTGGGAAGTGGGAAGTCGGAGAGAGAAGTGTGGGGGCGAATGGCTAACGATGAGGGGCTTAAGCCAAAGGGGAAACACCAACCTTAATATGAGCCTAAATTTAGGATGAAGACTTGGAAGGAGAAGTGTAAGGATAGATATCCCTATCTAGGGCATGTTGGGTATTGTTGGGTTTGTGTTATATTATTTCCACGACTATAAGATGGTGGGTGGACCTACCCATGGTTTTGTTCATGGTTTTTTCAAATGGTCTTGGGCATGATGGTTTTATTCCCATGGTATTTTGTAGATATGTTCAAAGGAACTACAATTATGTTCTAATCCAGGGCGAATGGATTGGGGTTTAGGAATGATTCAACATATATATATATATATATATATATATATATATATTGTAAAATTGAAAGGAATATAATCGAAAATCAATCTGGTAGTCCCGATTTTTGGACACAGGAGAAATATTTGTGTATATTTGTTTCATGTTCTCACCATTGTATATTTTTTTTTTTTAAGAATTTGTTTTTGGGTAATTTCTCTAGAGGGTTAAAACCTACAGAAAGGGGTCGAGGATAGGGAAAAAGTTTTTAATTGTAAAACTAAAGAATAAGATGCTGATAGTAAATGAGGACCAACTAGAGAACATGAGTTAGCTCATCCATTTCCCACCATAGGGTGGAAAAGAAGCTTAAAGTATAGTTTCATGGACAATTTAGAAAAATCAAACCCCAAATCCATGATGTGAAATTGGAGGAAGTAGCAGAGCCATGACTGCTAAATATAAACTTGTATTTATAGTTTTATTATTATACTACTGAGTTAAAATCTATTTTTTCCATGTTTCATTTGTAGGGAAAACTGTCCCTATGGTGGGAAGAAGTTTGCAAGGTACACAATTTAGATAGGAATGAAGTTGCCGAGGAAGAGTTCTAGGAATTTTTTAGGGAGAAATATTTGAGAGAATGACTATTTGATGACCAAGAAAAGGAGTTTCATAAATTAAAATTAATACAAGTGTTTATAGAGGAATTATTAACAAAATCCACACATTTTTTATGATATGTAACTTATATTAAAGAGGATAAGGTGAAAATTTAGTGGTTTATAAGTTGTCTCCCACTCTACTCAAAGGACTAGATTGAGTATGGAAATCCTAAGACTATGGATGATGTGATTTACATGGACATGATTTGTTACCAACAAGATAAAAAGAAACATGATATTTTGAAGTCCTAGTTTCATAACAAGGAGATAATAGTGCAAGATAACGAAGGATAACAAATTAGATAGTTTAAGAAGGGAAGAATCACCATCTCAACAAGAATAATGGAATGGCCCCTAAAATAGAAGTGTAAACAGAAATTGGGTCTAAGTATAGAACCTAATAAATATTTTAATGGGAAAGAGAGAGACCCACTAAAATGTTAGGGTTGCAATGAGCCACACATTTTACGAAACTTCTCTTATAATTCAAAAAAAATTCAACACCTTCAAAACATCTAAGAGGCCTCCACTGTCAATGATGTAGCTATGAATATTCCTCACATCGGTGAAGCCATAGAGCAGCAACATGTAGAGCACCAATCCACTATGGTGGATTTAAAAGGTACTATTTATGACCCAATTTTTTTTATATTGTTTGATCATGATTCTAGCCTAAGTTATAGTAGTCCTAATCATAGAAAATTGTAAATTAGTGGCTGAAAAATATCAAAAACCCTTTCCTAGTTCAACTATCTATGGGTGCAAAAAAAAAAGAGTCTCTAGATAGATACAAATATTCCTAATTGTGTTGGATGGGAAGAAAAACAAAGTCAATTTAAATGTATTACCATTAAACTCTTATGATGTCTTCATGTGTATGGAATGGTTGGAAATTCATAAGGAAACGATTACCTGGTTACCTATATGACTGATAATGATGATGTTACACCAATTTTTGGTCATCAGACCCTTTACAATTAGTGTAATATCCCTATTTTCGGCGTTCTATAAATAGATAAGAAAGATAAAGGTCAGGGGGACCTTAGAAATAAAATATATAAATATATTAATTATGGAAATTAATATATAAATGTGGAAATAATACCATGAGGTAAAGGCAAAGTAAATTGGAGTGTAATATCCCTATTTTTACTACCTTTATTAGATGGTTTAACAATCCTAAAGGTTAAGTGGACCTAAAGGAAAAAAATTATTTTGGACATATATTATTATTTTAAAATTAATAAATGTGGAATTGGAATTATTGTGCAAAGACTAGAGTATAAATGGAGACTAGGATTTCGAGTCCATGAGGATGGATAAGATTCAAAAGACTTTCTCAGATTCTCCAAAAGTACTTGGAGAAAATAAATAAAAATTGAATATTAGATTGGAGATAAAAGTCTAAAAAGATACCTCAATGAAGTGGAAAGTTACTGAGAAGAGGTGAAATAAAAATAGAAAAAGGAAAAAGCAAGTTTTTAAGTACTTTTGTGGAAAAAACAAAAGGAAAGCCTAGGAAAAAGGGAAAACAATATCATGATTAAATGGACGCAATTATGGAAAATGTTGATGGGAAAGAAAGATTAAATAAGCCATTCCTGGGAAGACAAGAGGTTTTCTACAGCTTGGAGGAATTGGTCTCTGCTCCGGGGAGCTGTGGAGATAAAGCTCAAGGTTGGGTGGAAAATAGTGTTACCAAAATTGGTATGCACAAGGAAATTCAATTTTGTGTTAACTTTAGTGTGAGATGATCTATTGGTATTGAATTAGATTTTAATTCCATTAGATAGAAGTGTTTAAGAAAAGTTAATTCTATACACAATTATTGGTGAATTTCTGTGTAAGTTTTATTGATATAGTCTGGTGTATTTAACAGAAAACAATTGCAAAAACAGTAGTTGATCTGTATAGTAAAAAAGATAAGTAGAATTATACACCAACACTCAGAATATCTAAAACCCATTAATAGGTTTAAATTTGAGGTTAGGTGTTAAACAATAATTTTGTAAAGACATATAGATAAATACATTAGAGAGAAGGAAACTTATTGTATTTATCAGAAATTTATTATCAACATTACTATGTAAATTCATAAAACAAGTTTGAATACAATTGCAACTTATTGCATATTATCATAAATAACATAAAAGACAAAACTGGAAGAAACACATATATGAAATTAAAATCCAGCTAAATTTATGAGAATGAGTACATAGTACAATAGTGCAATAATGTAAACCATGATAGGGAATGGTACACATATTAAAATTTAATTCTGTCATAAGTTACAGATAGAATTCATAGTCCCAATTTAAACAATACAATAGAATTATGAAATTTATTGAGTTCATAATTTTATAGGCGGGATTCTTCAGAGTAATATAGACCAACTTGTATAGAAAAAACCATAATCTAGTTTCAATGTATGAGTAAAAAAATATAAATTAGATGAGATGCATATGAACTATATTTGAAAATAATTACAGATAGAAAGATCTAACTCAAGGAAAATAGAAGTTAAAAATGAGATTATTACCTTATTGTTCTTAATTTGACAGTGGTATTAAATCTGCAAATAAAAATGTCGAAAATCATTAGTGAGGAAAGTTGATGAAAATACAAGAGGAATAGGAAAGTAAATTCATGAAATAGAAGGAAGTGTATGTTACTTCTCATTGAAAGTGTGAAATGGAGAACCTTTGAGAATCTGGGAATCAATGAAATTATTCCTGTATACAGAGAATTTTATTAATTGAGGAATCAATAAAATTCTACAAAAATTAAATCCATATTATTTTAATCTAATCTATTTGTATAAAATGAAAGGTTAATGTAGAAAGGAATTATGTAAAACTAGAAAAAGAAAATACATTAACGAGATGAATAAATTCCTAAACAGTGATGTGGTAGGAATATTATTAGAAACACAATAATTGCATGTGTAAAGAAGGGTACTGAGATAAATTTAGAGTTGAGTTTATAAAACCATATACATATAACCATTTAAGGGTTTAATAAATACAGTGGTCAATTTATGAATTTAGATTCATAAAATCTAAATAAATTTCAAATAGACATGATTAAAACAGACGTATAAAATATATATGGAATTATTCTAAATTATGCTACCAAGTTATTAACATAACAACTTATCAAATATTATCACAAGGGAATTATTGTAAAATGAGGCGAAGTGCTACAAATGCCTAGCTATAAAATCAAATTAGAATCGAAATGGAAGAAAGGAATTTTGAAAATTATAAGGAAATTGTAAAGAAATTGATTAAAACAACGTGGAGCTAAATAGAAAATGGGAAAATGTCCCAAGTGGAATTCTCATTGAAAGAGAACACCTAAAGCAAAGGAATCAATTTTCTTGAATGACAAATGAAAAGGGAAATGAATAAGCAGATATGCATATAAAATTTCAAACCCAGAAATTTCTCATTTAGATAAATGAGAATAAAATCAATATTAAAAGAGAATATAGAGAGGTATAGGTTGGTAGAAGTCTCCATAACTAAATCGTAAATCAAAACTGAAGTATGCATAAAATATCCACACAGTGACATATATATATATATATATATATATATATATATATATATATATATATATATATATATATATATATATATGACTTCCTTACCAACGATAAGTAAAATTAGTGAGAAAGGACTGAAGGTTAAGTGAGAAACAACCTCGGATATCTCATTTCTAGATTGATGGAATAGTATGGAAATATTTAAAATAAAAACACATTTATAAGTTGGGACAGATTTGTTCCAAAAATGAAATATACATAACCTGGAATAACATTGGTAAGCCTGGGAAAGATAACTCGATTTACCATTAAAATTATTTCCTCATTGTTGCAGGAGATAAGGAACTTAGAGGAAAACGAGTTCAATGAAACTAAAGTGTGGGGAAAGACACCATTTGAGCTCCATGAGACTTGCAACAGAAAAATAAAATATTAAGTGCAGAGGAATAAAATTAAGGGAAAATCAAAACCAAAGAACAAAATTATCTTTGGTCAATAAAATGAAATGAAATTTCACCTGAGAGAGAGAGGGCCTCGTGGGGAAAATTCCAAGTATTATGGCAGAGTTTCCATTCGTGAATTATCTAACCGATGTAGACATTTAGACAATCGTTCTAATGCCACGACGGCATGGAGAAATGAGGGTTGTAGAGTCGAAGGCTGAAAGTTTACAAAATTAATAATGAAAAGCCTTATTATGGTTTGGTTTTGATAAATCCCCTCAGGAGATACGACTTGATCCAAGCCATACGTGCGTGGATCTCCAATGAAGAAAACAATAACGAGCCATGTGAATTCAATTAATTTGAATTTATTGTAAGATGGGGAAATCCCGAAGTCATAAATTACATAAAAGAAATCACCAATACGAAATTTTGGGTTTAAATTCTAAATCACCAAACATCTATACGATTATCCTTAGAACTAATAAGTGACAGAAATATTAATCAATGGAGAGATTAATATAATATATGTGTCAAGTCAAAAATCCAAAATCGTATTCATAATGTATGCTTCGCACACTTTGAAATTAACAAAGAAATGTTAAAACGATATAAAGTTGTTATGTGTGAATAGTGGATGGACCACACAAAATCTTATATGATATTTCCTAACTATGAGTATTCGAATTTTGAATTAGTTAACATGGAGTATAAATCGATATTACGAAAGGGTAAGAAAATCATAGTAATATAATGGTATATTATTTTAAGAAAGAAATGAAATCCTTTATATAGATTAGAAATACCTCTAAATTTATTAAAAGGGTATATGCAGATATTATAAGAAATGAATAAATGATGGTAATATAAAATACCATAATATAATTAAGTTAGAACTTAATGTAATAGGTGGAGAATACTATTAGAAGGTTAATTTTGAAGGGAGAGTATAAAGAGTACAAGTATACAAAATTTAATATACATATTATAATAATGATTGCAATAGGATGAGATAATGATGAAGTAGCATCAAACTAACTATGAATTGGTCGAGTTAGACAAGTGTAATCAATGGAAGAAAGGTTATACTTTGATTCATAAATTATAAATATCAATAAAAAGTGTAATGATAGAATTTGTCGAATAATGAAAAACTATGAATGAAGGAATAACAACAGAAAATATAACAACATAATTCGTCGAATAGTGACGAATTTATATAAAGTAGTGGATGAAAAATTAAGTAGTTATGCTATAAATAGGAAAAAAATTGTGGTAAGCGAAGTTGTTACAAATGGTATTATAGCTCATGTTGAAACACTGGGCATATATGTGTCCTAACACAGGAAATTAAAATCCAAAATTTTGGATTAATTAAATTTATTTGTAAAGTTATTTAGTGAAGAAAGTAAAACTATCATTATGAGCAATGGAGGAGGTATATTTGTAGATCTGGGTGGTGAGGGAAATCCTCCAGTTCAAAATGTTCAATTGCTGGATATGTTCCGGAAAATGCAACAAGAACTAGTTGATTTGAGAACCAGTAATGAATGCACAAGACAAGTTTAAAGAATGGTATTTTCTATTATGTAACACCTAGTGAAGGAAACAAGTAAATGTTACCAGTTCCCCTCAATGGGATGGGTTCTTGGTTGTCCCCATTGCTTGAGCGTCACGAGCTTCTCTCTCTCAATGATGTAAAAAAACTAAATATGTGGTGAACTCAAGTGGGAGCTCAAATGTTAAAAGAAAATGATAGCGGCAATGAGAATCATGAAAGTGAGGAATGAATGGAAAAACCCTCCCATTTAAAAAAAATATTGATTTATCCATGAAAATGGAGAATAATAAAATATTATTAATCATAATCTAGATCTAGCCGCTTGGAATATTTTATTATATTTTGTTGGAGGAAAAAGGTATTTAAATTGGTTAAATACATTTATTTATAAATAATAAAAAAATAAATTATTTATTTATCATTTCAAGAATTTGGTTAAATAATAGTAAACAAATAATGTTTTGTTTAATTATTCCTAGGCGATTTAGTGAAATTTAACAATGAATAATAACTAAATAATGATTAAATTAATTATTCCTAAAATTAGGTTAAATTACATAAAGATTGGATTCCTTTTCTTTTGTTAAAATATCTTGTTCATTCAAACATGAAACATGGGCCAACTCAATTCAATATCTTAGTTTGACGTTTTTCATGAATAAATTTTATTTTTAATGATCAGGTACCTCGATAAATCGACTCCCTTTAGAAAAGTATAGTCTTTTGTGTAATTTTTACAAGCATACCTAGACTCCATGCATATGTAAATACTTATGCATAATTGTTACAGGTTAGTGTTACACTACATGCTTAGGAATATTTAATAATTCCTCTAGGGTTTGTGAGAAAGCGTAGCCGGCACTTGATACTCAATTTTATAAGTAATATGTTATGAAAGGATTTACTTCCAATTTTAAAATAGTGAAAAATCCACGTCATGGAGGTTTTGAATGTGTTAGAATATAAAGAAATCTAAAGTTAAAATAAATCCTTTTATTAAATATTCTATATGTAATAAGTCAATAATTGAATATATTTATTGTTGAGGTTAATCTAACTTAAGATTACTTTTATTAAGAATTTATTTCCAAATGAATATAAAAATTGATTATAGGTAAAGAAAAACTAATAATATATTAGAATAAAAACTTAATAGTGATATAGAATTATAGTTATAATGAGAATAC
This sequence comes from Pinus albicaulis, assembly GCA_034641835.2. Classification (NCBI taxonomy): domain Eukaryota; kingdom Viridiplantae; phylum Streptophyta; class Pinopsida; order Pinales; family Pinaceae; genus Pinus; species Pinus albicaulis. The sequence goes on along the minus strand of CM076569.1, from coordinate 813,900,386 downwards.
ATAAGGTTATTTTGGAATTGTAATTTGCAACATCATTATAGTATTACTCACCTTTTATAATGCAAAGGATTTTTCTTGGAATTTATAAATACTTATTTTAACATTGAATTTTAAATATTGTATTTGTATATTATTTTGTTAAATTTCATTATAAAAGGTTTCCATGATTCATTTTTGCAAATCCCCTCAGATTAGACGGATTTAAGTCTTTGGTATCGAAACTCAAACTTCACCATGGCTTTTACTTCGGTATATTAAACTTTGAGATTCTTAATTTCATATAATTAGATCTACACAGGAAGTGTGGCCATGGCGCTTTCTTCGTCGTGTGTAGTGATGTTGACAACCCTCTCATGATATGTAAGATACTTCTTGCATGTCAAGTTTTTCGGTGGCATATCTTGGAAAAACATGTGGCAGCTTCTGCCCGCTGAACACTTTGATCAATGTGACATCTGATAAGGCGAACCAATCTACAATATCTGATATCTTCTACATTTCACCTTGTGACATGCAAGGTGGGTCCTCCTGAAAGATAATATTGTATAGAGGGATGATGAAATGATTAGTTAGTTTCTCCATAACTCCTCTATGGTTACCATCTGAAGGAATCTTTCAATAAATATGCACGAAATTTTCTCTCAGTGTCCACACCGAGTTCATGCCAAGAAACTGATGTTGTGCAAATATTGTGTCCAGTAAGTATGCATACATATAGAACCTTGCCTGCTGACCCTTGGGAGGATCCCGAGATTGTATTGTATGGGATCTTAACTGATGAGCTGAAAGTTTTGACCAATTGAGCAGCTTCCTGTATTTCACCACATAGTTCAATAAGATATCCCATCCCTCGGGAAAGGCCTATGTACTTGGTTGGTCATATATTATGCAAGTTAATATGACCAAAATTTTGTAGGACTTTCTAAGTGACATTTTATTCTACGTGTGGGTCAGTGTCTATCTAAAATTCACTGGATCCTTCACCCAACTTCTAAAAATATCCTTCGTGCTCACATAACTATGGGTTTCATAGAAAAATGATTCCATGATCTTTACTCACTCAGGAAAATGATACATCTGCTGAAAATATATAGACAGAAGTGTAGCAAGATTATTCCCAATGGTTTTTCTGGGCATCATATTTTTCTCATCAATGTGTGAGACAACCTAAATGATCACATATGAACACGGTAAGGTTGGATACCTACATGCAACCTTGTATAGTCTTGACTGATGGATGTTGAAATAAACTTGTCGGTCATCTAAATATTCCCCTATGTACATGGAAAAAAATATTTAATATGCTTCAATGTTAGTTTCTATTCCCTTTCTACAAATAGCTGAGTGTCTACATATACTGGCAAGTTAACCGATGCTTGCTCAACTAGTTCCCCAATACTTCTTTCAATGGTTTCTTTTCAAGAATCTCTCTTACATGCCACAATAATAGTGACTACTTCAGAGTTTCTCAACAACTGTTGTACCTATGGGACAAAAAATACACTCATGGAAACAAAACATTTTTTTTGAGAATAAACACTTCTAGGGCATGTTCAAGGAACAAATCAAGCATCTGATTGGAAATATTGGTCAATTTTCAGTGGTAAGAGTGGTTGAATACCCAAGGGAACTGTGCACTACGTAGTCCTAGCTGTCACGGTTGAAGCGTGAGGCTTGAGACTTTGTAATGCATAGTTCATCCATGGTAGTGGTATGGGAGGGACTGCACATTGCATAGTCTCAATGGCTAGGGATGAAAACTGAGCCCTGCAACTACACAATGCATACCTAGGCCAACATGTACTATGTACTGTGTTGTTTCAAAGGCAAATATCTCAGCTTGAGCCTTAAGTTTGCGCAACACCTAGATGGGCAAAGTAAAAACTAACCAAGGGAATAAAAAATCTACCCAAGGGAAGTATGACGAACGATAAAATTTGAGAGATAATGTTGGATTGAGTTCAAATTTGACTAATTTTGAATGAAACAAGACAAATTGAGTGCAAAAGTTAAATAAACAAGAATAAAAAACAAATCAGTGAGGAGAGTTGCTGCAACGACGAGCATCGGTGCAAAAACAAATAAGTCGATGTGACAGTTGTGAAAGGAGAAGATAACTTGGAACAAGATTTATATAATATAAAGCATGTTTAAATGCGAGCATGTATGCAAAGAAACAAGAAAAACAAGACTCACACAAGTCAAATGACAAAAAGTGACACAAAAAGTGATAAATGCAAAACTCACCCGGAAAAGCAACGACGATCACATCGAAGGTTCCTTTATCTCCTCAAGAATGATAGATATCAAAGATAAATTGTGTAAATGAACTCTAGGGGAATTGATTAAATAAATTTGATAAAATTAGGGTTTATGACGCCCATACCAAAAAACGAGGAAAAAGTGACACATGGTGAAAGTTTCAAAAAATGGCAAGTGTGCCTCCTTTAGGTTAATAAAAATAGATCGCTAAATTTTAAGGATGAATTTTGAATTTTTATCTCTTCTTCTTTTTAGGGAAAAACTTGCAATGCACATCGATGTGAAAGATTGTGCAATTTTTTGAACTAGACAACTTTTTGGTTTAGTGCATTGTGCACTTTCTATGCTCAGTTAGGTATTGCACAGTTTTTGGGGTTCAATTTTGGGATTCCTTCAATGAATACACTGTTTCTGAGCTCAAGGTTGATTTCCAATAATAACTCTATAATTCTAGTCATCAAGGCATCTTTCCCTCATGGATTGCACAATTTTTGGGGGCAAGCCCAGAACTATGGTTCAATGCTAAGGCATGATGTTATCTTGTGACTTAGAAAGATTGAGTGAAAAATCGAGTGAAAACAAGAACATATAAAATATAAAAATTAATAAAATCATGAATAAATGATAAAAATGTAAGATAAGCTCATGTTAAAATAAGGTTAGGATCCAAAATCTAAAGAAAGGAAAAATTCTGGAAGGTGGTTGTAACTGGTACAACATTATTATGAACCTCAATTCTAAATCACTACAGTAATAATTGGTTCCTTTGATAGGATTTAATAATTAGGTTCTTCATGAGATAATCAGGACATGACGTGAAAGCCATCAGGAAATGATTAGAGGAATATATATTAGAGAAAGAAGAAGAATTTTTATAATAGAAGATGAGAAATTTATAGGTCAAACTAGAAATATGGAAGCAAGGGTACATTTACTAAAATATACATGGAATTTTGTTTATTTCTTTTCTGTGTCTATTTCTTGAATATATGAAGAGAGAAAAATAAATTACTATTGTGTAGTGAGTTGAAGTACTAGTGGTCTAGGTCCATAAAGTAACAACTAGGTTGAAAACCCTAGACAAGATCAATTGAGTTCTTCTTCGAAGGAATTAAAGAGGGATATGTTGTAGTCTTTTCCATTGAATGTAGTGAATCATAATTCTCCTCCATATGAAATTCTCCAATTTCCTCATATCATCTCACCAAAGTCACGAGACATCCAAGGGTTTTTAACAATAGTTCCACTTGAATCTAAAATTTCTCCAACCCTATCTATTATTTTTTCCACCATTGCTTATTTTTTCTCACATGCATAAGAATGGGTTATTTGCATTCCTTGATTCTAAATAAGTACTCTATGGATATTTAAAATATATTCTTGATGATAAATCCCAATATCAATCATTTTCATATGGGTGTGGTTTTTCTAAAATGTGTGATACACATGTAGAGTCTTCTTTATAGTAGCCAACCAATTCTTATTTCAATTATTTGCAACTTCCCAAGAAAAGCAATCTACACAACTAGTTTCTATGATTACCCAACATATGTTGGAAGTAGAACTCATTTTGATACAAGTTGAGTAGGTTCATTAAAGAGGGATGGTGGACATTGTATTAATGGAGAAAAAAAATTGTTTCTTGGCATATTCTTCTTTAAGGAAATTGGTTACATGGCTCAAGTACCCCTTGAAATCCTTCCGTTAAAATGGTATCTAAATCAAGGATAGGTTGTGTTAACATAGTTGGTAATTTTGGGGGGTTAAAAATCAAGATTTATTTCATAGAAAGCTCGAGATTAGAATCCTAGATGACCTCACCCTCCTTCCTCTTATTTTTTCACTTAGTTATGTCATTACCTACTGAGACTAATGACCGAAAGGGGGACACAATGAAATTTGTTTATATATATGTAATATTGGGTAGTGTCTATGAACTTATTATTCCTACCTATTGTTGGCACTTGAGTAGGCACAAGTTTTGGAGAAATGAGCAAGAGAACATGCCACCCACTAATGAATTTGTCTACATAAGTCATGTTATGTGTGTAATTTTTTCACTATGCACGTACATAATGTGCATCATATTTTGCCTCACACCCAAAATATTTCATAATGCATGATGAATTGTATTGCACGATGAATTTATATTAAGGAATCCATTAATTGTAATGAATTAGTATATTTTTGATATTATTTTGTGATTGAACAATCTATGGTTAGTGCGTATTTTTTAATTTTTAGTGTTTTCGTGATTTTCCTAATTTAAAAGTATGTATGATAAAATATTAGGTTCCTTTTTACAGGTATAGGATTCAATAAGTGTGCTCTATAAGAAAAGGCCCATACTATAATCATTGAATTTGGTTCCTTGAATCAAGATAATGAAATATTAAGTTATTACTCTTTCTTAAATGCTACATGTTAAACAAATTATTTTCATGGATTTTCAATTAATGGATTATGAAAATGATTAATGTGTATGTATATATTCTTGAATATTTTCATGAATTGATGAAGTACATAATATTTGTTCCTCTAATTTTCATAAGCCTATGAGATGATAAATTGTCCATTTATTGAATATTAGATATGTTGATTCTCACACGATATCTTTAGTTACGTATTTTGAAACTAAACTATAAAATACTATAGAAAAAACTAGTTCGTTTGCTAAGATATAACAATTAGGTTCTTCATGAGAGGAGGAGATGACATGGAAGCCATGAAGGAGAGATTAGAGGACTAGATATTAGATGAAAAATAAGAGTTTGCACAATAGGAAACTAATAATATATAGTTCAACCTAGAAATATGGAAGAAAAGGTACAATTACTCAAATCTACATGAAGTTTCCTTTGTTTATTTTCCTTGTGTGTTACATGAGTGGATTAAGAGAGTGAAATAAATTAACCTTCTTCGATGAGCTCCAGAACCAATGCTCTAGGACTAGGAAGAGACCACGAGGATGAAAACTATAAATAAGATCAATTGCCTCTAGTTTGGAAGAATTAGAGGTATATGCACTAGAATTTTCCATTAAATGTAGTGAATCATTTACTAGTGCTAAAAAAAAAGTTGAAGTAGGCACGAGTGGAAGGTTTCTAGTTAATTGGATTAAGATGTTATTTTTGAGTAATGGGATAATGGAAGTGGAGTCCAACAAGATGGAAATGTAAAACCTTGAAACTGGGTAGTATGAAAGGGAGGGGGAATAAATGAGGTATGTCAATAATGGATCTAGAAGATTAGAAAATAAGATGAGAAGGGTGACATGCCAGAAGATATGAGATTAGAGAGATAGTTAGTAAAGAAAGGGAAAATTGGAAAGTAAAGAAAAATGGAGTAATGTAAAGGGGTGAGGATACTTATAATTACAATGAGTACAATGAGTATGAAAAGAGAGGCAACATTAGAAGTAGGTGTTGGAGAGGGATATGCACCGTAGAGGAGTGTACAGGGAGAGGAAAGGTGATCAAAGAGATGCAATGTTGAGGAAGAAATATCAAGAGAGGATACCCAATGTAGTAAGCCTATAATTATAGGAAATGAAGTTCAATACCATATGAAAATCGAATTCATACCTAAATTAAAATATTATGACGAGGAAGGTAGTTGTGATAGTGATATAGGAATTAGTGAGGAAGAAGTTATTTGTATGGATGAAGGGATGTTGATAGTTTTAGTAAGGTTTTAACAACTATATATAGGAGGATTATTTAGAATAGAAAATGAAAGAATCTAGGTAGGATCAGATAATCCCCTTTTCCAACCACCCCCATCTCATGTTTCAAACCAAAGAGCAGAAAGATCAATAGAAAATGAAGTTGGTAATATTTTGTAGGAGAGGCTATAATAATGTACAAAACTAAGTCAAAGTTAGGTATCAATATTAGGTAGTAATGTTAGACTGCATGCCAAAGTTGACTATGTGGGTAACAGATCATTTGATGCTTAGACTCCTAGTATTTCATGTTTTTAATTGAAAATTTAGAAAATAACAGGGGTGTCAATGGGGTTGTTATAATTATTAGCATTGTCATGATTGTAACACACCTAGGATAACCCTGTGTATATTTTACATGTCATTTTTAGGTTATTGAGTTGAGAAATATTTTGGGAATTTTGTTCTCATGTATACATGTATATAGGACAATGTGCATATATATACATACATACATATATATATATATATATATATATATATATATATATATATATATATATATATATATATATATATATATGTTATGAGGTTGAAGTACCTAGGAAATTTTAGGTTAGTGTGACAATGTGCTAAAGGATGGCATGCCTATTTATGTAAATATATAATCACATGCAGATTAATAAAAATACCCCATTGTTACAAACCGAGTTAGACAAGAGGGAATGGGTTCTAGAAAATCACAAGTCAGAAATGGGGGCTAACAGCTAAGCAACGAGGGGCTTAAGCCAAAGGGGTAACCCCAACCTTAATATAAGCCTAAATTTATGATGGAGAGTTGGAAGGAGCAGTTTAAGGATAGATATCCATATCTAGGGCATGTTTGGCATTGTGGGGTTTGTGTTATATTCTTTCCATGACTATAAGATGGTGGGTGGACCTACCCATGGTTTTGTTCATGATCCGGTCAAGGGAACTACAATTATGTTCTAATCGAGGGAGAATGGATTGGGTTTTATGAATGCTTCAACATATATATATATATATGTGTGTGTGTGTGTGTGTGTGTGTGTGTGTGTGTGTGTTGAAGCATTCATAAAACCCAATCCATTCTCCCTTGTAAAATTGAAAGGAATATAATAAAAAATCAATATGGTAGTCCTGATCTTGGGATCCAAGATAAATATTTTTGTATATGTGTTTGATATTCTCGCCATTGTATATATTTTTTGTTTTAAGAATTTTTTTTTGAGGCAATTTCTTTATAGGGTTAAAACCTATAGAAAGGGGGTGAGGATAGGGAAGAATTTTTTAAATGTAAAACAAAAGAATAACATGTTCATATTAAATGAAGACCATCTAGAGAACATGAGTTAGCTCATCCAAAGCCCACCATAGGGTACACAAGAAGCATAAAGTAGAGTTACATAGAGAATTTAGAAAAATCAGACCTCAAATGCATGATGTGAAATCAGAGGAAGTAGCAGAGCCATGACTGCTAAATATAAACCTGTATTTCTAGTTTTATTATTATACTACTGAGTTAAAATCTAATTTTTCCATGTTTCATTTGTAAGGAAAAATGACCCCATGGTGGGAATAAGTTTGCATGGTACACAATTTATATAGGAAGGAAGTTACCTAGGAAGAGTTCCAACAATCGTTTAGGGAGAAATATTTTATAGAACGATATTTTAGTGACCAAGAAAAGGAGTTTCATAAATTAAAATTAAAACACGTGTTTAAAGAGGAATTAATAAAAAAATTCAGACATTTGTTATGATATGTAGCTTATAGTAAAGAGAATAAAGTGAAAATTACGTGGTTTATAACTTGTCTCCCACTCTCCTTTAAGGAGTATATTGAGTATAAAAATCTTAAGAGTATGGATGATTTGATTTAGAAGGAAAGGTTTTGTTACCAACAACCTTAAAATTAACATGATATTTTGAAGTCCTGGTTTCATACCAAGGAGATAACAACGAAAAATAGCAAAGGAAAAAAAATTAGATAGCTTAAGCAAGGAGGGAAAGGGGAGCATAATCACCATTTCAACAAGAATAATGGAATGACCCTGAAAAAAGAGGTGTAAACACAAATTGGGTCTAACTATAGAACCTAACAAAAGGATTTAATCGGAAAGAGAGAGATCCACTAAAATGTTAGGGTTGCAATGAGCCCCACCTATTAGGAAACATCCCTTGCAATTCAAAAAAAGTCCAACACCTTCAAAATATCTAAGAGGCCTCCACTATCAATGATGTAGCTACCAATACTCCTTGCATCAGTGCAACCTTAGAGGAGAAACATGCATAGCACCAATCCACTATGGTGGAATTAAAAGGTACTATTTATGACCCAATTGTTTTGATATTAATTGATCATGATGCTAGCCCAAGTTACATTAGTCCTAAAATTGTAGAAAATTGTAAATTAGTGGCTGAAAAATATAAAAGCCCTTTCCCAGCTCAACTAACTATGGGTGCAAAAAAAAGAGTCTCTAGATAGATTAAAATATTCCTTGTTATGTTGGATGAGAAAAAAAATATATTCAATTTAAATGTATTACCATTACACTCTTATGATGTTTTGATGTGTATGGACTAGCTCGAAATTCATAAGGCAATGATTACCTTTTATAAAAAAATAGCTACCTATATGACTGATAATGATGAAACTCAAATTATGAGAGGTATTCCTAGGCTTATTTCTTTTTTTCCAAGGAAAAAGTCATAATTTTATTAATGAAAACAAAATTACATGTTGCACTTGCAGATAATTGTCAGAGATAGGCTAGTAAGTTACATCATAGAATCATAAATACATGGGGAGAAAATTAAACTTTTCTTCCTTTCGACCTTACACCAAGGACCTTGTGTTGGCGTGGTAGAAATTAAGGCGAGCTAATTTTATACTATGGTTGCTCCATTGTCTTTATTCGAATCTAAGGTATCTGAGTTGTGTTGTCTTTTGTTTCCTCCATTGTATGGTGCCCCATGGTCCATTGTCTGTTGGGCTGTAGTGGTAAGTTCTGAAAGATCTTGAATCTCTTGTTCTTGTGTCTCTTGTTTTGTTACTATCTGGTTGTTTTCATTTGGGATGGGTGCATCCTCTTCTTCTTACATCTCATGCTCTAGTTCTTCTAAAGGGAATTTCCAGCCCTTGGTAGTTTTCCTTGTATTTTCCTTTTTTTCTATTGTCTCTTTTTGCTTCTGGGCATGTGTTTTGAAAATTCCCCGTGTTCCTACATATTCTGCGTTTGAATGCAGTGTTTTCGTGGTCAAGATGTTGTGTCCATTTTTGTTGTTTATGATTCAGTTGTATACACTCTGGAATCCCTTTACTAAGGTCCACTTCCACACAGATGCGTGAAAAGGTGTAGATCCTCTCCTCCAAGCGTTGGGTGTCAATTTTTATGTATCTCCTAATGGTGTTGCCTATGCCTGCAAGAACACCTTCATTCCAAAAATGAAGTGGGAGGTTGTATAGCTGAACCCAGACTGGCATAATGATGACCTCCATAGTATTTGCATCAAAATATGTAAACCATGGTATGGTAAAGAGTCCGGTGGATCCCCAAAACCATGGTCCAGCCCCAAGAATATTTTCTCTGGCCTTCGAGGATAGGAACTTGAATGTTGTGTAACCAGCTCCAAAAATAGAAGAAAATAGATATCAATGCCTTAGAAATAAGCCACTTCAAGGGGGAAACCTCCAATACATTACATAAATGAAAATTTTTTGGATGATACAATTTACAAAACCTCCTTTCTATATATAGGAGTCCATGTGGCCATAATGTAATCCTAGTGGACCACAATGCAATCCTAGCCGACCTAACAATAATAATTTAAGGGCACAATAATAGCAAAATGTGGGTTACAAGGGTATAATAATAACAATAAGGGTGTTACACTAATAACAATAAGGGACTATACTAGTAATATGGGGACCTAACATGCCCCACTCCTCCCAAAAAAGTGTTGTCCTGAACGCTTGAGTAGCTCTGGGTGCTTCTGTATAAACTTCTCATCCTCCCATGTAGAATATTCAGTGGGTAAGTTCTTCCACTTGATGAGATACTCTGAAATTGATCGATTTCGTAGCTGTCGAGTTCTTATTTCCGTGACCGCTTCAGGTTCCAATATGATTTTTCCTTCCTCATCAAGTTCTGGCAATATTGTTTGAACTGGAAGATTTTCACCTATAACCTTCTTTAAGCATGAAACATGGAAAACTGGATGCACTCGTGAAGAAGCAGGAAGCTCCAATTTGTATGCCATAGTACCAATCTTTTGGAACACCTTGTAAGGACCATAGTACTTTGGCGATAATTTATTATCCTTCTTAGCTTGCTTGAGGGACATTTGTTTGTATGGTTGTAGACGTAAAAATACCCAATCTCCTACATCAAAACTTCTCTCGCTGCGATGTTGATCTGCCTGTTGTTTCATTCGATTTTGTGCCAAATTCAGGTTATCCTTTAAGAGTTGGAGAACTTCCTGCTGATGCTCAATGTGATCTTCCACTGCTTGAACCTTCGAATTTTCCCTTAAAGATGATGTGATGGATGGTGGATGATATCCATAAAGTGCCATAAATGGGGTCATTTTTGCTGCAGTATGGAAGGAAGTGTTATACCACCATTCAGCGAGAGGTAACCACTTGACCCATTGTGTTTGTTTATCGGATACAAAACAACGAAGATATCCTTCCAAACATTTATTTACTATCTCTGTTTGACCATCAGATTGAGGATGATAAGATGAGCTATGAGCTAATTGAGTACCCAAACAAGAAAATAACTCCGTCCAAAAATTTCCAGTAAAAATGGGATCTCCGTCGCTCACAATAACCCTTGGGCTTCCATGTAGCTTTTTAATTTTGTCCATAAATGTAGTAGCAACTGTACTTGCTTTAAATTGATGAGATAATGCACAAAAGTGTGCATACTTGGTAAGTCTATCAACTACCACCATGATGACACTCTTTCCTTCGGACTTAGGTAAACCTATGATAAAATCCATTGAAATCTCCTCCCAACGTTGACTTGGAATGGATAAGGGTTGTAGAAGTCCTGGGGTATTAATTGTCTCAACTTTGTTCTGTTGGAAAACCAAACATTCCGCCACAAACTTTTGAATATCAGATTTAAGGCCATCCCAAAAAAAATCTTTCTTCACCCTGTGGTAAGTTTTTAAAAATCTTGAGTGTCCTCCTAAAGGAGAAGTGTGCAATTCCAGAAGAATATTTTGTTTTAGTTGGGAATTCTTACAAAGATATAAGAGATATTTGTACCATAAGGAGTCATTTTTCCAACTAAATGTATCAGATGTACTAGGATCTTACTGCAAATTTTGAATGAGTGTCGATACATCTTTGTCCATCTTCCATTCATCTCTTGCTTCGATTATCCAATTTGGTTGGATAATAGAAATGGCACAAAGCAATGCTTCCACCTCTTCATTCTTTCTTGAGAGTGCATCTGCAACAACATTAAGCTTTCATGTTTTGTAGATTATTTCAAAGTCATAACCCAACATCTTTGTGACCCATTTTTGCTGCTCTTCTGAAGATAGTCTTTGTTCCAAAAAGTGTTTAAGACTATCATGATCAGTTTTTACCTTGAAGTGTCTTCCATTAGGTAAGTTCTCCATTTCTTTAGTGCATGCAATATTGCTAACATTTCCTTCTCATAAATAGGTTTCTGTAAATACTTTCCTTTGATTGGACGACTTTCAAAAGCAATGGGTCTTCCTTCCTGCATTAAAACAACACCAATTCCATTTTCTGAGGCATCACATTCCACAATAAAGGTTTTTGTGAAGTCTGGCGTAGCTAAGACCGGTGCTAGGCACATTGCCTCTTTAAGATGTTCAAAGGCCTTAGTTGCTTCAGGAGTCCATGAAAATGCATCTTTCTTCAATAATGTTGTTAGAGGTGCTGCTATTCTCCCATAATTCTTAACAAACTTGCGATAATACCCTGTTAACCCAATAAATCCTCGCAACTTCTTTATGGTTGTGGGGACTTTCCATTCCTTAATGGCTTTAATTTTGTTAGGGTCTACTTTAACACCCTCGTGAGATACAATATGACCCGGATATTCCACCTCTTGTACTCCAAAGAAACATTTGGATTTTTTTGCATATAATTGTTTCTCCTGCAATAGTTTGAGCACCCTGTCAACATGTTCAACATGATCGTTCCAAGACCTGCTGTAGATTAGTATATCATCAAAAAATACTAGCACAAATTTTCTAAGGAAGGGTTTGAAAATGGAATTCATCAACCCTTGAAATCTAGAAGGTGCATTGGTAAGGCCAAAAGGCATGACCAAAAATTCATAATGACCCTCATGAGTTCGAAATGCTGTTTTTGGAATATCTTCAGTCTTCATTCTAATTTGATGATATCCTGAATGAAGATCCAACTTGGTAAAATAAATTTCTCCATGTAATTCATTCAATAATTCATCAATCACAGGAATGGGAAATTTATCTTTAATGGTGAGCTTATTGAGCTCCCTATAATCCAGACACATTCGCCATGATCCATCCTTTTTGTGTACCAATACTACAGGAGCAGAGAAAGAACTTTGACTAGGTTGAATTATACCCGCCTCTAACATTTCTGCAATCATACGTTCAATTTCACTCTTTTGGACGTAAGGATATCTATAAGGCCTGATGTTTGGAGGAACACTTCCTAGAATCAAATGAATGGCATGATCATGATCACGAATAGGTGGGAGTCCTTTGGGAGTTTCAAACACCTTGGAATGATTGTCCAAGACTTGTTGGAGATCTGCAGAAATAGATGATTTTGATGTTGGAACTTCTAGTGAGCATAATTGTGAAATTACACCTCGTTGTTCTTTATTTAGAAGCTTTTTCATGACATTAGAGCTTATTATCTTTCACGGCTTCCCTGCAATACCTCGTAATTTGACTTCCTTTCCTTCTGAAAAAAATTCAAGAAAAGTTCTTGAAAATTAAAAGCTACCGTCCCCAAAGATTGTAACCATTGTACTCCTAGTACAACATCAGCACCTCCCATAGGAATGGAAAGCATTGGACTAGTCAATACATATTCCCCCATGGTTAGCTTGATATTATGGCATTTTTCAGAGAAATTTATAGTTCCTCCATTTGCAACCATCACTTGACATTCTGGTGCTGGGTATAGGAAACAATTTAATTCCTTGGCTACCTTACAACGAATAAAATTATGGGTGCTACCTGAATCAATCAACACTATTACCTTTTTATTCTTGATATGTCCTTCTATCTTGAGAGTTTGAGGAGTGGTAATTCCTGCCAGTGCATTACATGATATGGTCGGATTCATTTCTTCCTCTTCTAGGGTTGGTTCCTGGTGTATATCCTCTTCTTGTTCATTTTCTTCTTCCTCTTCACAATCTAGGCAAAATAATTTCTTCTCAGCACACTTATGACCTTTAGTGTATTTGCTATCACAACTGTAGCAAAGCCCTTTTGCTCTTTTTTCTTCCAATTGTTGTGGTGTCAACCTTGTAGGTTGTGGAAATCTAGGCGTAGCAACACTTCCTTCTTTATAGAATTGAGTGGTAGGCTTCCTTGTCGCCAATATTTTACATTCAACTTTTCTTGCCAACCTGAATGCCTTCTCCAATGAATCTGATTCCAAAATGTGAACTTCATGTTGGATGTTATCCTTTAAAGTTCTTATGAAGACATCAATCTTGTGTTCCTCTCGAATATCAGTTACCCTTATATTCAATTTTTGGAAGTCCTCAATGTGCTGCCCCACTAAACCCTTTTGTTTGAGATTTATCAATTGGCTAAAGAAGGTGTTGCTCTTTGTATCCTCATAATGTGCTATCATTTCCTCCGTAAAAATTGGCCAAGTGACAATTTTTTTACGGGAGCAAAGCCATCGATACCATACAAATGTATTTTGTTGTAAATGTAAAGTTGCAATGCGTACCTTTTGTGTGTTTTGCATGTTATGGAGATCAAAATATTGCTCCATCTGTAGTATCCATGTTACAGGATCCTTTCCATCAAACTTCCTCATATCCATTTTTGGAATATGGTGGTTCTTCCCGCCAACATTAGAGTTTATGAAATCACGATTGACATTTATTTTGTTCTCATCATGAGGTTCTTCTACTATCTTTTCACCATTAGGAAACATTTCTTGTATCAAATTTGTCAAACCTTCGATGTCTGCTTTTAGATCATTCTTCATGTTTTCCATGTTGTCTTTCATGTCATCCATCTTAGCTTCCATGTTAGCTTCCATGCCATCCATCTTAGCTTCCATGCCTTTCTTCAAACCATCCATCTTTGCTTCCACGCCTTTCTTCAAAAATTCCATTTCATTTTTTGTTGCTCTTTGTGAGAGTGAAATTTTTTGCACTTGCTCTTGTAATTTTGATAGATAATGTTGCAATTCTTCATCTTCATGAGTCATAGTAGAGCCTTCTAAAGGCTTAATGGGTGTTGAATTATTTTTACGGGGCATCTTTTAGAACCCAATACTGATATCTATTCTACAATATGCCCTTGGAATCAATTCAAATTTATTCTTCAAACAAGACTTATGAAATTCACAAAAAAAATACACACCTTTTTCTTGCTTTTGAGGAGCTCGATATTGAAATTGGATTATCTCTGTAATTGCAGCACTTCAATATTTGAATTTCGGTACTGACATATCCCTTTGAATTATATTTCAAATGCCACAGGTCTGACCTGATTTTTATTCTCCAAGAGAAAGTTGTGTCCAATCTCCCACAATGACCTAATTATGGACTGGTTCAATACAACAAACTTGTACAACTTGCCACGTGTCACTGTTTCATCCTTCAGCTATGAAATTTATAGCCAATAAACTATAGTCCATGTAATAACGACCAATTTTTACGAAACTCCAATCCGATGCTCAGAGAGAGAGTTATGAATATTTTACCACGATCACCTCTTTGAGATGAAATTCAGGAGCCTGAAAAAGCACTACCTTCCACAGATAATTTCTCTGAAAATATTGCGAACCAAGATCTGAATTTTTTTGATGATGTTTCTTAGGATTTCGGCTTCGCACCCTATGAATTTTAGGTTCTGAAACTTTGTAGAAAAAAAGTTATAGAGAAAAATCCATGATGACCTTTTTGGAGCAGCGAAACCCTAGAATCCAAAGCTCTGATACCAAATGTTGTGTAACCAGCTCCAAAAATAGAAGAAAAGAGATATCAACACCTTATAAATAAGCCATTTTGAGGGGGAAACCTCCAATACATTACATAAATGAAAAATTCTTGGATGATACAATTTACAAAACCTCCTTTCTATATATAGGAGTCCATGTGGCCATAATGTAATCCTAGTGGACCACAATGTAATCCTAGGCGACCTAACAATAATAATTTAAGGGCACAATAATAACAAAATGTGGGTTACAAGGGTACAATAATAACAATAAGGGGGTTACACTAATAACAATAAGGGACTATACTAGTAATATAGGGACCTAACATTGAAAACGAAAAAGCCTTTGAACAAAGATGGATTTCACAGTCCATTGTCCAATTATTGAAAATCCAATGAAAGAGCTCCACTGGTTTGGGCCAGAAACAATTAAATCTGTAAATTAGTGCTTGTGATTCAAAGTTGGATCGGTGTCCATCAATCTCTGGAATATCTATTTGCATTTCTGGCACATGATTTATTTGTTCCACAATGTAAGGTTTGGGGCCATTCTGTGCTGGTACTGTTGAAGATGCTATTTTGTTTTTCTCCTGTAATATGTTCCTATATGAGGGACCTTTTGTGAAATCATTTTTGGATGTGCTGGGTCCCCTGGGGCCCTGAGATCTATTTTGCACAACTACTCCACCCCTCAGTCTTAGATTGAGATAAATGGTGGAGCAAGGGTGAATGGAGTATTCTTTGAGTGTGTAGGAATATTTTAAAACTCTTCCACAATGTATTAGAGACTGCAAATGGAACGGATATCTAGCGGATATCCAGATGTTTTGTTTCAGGTCTGATACTTCATCAGTGTCCTGTATCTAGATCAAAACACTATTCCCCATAGGGGATTTTATGATAATTTGAAAATGATTTTATCTTACCTGATTCGCTTTTGCTTTGACGCTAATGTCGACTCCTCTTTGTTTATGTCCTGACTATGGCGATAGGGGCCAAATTAGTTCCGATTCCAATGCTCAACAACTTTCAAAGTTTTTAAACAGGCCTGCACAAACCTATGCATAACGCAGAGCGTCGCGCAGTCAACCGCCTCTACGTACCAAAGCATGTATAGTAAACCATGGGATGCAGAGTACCCCATCTCGTTTGATGTTTGTCTACTTTAGATGAAAGCCCATGCCTCCGAACCTCAGAACCTGTGATCTAGTGTGGATATATCACAAAAAAAATGGACACAGGTGAGGTGCCATCAGGGTAGTCCATGGCTGCCACAAGGTGAGGCGTCGATGTTGTTCAAGGTATTTGATGGGGTATCGAATTTCAGATGCGGCAGGGTGTGAGAAGCCCCATGTCCGGTCATGTTTCCCCACAGGCCCAATACCATTGTAGCAGTGGGTGTCGCCATGAGGGACTGTAGAGGAACAAACGCATTGTCGCCATCGTGAAACCCTAGACCTTCGCATTGTTGCCATTCTCCCTGCTGATTTCATAAAACTGGCACTCCTAGATGCTTAAGGTCTCGAATTATTCCTAGGCTTATTTCATTACATAAAATATCGACATTATGGTTAAGGAAAGTAGCTAGGAAATGGTGTCAAATATTTTCCATTCAAATCGAAAAATAGTCTAGAAACAAAACAATAAAATTAGTGGAATAGGGAGCGGTGAGAGAATTTCAAGATGTTTCAATAGAAAAAAATTTGGAACTATCTCCCAAGAGGGAGATATACTTTTGTATAAAGTTTGTACCTAGAGTTATAGCAGTATCCAAAGCTCCATATCAAATCATAATCTCAGAACTCGTTGAATTGAAAATTCAGCTTCAAGAATTGTTATCAAAAGGGTATAATAGATCAGTTTTTTCCCCATGGGGTGCACCAGTCCTCTTCATCTAGAAGAAGGATGGTACATTTAGGCTATGTATAGACTATCAATAATTGAATAAGCCAACAATAAAAAATAAATACGCTTTACACTGAATTGATGATTTGTTTGACTAGGTTAAGGGAGATATCATGTTATCCAAAATAGATCTTACATATGGATATCATCTACTAAGGATGAAAGGGGAACATATTGTTGGGTGTGGAGCCTGATTATATTTTTGATTAGTTAGAGGTTTTTTATTTTAGTCATGTTGGATGCTTGCTCCTAATGGGGCGGAAATTCCACCCATTTAATTGGCATTAGGGGGGTCGAAGGGGAGTAATGATGAATTTTATGAGCCCCCACAAGTAGGGGTTCAGGGGAAACTCCCATGAAGCTAAAAAGAGATGAAAATTTTCCTTCTAAATTATTGTAATTTCGTATTCAATCTAGGCCTTTTATTATGCAGATGATCTGACAATAGAAGTTATCTTAATTTAAGGTTTTTTTCTGTAGAACGAAACCCTCACTTTATATGAGGGAATTGTATTGGTGTTATGTAGTATTATTATGAGTGAGAGAGATAGGAGGTTTTGTGAGAGCGAAGTGGAAATTACAGTGGATCCATTGAAGGTTGTGTCCCTTCATTTTTTTGAATAATATAAGAGGAAGGATTAGTTATTTCTCCATGGACTAAGCATAAATTGGGTGAACCACATGTATCTGTGTCTCTATTTCTTGATGCATTTTTTTATTTTTGTTTCCAAAATATTTTATGCATTTAATTGCTACATTAATTAATTTATAGAAACTGGTATGATAGTTGAAGGTCTATTTGGCTTATAAAATCACATGAGAGAAGGGTCCCTAGTTCAAGTGGGAGTAAATGAGGAATATGGTAGGTTTAGGGTTGAGAAATTTAATGGCTAAAACTACCAGATGGGGAAAATGCAGATGGAATATTATTTGTATCAGAAATATCTATACCTACCATTGAGCGAAAATTTAAAGAAGATGACGAGTAAGATAGAGACAAAATGGGATTTTCTTGATAGAAAGGCACTATGAACAACACGATTATGTTTGGCAGCATTCGTGGCATTTAAAATTTCGAAGGAAGCGACAAAAAAATGCTTAATGATGGCATTGGCCAAATTATATGAAAAAACCTTGGCCTCAAATAAGTTATTTCTTATGAATAATCTATTTAATATGAAGGTGTCATAAAATGAATCTATTGATAATCATTTAAATTAGTTTAACACGGTTTCTAGTCAGTTAAGTTCTGTAGGGGTTAGTTTTTATGACGAAGTTAAGGCTCTGCTACTTTTGTTCTTAGTGCTAGAAATTTGGAATGGATTAGTTATTGCTATTAGTAACTCTATCTCTGGACCTAGTACTTTAAATTTTGATGATGTTGTTGGTGGCATGTTTAGCAAGGAAATGCGATGGAAAATATCCGATGAGACATGAGGTAATTCTCTTACTACAGAGACAAGGGTAATAAAAATTGAAGGAGGAAGGAGCCAAGGAAATCATAGTAAGTCAAGAAAACACAAATCAAAATCCAGATCAGGTATAGTGTGCTTGTAATGTGGGAAGAAAGGACACCAAAAGAAAGACTACAAATCTCGGAAATGAAAAGAAGGAGATGGAAAACAAGAGATTAATCATAAAGCGAATGTGAGAGGTGATGCGTTGCAATATTCTTTGATTCTTTCATTATAAATAGTATTGATGCCCAGGTGGTTGGTTTATGGGCTTTATTCTATGCTACACTTGATAGGAAAAATTTTCATGACTATGTTCAAGGATATTTTCGACATGTTCATTTTGGTGATAATAAAACCTGCAAAATAATTGGAATAGGTAAGGTTTTTATAAAGTAAAAAAAATGAAACCAATGACTATTGAAGGACGTATGTGCTCTAGATCTAAATAAAAATGTAATTTCAACAAGGCAATTAGGTGGTGAAGGTTGTGTAACTACATTCATTAACAAAACTTAAAAGGTCACTAAAGGAGCCTTGATAATAGAAAAAGGAGAATAGGTTGGTAAATTGTATTTATGCAATGGTATTTCTTATTTTCTTAATTATTTTACCTCCACAGGAGCAGATACGACATTATTGAATCATAGGCTCGAGCGCAGGAGTGAGAAAGGGATGTAGATTCTTCACTCAAGAAATTTGTTGTGAGGTTTGAAGAATGTTAATTTGGATTTATGTGAAAATTATGTTTATGGAAGATAGAAGAGAGTCAACTTAATTAGAGTTGGGAAGGAAACAAAGAGTGAAAAATTAGAGCTTGTGCATATAGATGTATGGGAACCTAATCAAGTATCATCTGTCAGTGGCTCTCGCTATTATGTTACTTTTATTCATGATGCAACTAGAAAAGCATGTATTTATTGTATTCAGAATAGATATGACGCATTTGATACTTTCAAGAAATGGAAAGATTTGGTTGAGAATGGCACATGAAAGAAGTTTAAGTGTCTCAAATGAGACAATGGAGGTGAATAGTACAATAAGAATTTTTTATAACTATTGTTCAAACTATGGGATGTGTAGAGAGAATACAGTTTCAAGAATACCACTAGAAAATGGTGTGTCATAAAGGATGAGCATGAAAATCATGGAGCATGCAAGGTGCATGAGATTGCATGGATAATTGATCCTAAAATTCTAGGAAGATGTTATAAATACTCATGTTTATCTAATAAGCAGAGGGCCTTCAATTTCTTTGGATGGTGGAATTCCAGATGAGGCATGGACAAGTAGAAATGTAAACTACTAATTTTTAAATACTTTTGGTTGTGAAGCCTTTGTTCACATTAATAACGAAAATATAAAAAGGATTGAGTAAAAATAAAATAAATGTACCTTTATTGGATATAATGTTAATGATTTTGGTTATTGATTATATGATTATGAAAATCACAAAATCATTAGTATTAGAGATGTTAAATTCAATAAAAATGTCTTTTATAAAGATCAAATGAAGGAAAATAAATAGGAAAAGGAAAAAAAAAGAACACGCAGTCATTGATGAGATCACATAAAAATTAAAGGTGCCTAAAAATTATAATGATCAACAACCACAACAATAAGAACAACCCCAAAATCAACAAGCACTGAAAACTCCTGAAAGTGGTGTTAGAATATCTACTAGGATAAGTAGACCCTCTGAACGATATTCTACTTCATTATATTTTGTATTTTCCATTGATTCTAGTGAACTAGAAAGATATGAAGAAGTAATGCAGGTGGAATCTAGAAAGAAGTGGGATAAAGCCATGGAATAAGAGATGGGCTCCTTGACGCATAACCATACTTGGGACTTAGTCAAGTTGTTTGCGGGTAAAGAAAACATTGCAGAATAAATGGGTTTATAGGTTGAAGGAAGAAGATGGAGGAGAATAGAGGTACAAGGATAGACTTGTCATGAAGGGGTTTGCACAAAAGACAGGTATAAACTTTGATAAATTTTTTTCTCCTCTTGTTAAAATTACTTCAATCAGAACTATTTTATGTCTAGTAGAAAAAAAGGATTTTGATCTTACACATTTAGATGTAAATACAACCTTTTTCCATTGGGATTTAAGGAAGAAATATATATGAAACAACCACAAGGGTATGAGTTCAAAGGTAATGAGAAATTAGTGTGCAAATTGAAGAATAACTTGTATGGCTTAAGAAAGGCTCCAAGGTACTGGTATCTAAAATTTGATAGGTTTATGTTTGAACAAGGTTATACTAGATGTCACTCTGAACATTGTATTTATCTTAAAAATAAAAATTATGGAAATTATATTATATGGTCATTATATGTATAGGACATGCTTTTTACAAGGTCTAACATGTATGAAATAAATATGCTCAAAGGAAAATTGGAAAAGTCATTTTAATGAAGGATTTGGGTGTTGTAAAATACATCGCTTCTATTAGAATAACTAGAGACGGGAAAAATCACAAATTAACATTATCTCAGATTGAGTGCATAGAAAAGTTGTTGGAAAGATTTAATATGCAGAATGAAAAACCAATTAGTATACCTTTGGCTAGACATTTAATCTTAGTAAGGAGATGTGTTCTAAGACTCGGAATGAGATGGATTATATGTGTAAAGTTCCATATAAATCAGTAGTTGGAAGCTTAGTGTATGCAATCGTTTTCACAAGGTTTGATATTGCTCATGGAGCAGGATTTTTAAGTAGGTATTTGAAAAAACTCGGAAAAGAGCATTGGATGGCAATCAAGTGGATTCTCAAGTATTTGAAAGGTACCACAAATCAAGAATTATTCTTTGGTAGTTCAAATATTACTCTACAGGGATAGTTGATGAAGATATGATAGGTGATAGAGATAAAAAGAGGAGCACCAAAGGGTACACGTTTACTATAGGTGGAACAACTATCAGTTGGGTTTCAAAATCACAAATATTGTTGCATTTTCAAAAAATGGAAGAAAATTATGTTGCTACTATAGACACTAGTAAAGAAATTATTTGGTTACAAAGGATTATGGATGAATTGGACAAGAAGTATGAGATCTGAAAGTTATACAGTGACAACCAGAGAGCCATTCATCTTGTAAAGAACTCAACATATAATTCCAAGACTAAACATATAAATCTCAATTAGCATTTCATATGGCCAGTGTTGGAAGATGGACAATTGAAGGTAGAAAATATACACACTAGCAAGAATCCAGCAAAAATGTTAAAAAATTTGTAACCAGGAAAAACTATGATCCTCCTCAGTTTCAATTCGTCTTGAAGTATGAGGATGAAGATGAGAAAAAACTAGGTCCATGAAAAGTATTTCTCATTTTTTGCGTAGCAGGGTCCATCAAAATTATGCAACATGGATAATCCTTGTTGCATCCAACGAGTACTGCCACTCGAAATTTGAGTAAAACATCAGGGAGATAAGTTTAAAATACAGGTTGAAAAGTAGTTTTTTTTTCTGTTTAAATATTTTTATTTGTTTACCCAAAAAATGGTGATTCATCCCCCATGGTTGACTTCGTCATCTTGAATCCTATTGGTTCTTATAATGTCTATTTTTTTGTACATTTTTCTTATGAGGCCCATTTTAGACCCCAAAAGTTCTCTAATGAGGGCTCTATTGATATGAAGAAAACCATTAAATATTTTCAAGTAGTGGAACATGTCTATTTTAAAGTGCATCAAAGGAAAAATTCCCTGAAATTAGGGATTTGTTCTAAATTAGCTCCGCAATATTGCAGGCCATTTGAGATACTAGTCATATGTAGACTGGTAGTAAAGAAATTAGCTTTACCGACTCATATTAAAACTCACATCATGTTTCATGTATCATTGTTAAAGAAATATATATATAATCATAATCATGTAATTAATTATATTGCGGTATAATTCAAGCCGAAAAGAGAGTTCCAGGTTGAACTTGTACATGTTCTGGATCAGAAGGAAACTCCTCTTCCAAATATAACCATTTCTTAGGTCAAGGTGCATTGGTTATTATTTTTTTTTAAGGATATATTGTTCTTTGTTGTAGATAATTTAATTTTGAAATTTTTCATCATTTACATATTACATTGACCCCATAACATGCTAACATCATAATATATTATGTAGAAAAAGAACATTAATATTGTAGTGGAACACGAAGGAACAAAAAAAGAAAACCATGCACAAAGAGGACACTAATATTGAGGTCATAGATCTGGGAAAAACTCCATAATGGGGACACCAAAATGAAATTTTCTTCTATTAGATATTCATCAATTGTTCATTCGAGATAAAAGGTACATCCATAATAGGACACAAATATTTCAATAAAAAGTACAAATGTTTTCGAGGTCCAGCCGTGGCAGAAAACATTTGAAATCATAAAGATAGGACCAAAACATATATCCATGTCATCATAAGAGACATTGTCATCAATAGTACTAAAGACATTGTTGTCGCTATCATATCAAGGGTAACTATCGCATGTCAAAGGCACTATCATATATCTCGAGAGAAGTATATACTTATCAACACCGTCTCAAACACACTGTCACATCATCATAATGAACGGGGCATCCCCACAAGGGAACTATCGTCATATATTAGGTAAAAATTTACATCACTGTCCAAAGTTGCATCATAATAAATATCAACTATGATCACTATCATCATATATCATGGAGCAAGAGCATAGTCTAGGCTTAATATCAACATGGTCACAATATATTATGTATCAATAATAATATCATCATAAGAACATGGCCATTGCCAATGCTTTTGTATCAAATACATTTCACTGTCATCACTATTTACATCAATGTTACCATAAATCAGAGATTACTTCATAAATGTTTCATTAACTCAATAATACTATTAATACAAGTCATATTTTAATATACCAAGAAGATCTTACCATAGTGTCAAAATGCAAGTACATCACTGATATATATCAGTATATATATGTGTGTAATAAAAAGCTACAACGATACCAATGTCACAACAAAATCATGCTACTACCAAACTAGTTATAGAGAGTGTAGGGAGACTTTCCATCAACTCATATCGAGACCCTGCCACTAGCATGGTGAGAAAATGTCATTTTGTGCATCATAGCGAGATAGTTGATGCCATTGTGTATCATAACGATGAGTGTTATTCACTTTTATAGTGTGATGTTATTGTGAGATACTAGAGGATCAATTTTCACCACGATGTCACTCGGTCAATGGACCAATACGTACTTCACTCAATGGATCACTATGAATCTAAGTCAACGAAACATCATGTAGACGCGAGCCTTAAATTTAGAAACCACTTCATCTTATATGAATGCAGATGTCAGGTGACTTACGAACTATCCGATATAAATCTAAGCTTTTGCAGATAAAATCAAATTTCCTATATCCCATACTTGGGTATTTCCACTTGAACGAATTGGTGACTTAAAAGAACCAAGCCGACTTTGTATTCTTTTGGAGGGAAAACATTCTAATTCAAATTTTTCTCATTTTTATATTAAATATATTTTTACACAAATTGTGGATGGCTTGTCCCAAACATTTTTGTTCCTTATCATTCTTGTTGAATGATGATCAATCTAGAGCATTCTCTCTCAGACAGTCTCTAGGTGGAGGCTCACCTATGAGCTGCTAAGTTTATGAATATACCAAGTTTCTTTAAATTTTATCACAAACACTAAAAATGTATATTTATATGTTCTAGAAATGATGATTGATGATCCATATTTTTCTAAAAAAATAAAAAATCTTAAACACAAATTTTATGGTTTTTATTATATTCCTATTTTTTTAAAATTATTGTCCTTTTAATTATAAATTTTAATCTTCATAATCATTTATATTTTAATAAAAGTGACTTACATTCATCAAAATTAAATATAAAATTTCTCAACAATAACCTAAAATTAAAATTAAAATTAAAATTTTCCAAATTTTTCGATTGAAATTGTGCTATATCGTATAAACAAAATAAAGATTATATATTTATATTTCGAATAGAATTTAAAATTTTTAAGAACTTGTGTGCCGTAAGATTCCAATTTAGACTGAAACTAAAATATATCGTCAAAGAAGATTATGTTTCAAATTAAATGAGAAAATGCAGTAATTGTGGTTATGACGTACGCGATATTATAATTTACAACAAAATAAAATAAAAATTATATAGGATTAAATTTGAAATCAGAACTAAAAAAGAAAAGGCGGTTATGACGTACGCGATATTATAATTTACAACATAATAAAATAAAAATTATATAGGATTAGATTTGCAATCAAAAATAAAAAAGAAAAGGCTTCAATGATGGACGGTTGCCAAACACGTATGAAAAAACACAAAGATTCTGACTTTCTGACCGAGAATACCAGATAAGTTTAACCGATTAAATTTGAAATCAAAACATGGACAATGGAAATAAGTCATAAAAAAAAAGCAGAAAAATTCTAACGGGCACTGCCAGCTCATGATGGGTAAATTGAACCGTTGAGATTTTGTTTCTTAAAGGGAGGGTTGTTTCGTAATAGCGACGAAGGAAAAAGCTAAAAAATATCTATACGTTCAAGATTAAAACAAGCAAATAAAGGGTTGGAATTTTGGAATTTCAAAACAGGGTTACTCGTCAAATTTGTCCATCTTCACAATTTTAAGTAAGGATTTTGATGGTTTGAAAATGATTTCATGATGGGAAATTTGCCCATCCATGAGTCCGGTGTGTGTTTTTTAAATCTACGAGGATAGATGTCTATGTGGTTTAAATCCCCGAAGGTTATTTGCCTTTGTTGTATAGTGTGAGTCTTTATAGTTTAAATCAAAAACACCTTACAGTGTTTTGTATATGGGTGTTCAATAATGTGATTGTTCAATGTGGTATTTTATGATAAATTTTTTTTCATGATGTGATGTTTATATTATTATGTGATTTAAATGGTTCTGTAACTCACTATGGTTTTACTAAATATTATCCGAGGTGATAATGATGGTTATTCTAATGGTCATTGATAAATATAGAAAGTAATTTAAAAAGTTACATATTGATAAATGTTGAAAACAATTCTAACTCCATACATTTTCCATAAGATTGTATCCTCTAACATCTCAGCTTATTTACCAAAGAGTTCAGAAAGCATTGATTTCCATCTACTAATCACGTAGATATAAGAACCATAGAAAGCTTTCCCTCTGCAAATAAAATATCTATAACACATCATGTTCCAATTGCTCCAATAGGCAACATTCTAGAAGGAACTATGTCTCACTTGTTTTCTTTCTTCAACCACTCTTCCCAATATGTTCCTACTCTACCCAATATTCTCTTACTCTAGAGCCAATGCTTATTCCAATTATATTGTATGCCTCACTCAACATACAATACCCACAACACCCTACTTGTGTCTACTAACTTTATGATATCCATTCATGAAGCCCATACTCCAACAACTTACATTCCATGTAGACCACTAAAACCTAGACACAAAAGCTACTAGCCGTTAAATAAACACCCATGACTTAACAAATTTGACAAGAAATTTTACCTCAAAATTCAGAATCCCTATCCACTCCTCACACTCAGCCATTATGTTTACATTTCTATGATATTTACATCAAATCTCTTGAGGTGAAGTGTTTGCACCTCCATGGATTTGATCATATATATATATATATATATATATATATATATATATATATATAACATATTTCCATTATTTATGTTACATTTTTAATGTATAAAATGGATCAAAATTCAACATGTAACTATTTTATTTCTCTATAAGTTTGATAGAGTGAAATAATTTTACCCCTTCTTCTTAGTATGAGAACTGAAAGTGATATTATTGATGTTTTATTATCTTTTAAATTAAATAATGAAAACACACATACTCATTTTTATTTTTTTATTATATCTCACTTGAAATATTTTATTTATGGTTGAGACTCACTGAAATATGTTTACTTCTCCTTAATGAGGTTATCAATGTCTTATTTATTTATTTATCTTTAAATTTTCAAAAGGACATGAGCCAAATCCAAGTTAAATCCAAACATAAGTATATATCCCTCTCATAATCAATTATAAAATAAGTCCCTCTCGTCAACGAGAAATAGCCAGAAAAATTTAATCTAGTATATTTCAAATTAAAAAGTCACCTCATAATATTTTTCTAAATTAAATTTCTTAGACACTCTGGATGATTGAATATTTTTAATATTTCACTTTAAAGAGATGTATGAAATTCCTCATATAAATATGTATTTCTTTCCTTTTTTCCATCTATAAAATATAATATTATTCAAACTTGATATAAAATTTTACATACCCTTTAAAGCTTCTCTCAAATAATTTTAACTCCTTTTCACTTATCTTCAAAATAATTTTCTCCAAATAAAATATTTAAAAGTTTTGTTGACTTATCTCTTCTCTTAATAAATTTGTGTTCCCACTTAAACTATAGGAATTCTAAAAGTGTTTAAATTTTTTTAATATCATATTATTTAAATATTAAATTTGAAAACAAGTTATACTAATTATAAAATCCTTATAAACTTATCATAGTAATTGTAGCTATGTATCTTCATGACACTACATAATAAGAATCATATTACCATCTATTTAAAGAAAAACCTAAGAATCATATTCCTATCTATTAAACAAAAAAGCCTATTAAGAGTAGGAGCTTTGAAAAATACACCCAAATATGAATATGACGAATTATTAATTTAGAATCCAAATTTAATTTAGAAACACTAAAATGTGAGTATTTATATCTTTTCAAAACAATGGTTGATTATCTCTCTTTTTCTTAAAAAAAAAAAAAAAAACATATACATTTTTTTCTTGTAAAAATAACTTTAAAAAATTATTGAAAATAATAACAACTAAAAAAATCATATATATATAATTGATTAATTTTTTTTTAATATTATACATATAGAAATTATTACATATTTTATGATTTTTATTATATATCTATTTTTTTTAAATCATAATCGTTTTAATTATAACTTTTAATCTTTATAATCATTTACATTTTAGTAGAAGTTATTCATCAAAGTTATATATAAAATTTCTCAATAATAACCTAAAATTAAAACTAAATTTTCCAAAATTTTCCATTGAAATTGTGGTATATCGTATAAACAAAATAAAGAATATATATTTATATTTAGAATAGAATTAAAAGTTTTTAAAAACTCTAACGTGTGTGGACTCATATTCGAATGGTTACTGAAACTAAAATATATCGACAAAGAAGATTACGCTTCAAATTGAATGAGAAAATATTATAATTTACAGCAAAATAAAATAAAAATTATATAGGATTAAATTTGAGATCAAAACTCCAAAAAGAAAAGGGGTTAAGTAGGGATAGTTGCGAGACTGGTATGAAAAAGAACAAAGATTCTGATTGGCAATACCAGCTAATGATGTGTAAGTTTAACGGAGTAAATTTGAAATCAAAACTTGGACAACGCAGATAAGTGATAAAAGAACAGAAAATTCTAACGGGCATGCCAGCTCATGATGGGTAAATTGAACCGTTTTGAATTTGTAAGGGAGGGTTGTTTCGTAATAGCCACAAAGAAAAAAGGTAAAAATTATCTATACGTTGAAGATTGAAACAAACATATAAATCTCAAACCTTATCTTGCTTATTGTGTGGTCCGGCGTGTGTCATTTAAGTCTACGAAGATAGACGCCTTTGTGGTTTAAATCTCCGAAGCGTTTTGTCTTTGATGGTGGATTGAATTGAAAGATATATGACTAATTGGTAGATATATGACTAAGGTTTTTGTCTTTGATGGGGGATGGTGGATTGAATTGAAAGATGGTGGATTGAATTGAAAGATATATGACTAATTGGTAGATATATGACTATTATTTCCTGTGCAGTACATTTGGAAGCTTTAAATTGCTTTGTAAAGCCATTCAGCCATATTGAATTGAAAGAAATACTCTTGGTAGCTGTACATTTAGTTACTATTACTTCTTGTCCAGTACGTTTAGAAGCTTTAGATTGCTTTGTAAATCCATTTAGTTACTATTAATATTTTCTTTTTCCTCTCAAATGCTATCATTTCTTTCTGTCCATTTCATTGCAGATGTTCATTTCTTGGCCGAGTTCAATAGAGAAAAGAAAAGAGACGGAGACTTGCGTATGGGTGGAACACTACAAGATTCTTTGACCACACAAATTTGAGCTACAGGTACATAATACCTTCCATTCTCATTCAATAGTTCGACCCTTATTTTGTTGCCCTATAATGGCTCCGTTAATCAATTTGCGACGAATCTGCGTTATCTAGTAAATTTAATATTTTATGAATAGTGGTTTGAAAAAGCATTTTTAATAACTGAAATTTTTTGTAGTTTGATCTCGTATAGTATATTTCCCATTATTTAACCACGATGTCCTTGTTTAATCAGTCTTTTAAGTGTTTATAGTACCTTTATCTAATTATTTTTTTATTATTTGCTACCTTGTTTAATTCGTTTTTTATTCGTCTTTTTGCTAGCTTAATCAATGTGTCACTTTTAACCGACCCTTCTTTAATTGTGGAATACTTTTTTTTTTCATTAGTTGATTGACTAGCGACACAATTCTTTCCCTCCAATTGGCTGACATATGTATGTCACAATACAACGCTTACCGTTAGCCCTCATTTAACGCTCGCCTGCATTGCCACTTAATTGCAAGTTGACTTAGTTTAAGAATTTCAAAGCTAATCACAAGATCTGTGATATTATTGAGCGCCCCTTTTCCTTATTCATGTGATTTCAAGCATTCACCGAGTACATGTTAAAATGAAAACAGAACCAAAAACATAAGAAATATAATTATTATTAAAAAATGATTACGGACATATCTTAACTACACTAAACAGAGTGGGCGTTTAGGATTTTACATGTATTTAATATCAAGTCTCTTTATGCTCAAATTCATATGTCGACAGTCAAATCTTCATTATTGGCCCATACTAAAAATCTTAAAGAAAAATGATTTAAAACAGATTAAGTGTATCCTTAGATTGTGTACTTAGAGTGTGCAATTTTCTAAAGATGTGTATCTTTTTCCATTTCCTTTGTAATTTAGTAATTATTATGTGTTATCTTTTTCCGTTTCCTATCTAATTTAGTAATTATTGTTACACAGTAAAACCGCTTCATCATCCTCTAGATAAATATTAGTACCTTGGTAACTCCTTGCTATTCACCTCTCTGCATTTAGACTTCATCCCCAAGTTCATTTCAAAAAGGATAAATAGTAGATTCAGATGGTAAAAGGTTTAGATATGGGCTGGAACAGTAACCAAGTCTCTTGAATTAAGAGCATCGGAAGTGTATGCATGCTTCTATACTTGTGGTTTTCGTCTTTGATATGTAGAATGATATAAGAGTTCTTTTTTATTTTATTTTCTTAATTATTGAATTTTAAAACATGATTAAAATTATAATGAAAATGTATTTAATTCGTGTGATTCTTAGTTTTATCATTTATATTAAAATTTATAAGTTTATTAAAACAAGAGAATGAAATATATATATATATATATATATATATATATATATATATATATATGTAATTTTAAATATTATTGATTTTTGGAAAACAAAAAGAATATTTTTATTTAAGATGGTGCCAATATCAATAAATATATATATATATATATATAATTTTATTTTTTTAACAATAAAAGAATGAACTGTATTTTTTGTTATAATTAAAATTGATATATATAATATATTAATTTTACTTTTTATTTAGTAATTTAAAATTAAAATTTATATGACATTTTGTGCATAGTTAAAAATATTTTGTTATAGATAATAAGTTTTAATTTAAATAGTCAATTTTTTAATGTATAAATTTGTCTTATACAACTTTAAGCTTTACCAATTTTACTCTCATATTGATCATTGTTATATATTAATGTCTTTTTATTTTATTTTTATTTTTTACAATATGAGAATGAATTTTATATATATATATATATATATATATATATATATATATATATATATATATATATATAAATTTAAAATTAATATATATATAATATATTAATTTTATTTTTTATTTAATTAATTTAAAATAAAAATTTATATGAAATTTTTTGCATAGTTAAAAATATTTTTGTTATAGATAATAAGTTTTAATTTAAATTGTCAATTTTTTTAATGTTTAAATTTGTATTATATAACTTTAAAATTTATCAATTTTACTCTCATATTGATCATTGTTTATGTAAACGGTTTACGTAGCTATTTATGTGTGGGGTACACTTTTATGATATGTTTTTCTTATTTGTTCACCTTATTTTGTATACTCCAATACTCCAAATTCAATGGTATATGTCCAGCTCTTTACTCAACATTAAAATGTAGATTTTTTAAAAATATATATGGTCACATGATAAATGTTTTTAATATTGTGATTTTATTATTTTCTTAGTATCTGTCTAATTTTTTACTCACATTAAAATGTAGATTTTTTAAAAATATATATGGTTACATGATAAATGTTTTTAACAATGTTATTTTGTTATTTTCTTGTTTCTAGATTACAGTGATATAATTTTTACGCCAAATTAAATGGTAGATATTTAACTCTTTACTCCACATTGAAATATGGATTTTTTAAAAATATATATTATTACATTATAATTTTTTTTAACAGTAAAAAAAAAATGGCTAGGTTATGTTAAAATATGATAGGGAAAGTATAATAGGCTAGGCTATCGTAGGATTGAGCAGGCTACGTTAGGCTAGAATAGACTAGCACCTGTCAAAGCAATGTATACTAGAGTAGGCTAGAGTAAGCTAGGGTAGGACACGGTTGGTTAATGTAGAGTACATTAGCACAAAATAGGATTCGACACAGTAGGTTAATGTAGAGTAGGTTAGGCCATGTTAGGTGAGCTTATGCTACAATAGGTTAAGAAAGGTTACACTAGGCTAGATTAGAGTAGGCTAGCATAGAGTAGGATAGACTAAAGTTTAGTTGATTAGGAGAAACTGATGTAGGCCAAGCTAGGGTAGGTTATAGTACGATGGGATATGTTACAATAGGATGGGAGCTGACTAGGGCAGGTTATAGTAGGAGGGGATATGTTCCATAAGCATAGATTAGGATATGATAGAATAGTGTATGCTAGAGTAGATTAGGATATGCCAAATAAGGCTATGTTAATCTATAGTAGGATATGATATATTATATAAGTCTAGTATAGTTTCTACTAAAGTAGAATAGAGTAAGAAACATTACATTTATTTAGGCTATGTTGGGGTAGAGTATGGGCTACGATAGCATATAGTAGGATAATTTAGGTTGAGACAGGGTAGAGTATCCTATGTTAAGTTATAGTAGCCTAGGATCCATTATCTTAGACTATGCTAGTATATAGTATATGAGCATGGAGTAGTATACAATAGGTCATCCTTAATAAAGGCAGGTTACATTAGGTGTGTATAAGTTAAAGTAGCACACAATAGGCTAGGTTATTCCAGTGTGGGAAAGGCTAGGCTAGAGGATGCTAGAGAAGAATAGGCTGGTGTAGATTAAGATAGGATAAGTTATGGTAGCAAAAGTAGTCTAGGATATTAAAGGTTAAATTAGTGCATGAAAGACATCAACAAATGATACAGACGAGTCTGAATTTTAACATAATACGCGAACCTATAATTTATGGGCCAGCATAATAATCGGAAGCTCGCAACAGTGGATCCCTTTATCGAACTTCGCAGCTTCAAACAAATTCACAATCGCAATATAAGGTACATTGTAGATAGAAGAGTATATGATATCATAGATCATAACTTTTATGATATCACAGATCACAAGGTTTAACAAATAATGTTAATGATTCAAAAATATTTATTCCGATGCGAAGTTGTGATGACGATGTCACATCGCAACATCATAATTTCCATAGCTTATTGCAAATCGGCCTCCCGCAAGTTTAAGTCTACACTAATGACTGTTAAACCATATTATCTGCGATGCGCGATATGCGCTTGATCGTTATGCTAACACGTGTCTCTTGTTGATCTCATCGCAAGTTATATCATTTAACTTGTGATATCCTAACACATAAATATACTACTTGTCGATTGTGATGTGCTCTCATTCGTCCATCTCTCGTTGTTCTTCTATGCTGTGATATTTACCGTCCGTTCATCCTTCACTCTGATAACTATCGATGGAATTGAAGTTTCAATAAATTCGTATTCTTCCATAGCTTTGATCTACAGCCAAGTTCATAGGAACTTCGTTCACCACTCATACTCACACAACCTATCGATTAACAGAAAAGAATGCCTATGTATATTGAAATCGGAATTAAATAACACCCAGATATGGTAAGATCCAAAACATTGCTGGATACTGAAAAATAAACAAATTCATTATTAACTCGATCTCGAATACAAGCTAAGGCCACTACAGCCCGAGTCACAATTTCACCCTTAGGCTACATTGTGTTCCCCCCTATCATAAAATACAGACTTACATTATAAAGAAATTACAAAGTGAGTGGATCATCTAAGATCCACGATTTTCTCCCACAATCGCTCAACTAACCCCTGAAATCTATCTGTTTACTTACATGGTAGATAATTAAAATAAATCAAATATTCTAGAGACATATTGATTCCATCATTTTAGCTTCGTTTCATGGAAATTAGCCCTCATTTACAAAAAAAATTCCATGTTTCACATTTCAGAATGTTAAATTTCAATTATGATAAGGATGGTCTGATGCTCTTGCGTCAGAAATTCTACCCACATCCTCTGTGGAATTTCTTTTGTGATATTTCTGTAACAACATTCATGAACTGCAAAAAAACCTTTGCAGTAGAAAGTCCTCCCTACTACATGATACCTCACTAAGCTTATCTCCTCTTAGCTCAGTCTGTCGGCATCTCTCTGGTTCTCTCCTATGGAACCAATTGAGCACTCCTTGCTCTAGGCTCTTGCAATATTTTCACTTTCCTCTCCCGCTACCTAAAAAAATATATAAAGACCACAAACTTTTCCAATATTTAATAAATTTTCACCTCCTTCCTTTGCACATAAAATCGTTTTGTGCTTTAATACCATTTGATGTAGACAAATCTGCATTTTAACATAATACGCAGACCTGTGGGTTATGGGCCCACATAATAACTGGAAGCACACAACAACGGATCCCTTTATCGGACTTTTAAACTTCAAACAAATTTGCAATCACAATATAAGGTACATCACAAATCGAAGAGTATGCGATATCGCAGATCAAAACTTTTACAATCTTGCAGATCACAAGGTTTAAAAAATAACGTTAACAATTTAACAATATTTAATCCAATGCAAAGTTGTGATGACAATGTCACATCGTAACATCGCAACTTCCACAACTTATCACAAATCGGCCTCCCACAAGTTTAAGTCTACACCAATGAATATTAAACCACATTATCTTCGATGTGTGATATGTGCTTGATCGATATGCTGACACGTAGCTCCTCTTCATAGCATCGCAAGTTATATCTTTTAACTTGCGACATCCTAATACATAAATATAATACTTGCCGATTGCGATGTGTGCTCATCCGTCCATCTTTTGTTATTCTTATGTGATGTGTAATTCGTTTTCCATTCATCCTTAACTTTGATAACTGTCGATGAAATTCACGTTTCAATAATTTTGTATTATGCCATAGCTTTGATCTACAATGAAGTTCATACGAACTTCGTTCCCCACTCATACTCACACAACCTATCGATTAACAAAGAAGAATGCATATGTATACTAAAATCAGAGTTAAATGAAATCTAAATATGGTAAGATCTAGAACGTTGCTGGATACCGAAAAATAAACAAAATTCATTATTAACTCGAGCTCAAATACATGCCAAGACCACTACGGCCTGAATCACAATTTCATCCTCAAGCTACATTATCTTCCCCCCTATCATACAATAGAGACTTACATTATAAAGAAATAACAAAGCGAGTGGAGCATCTATGATCCACAAGTTTCTATCACAATCACTCAACTAACCCCTGAAATCTCTATGTTTAATTACATGGTAGATAATTAAAATAAATCAAATCTTCTAGAGACATATCGATTCCATCATTTTAGCTTTGTTTCATGGAAATTAGTCCCCATTTACAAACAGTTGTCCACGTTTCACCTTCCGCAATTTTTAATTTCAATTATGATAAGGATGGTCTGACGCTCGTGCATCAATAACATATAATGATAGGCTAGAGAAAGGTACATTATGATAGAGTAGGTTACGTTAAGATTTAATCGGTTATGAAACATTAGCTTAGGCTACGATAGATTATGCTAAATTAGGATATAGTAAGTAACATTAGATTTGGATGGGATATGTTGGGGTAAATTATGTTACATTACGCTATGATAAGATTAAGTATGTTAAAATATAGTACGATAGGGTAGACTACCATTTTCTAACTTATAGTAGGCTAGCATGCATTATCTTTGGCTAGGAAAGTCTATGTTAAATAGATATAGAGTAGAATATAATAGGCTAACCTTGTTAAGGAAACACTACATTAGGTGTGTATAGGATAGATTTTTTTATTCTAAGATACTTTATTTTAAATTTGTTAACTCAAGGCTAGAGGGTGCTAGAGTAGACTAGGCTAGGGTAGACTAGGATGGGCTAGGTTATGGTAGTAGAGAGTAGTCTAGGCTACTTTAGGGTAGAGTATCATAGTTTAGACAAGATTGACATAGAAATATTGGGTGGAATGAAAAGGTATGTAACACCCCTATATTTTACCGTCGGAAGCATAAATTCCATTAATCCCTGAAGAATATGGAAGAATATCCTTACTCAAGAACACAATAATATTTTGAAAATACCATCTAATACCCTATTTTTAAAGGGTCTCGCATGTGGGACCATAATTTTATAAAACACTACTATGATAAAATTATGTATAAATTATTTCCTATGACATTGTCACATATAAATTTTTCATAGGACATGATATTGTTTAACGAAAGGTATTGATAAAACGAATATGAGAAGCTTCTATTTTAGAAGCCTTATGGGTGGAATCTCTTTCGAATGGTTTGGATCTGGCTCACCTCACTAGCTTGTTTGATGAGAAAATCCATCGCTTATTATCCTCCTATACTTTCAGAATCTTGCAAATAGAACAATCTCGCATTTATATGGCATTTTAGTAAATCTCACGCACGAGAACTTGGTGAAATTGAACTCAATTATCCACCTTTACTTCAAATATTTTGAGTGCAAGTCATTGGAATGAAGGAAGAAACTTGAATGGGATTCATAACATCGAAGCTAAAGTTGTGACCGCTTATTTTATGATTAATACATTGACACATTTCTTTCCCATAAATATTATCTTGATTACACGAATTTTATGACATTTTATTGATGATATGTATAGGTGTCTTTCAAATAATATTTGTTTATTTGTGCTTTGAGCTCTTATTTGTTTTTTTTTTCATTTTCATGTTTCATCTTCTTAAAGGATAAACATAAAGGTAAGAGCTAAATATTACAATAAAAATTAAGAAAAAACATCAGATAACAAGGTTTAAAACAATCATATTATTATTTATCATCTATATACAGATCATGATAGATATACAAAATTATTTCTATTGCTTCTTTTCTTTGTTCTAGGTTCTTATGCTAGGCTTAGGGAGATAATTCTTATCCACAAGAGGGATTTACCCTTCAAATGAAATAGGCAACCATACTAGGGATCAAACATAGAATCTGACTAGCATTCTCACTAAGTGCTCCAACACTTGTAATTGATCTCTTATGCATGAGATTAGGAAGTATTTATGGAAACTACATTAAAAATGTGCCAACAAAGAATTTGAATCATTCAATGTGATTACATCATCTACCTCATGCTTGTCTTCCCTCCACTCCAACATCTAGGTAATCAAAATACCTACAAACATCAAAGGCATAATCTATTAATTCATCAATAGGAAAAGTCCTAATTTTCTCAGCTTGAAAAATGAAATATTATTTTTATTTTTCACTAGTCACACTCGCACTTTTTGAGACATTGTGATAGTCTTGCACCTTGTCCATTTAGGAACAAAAATAACTATACAATGTCCTAGGTCTCGATTGGTGGGGGGGTGCAAAACTCTTCGAGCATAATTTTGTATACTTAAAAAAATTAAATATGACCAAAAATTTTGTGGAAAATGGAAGTAAAAGTTTTGAAATTGAAGAGGAGAGTAATATCTCTTACCTAGAAGAGTTGGCGTAAAAAATCTTCCATAGAATTACTCAAAATCGGCTCCTCAAAAATGAAATAAAATGATGTCTTTTCACTCTAACAATGGGTAGAAAAAAATGGTATAAATATATTGTATTTTCCCATTTTAACAAAAATAATTTGAATTTATTTTACATTACAATTTGAATATTTTATTAAAAAAATACCACATTTTACCTATTTTTAGCATTTTTTGGAATATATGATAATTTCATTAGCCTGAGCGTGTGCATATTACAATTAAAATATTGAAATATGAAAAATTATGTTAAAAAAAAACTGAGAAGGGGGATGAATCAATATTTTTAAAGTACTTGAATTTTTCTTCTCTTATTCATTTTTTTGTATTCTATTGTTATGACATAAACCTGCGTATGTATGCAACTGTGATGAAGACATGTAGTGAATATCCATTTAACTAACTTTTCAGTTAATTCATCACCTGTTCTATAGAAATTTATAAAAACTGTGATGTATTACCGGACTCTCCTGATATAACAACTATATCCACTATTAAATATATAATCCTTCTACTTAATTCTTTGTGGAAATTTAATCGCCAATTGCAAAAACACATGAAGAAAAAACAATCACACATAACACAAAAGTTTTTACTGGGAAAGCATAAAGCTAAAAACCTCAACTATCATATATTATGTATACCATGGATCATGAAACAATCTCATACAAAACTCTACTCTAAGAGCTCTCAGTACAATATAAAATTGTCTCACACTGTCATACAAAAATTGGATCACACATGCACCAATTTACTACCTCCTAACAACCTGCCTCCACTACGCAATCCCTGTTGATGAAGATCCCTGAATGAATTCGATATTGCCTTTCCTTCACTACACAATCCTCATTGGAATCTCCAATCTATGTGTAGTTCACTATAAGAAAAAATCACATTGGTGAGGGGCGAAAATGGTCACCATAAGCTCATTGGTGAGGGTCAAAAGAGCCTTCGTCACCAAAAACTGAACGTCACCAAAGGTGGCGTCGCCGAAAGTATAGGTGTTGTGGTGACATTCAAAGTCCGTCACCAATAATGATTTATAGTGATGGATAGTGA
The DNA here is from genome assembly GCA_034641835.2 of Pinus albicaulis. Lineage (NCBI taxonomy): Eukaryota > Viridiplantae > Streptophyta > Pinopsida > Pinales > Pinaceae > Pinus > Pinus albicaulis. The sequence goes on along the minus strand of CM076569.1, from coordinate 813,862,516 downwards.
CCGTCACCATTTCATATGAGCTCACATTGGTGAGGGGCGAAAATGGTCACCATAAGCTCATTGGTGAGGGTCAAAAGAGCCTTCGTCACCAAAAACTGAACGTCACCAAAGGTGGCGTCGCCGAAAGTATAGGTGTTGTGGTGACATTCAAGTTCCGTCACCAATAATGATTTATAGTGACGAATAGTGACCGTCACCATTTCATATGAGCAATGGTGACGGACAATAGCCTCTGTCACCAAAAAACTGAACGTCACCAAAGGTGGCATCGCCGAAAGTATAGGTGTTGTGGTGACATTCAAGTTCCGTCACCAATAATGATTTATAGTGACGGATAGTGACCGTCACCATTTCATATGAGCAATGGTGACAAACAATAGCTTCCGTCACCAAAAAACTGAACGTCACCAAAGGTGGCGTTGCCAAAAGTATGTGTTGTGGTGACATTCGAGGTCAGTCACGAATATTGATTATAATGACGGATAGTGAACGTCGCCATTTCATATGAACAACGCGATTTTTTGTGATGGGCCTTTCATGACGTCACTATTGGGTACATATATATGGCGGCGTTCATTGACGCGTCACCATAAGCACGTGGTGACATCAAGGTCGCGTCACGAATAATGACTATAATGAAAAACAATGACCCTCACCATTTCATATCAACAACAACGATTCTTTCATGGTCATCACTATTGATGCATATATACGGTGGCATTCGTTGGCCGTCACCATTTCATATTTTGGTGAGGGTCGAAAAATGTCACCATAAGCTCATTGGTGATGGTCAAAAGAGCCTCCGTCACCAAAAATTAATCGTCGCCATTCCATATGAATATCAGGGCACAATGGAATCGAACCACCAACCTCATTGAGCTAGCACCCTTTAAAGAATTATACTTTAAACTAGCAATTGCCCCTAAAGTTGCAAAGATACACCAAAGGAATAAGAACCAGGAAAACCGAAAGAACTCAGTGTCCTTGCTCCTATTTTTATTCTACGACACTCTACAAAGTATGATCTTGATCTATGACGTATTTGTGCCGAGTGGTTCTAATTTAATAGTAAATGTTATATTAGATAAAACAAATGAATAAATGAGAGGCCTTACGAGCTAATTTTTAATCCTTACACCAAAATCTCTTAATATTCAAGTCTATGGAACAACTCGTTCAAAGTTCAAACTAAAGTAGATTTTAAATGGAAAGCCTAAAACCAGCTAAGTAGTTTACAAGTTAACATTTTGGATATAAATTATGTTCAATTTATATGACAAGTTATGCCATAACCTTGAAACTAGTTTCTTAGCTAAAAGACTTTCTTAAGTTAACAATAACAAAGAAACTTAGTCATGGCAAGCAAAATTCTCTTGTTTTTTCGAATGAGGGTGCATGTAACTTGATAAAGGTTGTATGAGAGTATCAAACCATAAATAGTTTCACTAAAACATGGAAATGACAAAGTCTTGTTAAGCAAGAAAGGTTTAGTTAAATATATGGAAAGCATCGAGCTAAATGATATAATTAAACTAAAAGTAACTGTAAAAAAATGAAATTGCCATCATATACATCGCACCAGCGTATGAATTTGCATCAATGTGCTGAATTAATATGACTTCAAATTTTGAAATTTTCCTGCAAGATAACATTTATCATTAAAAAAATCTGATCAAACATGAAGTAATCTCATGAATCTTTCAGATTTATATTGCAATATCCATCTCAGATCAATAGATCCAGAATCTTAAATATTCTTATAACTAGCAATTGCACCAAGAGGTGCAAAGGAACGTCGGAACATGGATAAGAAAAGTGAGGAGATTGTATAAAGAAATAATCAAGCGAAATATACTAAAAATGAAATACAACCCATGTGAGGCTAATTTAAATTCAATTGTTGTGAATTTTCAAGTGAAAGAAAGTTTGTAACTGGTGTCCGGCAAGCAGGACTCACAAAACTTGTTATAGAGAAAAACTTGGAAGGGAAATTGAGGTTTGAGGTTTGATGATGTTTATGAAGCACATATTCTACTTGGTGAAAGTGGCCACTGCAAGGATTATTGGGGTTCAGGGTTCTATAGGCAGGATAATACTTTTGAGCTTGAAACAACTTTGCACAATATAGCTTTCAGTTCAAATGGGTGAAAATACATATAAATCAAGCAATTTGAGACCTTTAAATGTATGGTCAAAAGCAACAACTCCAGAATCTGTGCAAATGCTTCTAAACTCTATTTGAAAAGAGGAAATTAGTTTGATCCTTGAAGGAAACTTGTTTGGACCAGACATTGGTGAGTTGATAAGCAACTCAAACAATTGGGCAGAGATTATTATGTGGTGTATTTTCAAAGGGCTCAAAGAGTCATTACCTTCTAAATGGCTATATATTTTGGGAGATGGGTTTGAAAATACAAGTAAGAAGAATCAGCCAACGTCTGAACAGTCGGCTGAATTTGAGAAAAAACACCAAAGATCTGCCAATTTTGTTGAATGCCTCTGAGCAATGTGGTTTATTGTTTGTTGTCAATTCCTCCTCAGTCATGGATTGCAGGCCTGCACAAAATAAGAATATTCTTATGATTGGTCTCTGTTCTAAAGTGAATAATTTAAAACAATATACTCGTAACCTAGCACAAAATACAAATTCAACAAAAGTAAATACATAAAACAAGAATAGTGGAAATGATGATTTTGGATTTCAAACTGAAGGAGCATATAAGGGCGAGGATGAAGTGCTTTTGAAATTTCAGTGGGCAGAGGAGACAGAAAGGATGGACTGCAGCAAGTTTTTGGAGTCTCGGGATAGAAGAGAAGAGAAAAGAGGCAAACTTCAAGTTCAAAGCACAGAGTAATGACCCCTGGAAGGAGAGATTTTGATTCTCTTGTTCAATCTCAGCAGGAAGTAAGCAATGCCTTTGGTCAAGTCGACATTCAATTTTCGAATTCTCTATGGGATGTAGGTGATGGCATTAGCCAAGAGAAGCAGCTGGACAGGGTTTCACATGAATATATCCTTTCTTCATGAATGCAATGATTATCGGAATTATGTTCAAATAAAAGAGATGTGTGTGCAAGAGGCTTTATAATGTTTGATATGCAAAGAATAGAATATTCAAAATAGTACATCATATGAGGAGGAGACCTTTAAATCAAGCAATTTGAGACCTTTAAATGGGTGCAAATACATATAAATCGAGCAATTTGAGACCTTTAAATGGATGCAAATACATATAAATCAAGTAATTTGAGACCTTTAAATGTATGGTCAGAAGCAACAACTCCAGAATCTGTTCAAATGCTTCTAAACTCTATTTGAAAAGAGGAAATTAATTTGATCCTTGAAGGAAACTTGTTTGGACCAAACATTGGTGAGTTGATAAGCAGCTCAAACAATTGGGCAGAGATTATTATGTGGTGTATTTTAAAAGGGCTCAAAGAGTCATTACCTTCTAAATGGCTATATATTTTGGGAGATGCGTTTGAACATAAAGGTAAGAAGAATCAGCCAACATCTGAACAGTCGAGTGAATTTGAGAAAAAACACCAAAGATCTGCCAATTTTGTTGAATGCCTCTGAGCAATGTGGTTTATTGTTTGCTGTCAATTCCTCCTCAGTCATGGATTGCAGGCCTACACAAAATAAGAATATTCTTATGATTGGTCTCTGTTCTGAAGTGAATAATTTAAAACAATATGTTCTGAAGTGAATAATTTAGGTGCTATCTCCTCCTCAGCAGATCTGTAATCTGCTAGGTAGTAAATTTCCAGGTTGTTGGGTTCAAGGAAATTTGAACACGAGTTTTCTCCAATTGACAGTCTATACAGAATTTGGAGCCATGTTATTTCCCATTAAATAATTCCATGCAGAAATTGTAGCTCAGAGAACCTCCCTAGAAAGCATCATTCTCATAGATAAAAGGGCATCCATTCAAGACACCCTAATTGAAAGGACCACATCAATTGAAGACATTATTATTAAGGAGAATGAGATGGTGAATGTACAAGACATCATTATTGCAACTGATAAAACAACCATACAAGGTGTCATAAGTGCATCAATTAATATTTGTCAAAGCCATCATAATTTTAACAAGAGAACATCTGTACAGGAAGTCTCATTTACAGGCTACACCAATGCCAAGAAGGGCATCAATACAAGAGGGCACTTATACTGAAGAACATCACCTAAGACATTAACTGTGACATCATTCTCAGCTACATAACCAATACATTTCATGTCGACGACAGCATCTCCGACATTATCCATTGTCACATAGAAGTTAGAACATCCATTTTTCTACCAATATAATTTAATTTCACAAGTTGCCCATTCCATGAAACTAGCTTCATCTAAATCAACTTCTTCTGCAGTGTACATCTGTATTACAATGACCTGTAATATGCATGAGTTTTTCTCCTAATGGAATTTGCGAATTTGTGATAGCACCGAAGAAGGATACCTCAGTGAAGTTTCTCATCAATGTGACTAGTCACCAAACTAGGTATTAACTATTAAATAATTTATTTGAGGTACCAAAACTCTCCCAAAGGTTGTAGATCCAATCAATAAGACTAAAAGAAAACCACAATCAGGACCCAGAAGATGAGGCAGTTGACTGGGATTAAACGGTACAACGAAGAAAGTATGAGACACTCGTGGAGAACCTTAGGAACTCATGGCGAACTGTGGAGATTCCTATCATCTGTGACATCATCTAACACTATCTGCTATTAAACAAATAACCTAGCAGGAAATATTAACAGAAATTGACAAACAATAGTTGGGATCTGGAAAATCAGAACTGCAAATGGTTGAATGGATGGCATTCATTAAAGCACATAGACAATGGCAACCTAAAAGGAAGTTTCTAGAAAAAATGCAAATCCCTTGCATCAACAAAAAACATAAAGTTAGGCAGCAAAGTACAAGAATACTTCAAAGTCAAGACTTCATACTTCTGTATATGAATCCTTAGCAAAAACACCAGACCGGGTGTTTGGAAAGATACCTATTTCCTAATCTCTTATTCCTTTGTAAACAAACATGTGCTGACATAGGTAGGGCTGCTGAGGGGTGGAACTGAAAGTGAATATTGAAAACCGACGAATAGGACAAATTTGCATGACTTAAATTTAAATTTGGTAGATAGAAATGGCCAATGTATGAATCAAGAAAAGGGGCTTACGATTGTGAAAATTAGACAATGACCATACTGAAAACCATCCCATTCTTAGATGCTTCACCTACAACCATATAAGAAAGTGATATACAGTGTTTCTCATAACAAATTCCAGGTCTAGCAAGCAACCTAAAGAGGACAAACTACAGGACCTTTAACCTTTTGATTTATACAACAGTCCTACTAGATTCCCTTCTGAAATCACCAATGCAAGAACTCATGAAGTTTCACTCTAGAAACCCTTGTTACAAGTCCCATAGGCTGGACAGACTACCTGACAGTAGTAAAGTTCAAATCAGTCCATTTCCCATCTAATCTCAAATGTGCTAATCCTTCAATTTTTATTTTTATTTATTCTTTTTAATGCAGATTTATTGTGATATTTCAGATAGGAACTAATCCTATCCTCTTGATTTTCCATAGATCTCAAGTTTCAACATCCAAGACAAATTTCTTCTTTGGAGCAATGTGAACAAAATAATACATGGCTCATGTTCTCACCTAGTTTCATGTTTTTCTTGCGTAAAAAGTAAAGTGAAGCTCCAAACCCAGTAGCCAATATCAGACCAGGTACATCAGCTCCAGTACTGGCTAACTGCCCTCCTGTTGCATATTTTGTCTCTTTTGGCTTGGAATCATGGTTGCAAATCTTAAAAATAGTTTTTTTTATTAAAAAAATAATTATTTAATGTATTTTTTTTAAACCGGTTCATTGGCATCTGACCGCTCCCGGTTAGACCGGTTCCGGTTAAAAACCCGGTTCATTAGGTCCACCGGTCCGGTCACTGGTTCCGGTTTTTAAAACTATGCTGCACACATTGCAAATTGTTGGCATATGTTTTTTTCTTGACAATAGCTCTGCCCTAATTGTTCCTTGGATATCAATTATAGTATTCATTTTATACCTTTCTACTCTCTCTAATGGCTGCTCACACTAATGTATACTAAGTGTACTATGAGACTTGATTCTATTGTTATTTGTGGTGCTAGGATAAAAATGAAAGAACTTGTTGTCAATTATAGCCTAATCTAGTAATCACACAAGTTTGAAGAATATTAATAAGGGCCAGGTGTTAAGGCTGGTATCAACTCGGTCTAATGCCTTAGCCATGAAATTGGTTGAGATCTATGACAGCTGTTGCACTTAGCTAGCTGGGTTGCCAACGCATTACCGATTCATACTGTGGGACAATGTCCCAACCATTGGAAGTTGTACTCCATAAGGAATAGGAACTCGAAATAGCATGCTGCACTCTGAGTCCTGCTTGGACCTACGCACAGGCCTCATGTATTGTGTAATGCCTTGTAGGCTATCCTCTCAGGCCCTGAATATTACGCTGAAACTGTGTGCTGATGAGAAGGTGGAGTGAAGGGAAATTGCCAGATCTGATTTTTGTAAATGTGGGCTCAAAGAGTGCTTCCTTTAGCTGACATAAATGGCAGGTTTGTAATCTAGAGTATCTGAATTCTCAACATCTGGTCCAACATTTTAGGGTTCTGCACAAAGAAATTTGAAAGATGAAAGAATAACCTCAGTGTGCTCTTAAATTATGGACACACTGACAAAAGCAACAAAGACACCTACATCACAGGTTATCCTCTATTTTACATTTTTCTTTATCAGGGCTGTCACCTTTATAGCATTTATTGTGGAAGGCCATAGTATTGTGCCGTTGATGAACAGGCTCAAATTCAATTGGTCAAATACTGCATGAAAACCTGCAGGAACAAACTTCCACAAGCACTCCCATGGCTTATCCTGAGTGGGCTGCACCAATACAGGTGATATTAGATCTCGATTTTATGTCAATCTCACTGGCAATATTTATCTATAACAAGTTTGCATCACTGCTGTGTCTTGTAGTCATTTAGTAAAACAGTTGTCTGGTAGTTATGCTTGCATTATCTTTGGATCATAGGCTCTATATAATTCTCGAAAGACACCACTCCCTCCTGGTTACTTCCATTCTGCTGTAGCATCTAGTCCACAGGCTAACCCATATATGTGGGGACTCTGGGTTTTTCCTAAGCAGTTATTTTATGAAATTTTATCCCATTTCATTTTTATGTATTTTCTATTTCATATTCTTCTTTATATACTCAAAATTTTGTGTTATCTTCAACAGCATATGATGTCGCCATATGGGACACCACCTCCTCCATGCGTTGCTATGTATTTTCATCGAGCAATGTATACTCATCCATCCCTGCCTGCGGTGTGTTCTATCTTTGTCTTAGATATTTATGGTGTCTTAAACTGTTAACAGTTGTTTTCGTGGATTCTATGTTTTGATTGAAACAATAGGAACAAAACTGGGGCTGATATGCAATGTAATGCTTAATCTCCATACAGGGTGCACATCTGTATGGCTCTTATGGGATGTCATCTTCAGGAGTTTCTAATGAAGTTACAGCTGTAAGTAATCAATAAGTTGTCTCTCTGAGTTGTGGGCTATTGTGTGCAATGTCGTGGTTGAGCCCCCATTGTTTGCTTCAGGGTGCAGTACTGCAAGTGTAGAAGGAGAAACAAAGTCTTCTCAGGCCAAGGATCGAAGTCCTCTGAAAAATACCAAGGGAAGCTTAGGCAGCCTTAGTATGCTTACTGGCAAGACTAATGAATTAACTGGAAAAGAAACAACTGCAAATGGTGTTTTAACTTTTCTCCCAAAGGTAACTGTTTAAAATATGTGTGGTGGCTCTTAAAAATATATCGTCTGTGGATTTCTGTACTTATTTTGAACATGATGAGTGTGGGATGCACTGAGCTGCTGATGTCTTGGATTAATCACTTGGAAAAATTATTGATAATGACCAGTGGTGAGAGTGCGAGCAAGGATCAAGTGAAGGAAGCGATGGAAATTCTCCAAATGTATGTTATAAATTTTTATTTTTCTTTCAGGTCTTCCTTACACTGGAAAACATACATATAGACAGCAAAACATTTGAGGAAATCCTGTTATGATCCTTTTTTGCGAGGTCTACTTGTTAAAATGATGGTAATCTTCACTTGTGGTTATTCGCTATTATGGCTCAGCAAACTCATTATTGTATTAGTAGGTATAGTTTAATGTCCAACTGTAAACCTAGCTTCATTTTATATTACTTTAGGTGGCCAAGGCCAATCCATGCAATTATGTGGCCCTCCCTTATGGGGGAAGGTGTCCCACCTCAAAATTTGTGTATAAATATGCACTCATGAGTCGTTTGTGGCGTTATATTCATTCATCAGTGATTGATTCCTTTAGCTTGTGGGCACCCACATTTCTTGTGTTCATCGTTAGTGGCATTACATTTCTGCTATGTTTATCTTGACTGGATTATGGTTTGTTGGACAATTCACTATAGACCCATTATCTACTTCTAATCTCAAGATGGAGTCGGACCCAGTTTGGATTCTTCCTTCTCTATCTACTGTTGTTTCTTCATATATGAAGCATACACAACAAAAACTAACTGTTGTTCCAACTATGAAAGAAATAGGAGCTGAATTAGGAGTACAACCTAAATAATTACCAAACACTAGAACTCAGAAGCCTAAGGAGGCCTAGAAAAAGGGAAATTACCTGTTATCTGTACAAACCAATTATTGTAGCTTATTTTAGTTCTGCTGACATCAATTGATTATGGATCTTCCCTGGTATAAATTCTCCTAGTAAATAATCTATGCTCTCTTCAATGACTGCGAAAATAGGACTATGTTGCCACTAGTATTTAGTAAGTCTGTACATGTATTCATGTTCCATTCTTGCTGGATTAATGGATGCATCAGAGCATAGGCTGAATGAAATTGATTAGGATATGCTGCAAACAATGTATGAATTGTTGTATCCCTTCCATTTCCTTACCTGAGCGTAGGTGTTAAGACTTAAGAGAGCTATTACCTGCCCTGAAACTTGAATTGACTATTGTTGACACACTAAAGGTAATTGCAACTAAGGTCCATTACATCGATGCCTTGATAATGAGATGGATAGGGTGAATTAACTTGCATTATACTGACCTTGTGATAGTCTTGGTATAATTTGCAGTTACCTTATTTAACTCAAAAATGGTTCGTATTCATGGTTGTAAGTGTAAGAAGTTGGATTTGTAGCACTGTTTAGACCTAGTAGGTTGAAAGTTTAGCTGGCAGTTGAGTAATTGGTTGTTATTGCTCTGGATGATGGTTCAAGCTTCCATAGTTAATCTTTAGCAAACTACAAGTTTTCCATTCTAGAAGTTTTCACCAGACTTTATTATAACAGCCTAGCAGCAGCAATTGTTTGTTCTCTTGTGGGACAAGTCAATTCTCCATAGTTAGTTTTGGTGAATGACAGAATACTAGAAGAATAATACATGCAAGTACCAGGACCTGTGTCTATTATTGAAACTGATAATTATAAATGATCAACTATTAGTACCCTTCAACCAGCCCTAGTCTGTAGCAACTAAAATAACCACGACAGATCAGTTTGGCTAGAGTCTGAGGATGTTGTGGTCACAAAGAGCAAATGGCACAGGTTACACTGATATACACATGAAACAACTCACAGCACTAGCTAGCCATACAACCTTGTCATACCTTTAGGTCATGTTCAAGAATGTCAATGCTGTTGCACAAACCTTGCAAGGGCAGAATGTCAATGTTGTTGCACAAACCTTGCGAGGGCAGAATGTTAGTACTGTTGCACAAACCTTGCAGGGCAGAACGTCAGTACTTTTGCACAAACCTTGCAGGGCAGTCCCCAAGGATGTGGTCCAATTGTTAAGTGGGAGGTTTGATTCCCCCAGGTCTCATGATTCAATTCCAGGTAGGGCTGTGTATGCCTGAGAACTGCCCCAGGCACAATTTCTTCAGTTGAAAAAAAAATATTAATAACAGAGTAAGAGGTTATGTTACATATAGCTTACAGACTTGCAGATTAATGGTTAGCAAGGGATACGCAAGCATCAAAATTTATTACTCAAGAATATGCTTATTTCCTTGGACTTGTTTTATGATCTTCACTCACAGTCTTCAATAGAACCTTTACCTTTCCACAAGGTGAGCTATTACAAGTCTTAATTATTTGATCACTAAATATCTAACACTCAAGCATAGTAGAACTCTGTTGGAACATGAATTTTAGCTCTACAATGTCTTTAGTTTCGTAATCTTTCATTGATAATTTGAGTGAATATGATGCAGTGAAAAACTCAGAGACTAAAAATATGTCTATTTCAATAGGGCCTTTCCCTTTCCAAAAGGTGAGCTATTACAAGTCTTCATAATTTTATCAGTAAATAGCTAATGTGTATCGTAGAACTCTGTTGGGAAATGAATTTTAGTTCTACAATGTCTTTAGTTTCACAATCAAGTCTAAATGTAAAATGAGGGAAAGCATTTCTCATTCTTATTTTATTGGGAACTTCACAGATCAACACAGATTAGAAGCCTCATCTTAAACAACAATCTAATGAATTAATATTGAATGTGTGGGAAAGTGAATTGATGATTGTAGACACATTATGAAGATAGCCAAAACGGGCATGGCAGCAGAGAATGGAGATATTGACAAGACTTATCCATTGGTAGAGGAACCTAAAAATATTGAGAAATCAGTGCAGCTTGCACCAGAAGCCACCTATCCTCAGAAACTTAAAGATATTATTGGGAATGAAAAGGGATTTTAACTTTAATCATTGAAAATAATGACGATGTTCTGTTCTAGAATATAGCTAGAATATATTATGGTCTACAACCCTACACAATCAAATTCCCAAGAACAATCTCCAAGTGATAGTTATTAAGCATCAAACATGCAATTTGTTTGGTCTCTAGAAACACATGCAACCTTCAAATAAATTGCATACTCTGTTCTCACTATAAATCACAATGCCAATTCTTGAAGTCTATGGTCTGTTCAAGCAACCAAACACAAACAAAAGAGAAAGCTTTACATGGAATGAAAGGTCTTTGCAACTATGGCATTACCTCAACAACAAAGCGATCCCATATCTTGTCACTATGAGCTTCCATGACTCCCTTTAAAATCATAAACCCCAAGCCTCAAATGATGTCATCCATTTCAAGGAAGAGCCCCCGCTTCTCACATAGCATCTACAAAATTGGTGAAAACCAACAGAAGATAGCATGACGACTTTAAACCATGTCTCAAAATAAAAAAATTGAATTATTGAGTGCATATAAAAACCCTGTTAATCTAACAATTTAACTGACCTCTATAAGCGATTCTTGGGGCTGACTCATGTTCTCCACTATGATAGGGCACCCCATAGTTTGACGACCCAATTCCACTGACCAGCTTGCACCACTTTCCAGGTTACCTTTCTAAAGAAAGTCACCATCCTTATCAAGCACCTACATAGTTTCCAAGGAAATAAACAATTATACTTGAATGGCAAGTTTACAGCCATATTTATTTTTTAACTGTTGGAAGAAACAATTTATCAATTGGAGAAAAACAATCACTACATGGATGGACAATACATAAAGAAGCACAAGAATAATTAGTCATCGTAAGGGCAGCCTAGTTTCCTATTTGATACATTTTCTTTACAGAAATGTAAGTGTTTCATAGCTGGAAATATACAAGAAAAGGGTTCTCGAAAAAAACATCTAAAATGTGATGGGCAATCATATCAATCACATTTTACAGCAATGTCATTTTTTCCACTACCAGAAAATCTCACTGCTATGTCCTAAACATAGCGGCAAGTCCAAAAGCTAATATACCTAATGCGCAGATTCCAGCCGAATATTCAATTTTAAGTTTCTGTCTCACAAAATTATGAGTGGGAGGGAGATATGAATGTCGAATACTAATTTCTTTCACACAATGTCGAAGACCCAGTTTCCATTAAATCAAAATTTTGCTTGAATATAAAATCTGGAACTGAAATGTCATGTAAATCTGTCAGGCTTTTAAGCAAAAGAATAAAGAAAGAGGTGGTCTCACCTTCGCAATTCTTTCGGTACCTCCGAGGGTTTCAATAGATCGTGAAATGGAAGAAGGATAACCGACATAATTTACAGCGAAATATGTGGTGTCTGGTATTACTCTCACAGTCTTCCGTCCACATTTACGCCCATCTCTGCACCATTCACAACATTCTGTGACGCTTAGAACCCCGCATAAACCCTGTTCAAAAATCGTTGGGCTTGGATTTGACCTGCTTATCACATTATTGAAAGCAGGGAAGATTACCCTTGGATCACAAATTTCAAATCCATGAGCTAGTTCTGACCTAACAACGAACCTCAGTAAAACAGCGACTTATCTACTACATGTATTATCCAAACAACAGCTTTCCTGGCGGCAGTGACAGCGTACAGTAGAATAATCACAATTTAAACCCATCTCAACCCTCTTATACCTGCTTCAACCCATTCATGTTTATCATTAACAGAAGAAGCAGAGGATGAGATAAGCTTCTATCTTTCTTTCGAGACAGTCCAATGCAATCTCTGAAGACTATTTTTCATCAAAGTTCTCACAAAAGATAGCAGGCCTCGAGAATGGAAGTGACCCAGCTGATAGTTATTCCATTTTTCTACATAGCCGGGATGGATCATCTGCAAGTTCCCCAAAGCTCTTCCCATACCACTTATTATTTGAGGCCCTGGCAATGAAACAAAGAGAAGAAAGAACAAGATATTTCCAAAATGTCCATGAGACAAGACGAGGGCTCAGGATGTGGAGAGTAGGGAACATGATCTGACACAGCATCAATCAACAAGAATGACCCAATGCATCATTGGATGATGTCATTTGAAGAGTGTTCAGGGCTCAGAGGACCTATCTGGGTGAGCCTGGGAGGCTCACGAGAGCCACATGCAGATTTTCTCCTAACATTTGAGGCTAAAGAAATGAATCTCGTGATATGGATTTGACCAAGATTGGACTGTCGATCTGGTCTATGCTGGGGATGGGTACTCCTAACCCCGATTGGAAAGACTCGACTGGCCCTAGGGTGTGAGGCTGTACAGGGCTCATTGACTCCGTGCCTGGTGTGTCTATCACCAGATGATCTATCTGTTGCTAAGCTACACCTAGTGCTGAAACAGGCTGGAGGTAATCAATATGATAAGGCAGGGTCCAGAAGAAACCTGCAGGCTAAGCACCTCAGCCATCTAAAGAACTGAACACCTCTGGTCAGAATATTGGATGCAGGCAGATAGAGATCTCCCCAAATCCCGGAAAAGGCAGTGGAAAATCCACTAATCTTGGCGTAGATGGGAGTCAGGACACCTGAAAATGAAATGTTCCTCGGATGCCACCTCCTGCAAATAGCATAATCGGAAATCTGAGACGCACATGCAAGTGCCTTGAATTATACACATGCTGCTGCTGATCTTTTTTAAATAGATTGTGTTATATAATCCAGAAGTTTAAGACTCATATCCAGATCTCGATGCTAAAACCATACGCCTCCAATTGCATTTGAAATCTAGGGGCAGAATCAAGTTGAATCAATCCAACCTGAACTGAAGAGTATCATTCTCTGATTGGTGTCAATACCAATAACATCCATACAGAGTTGATTTGTAAAGGATTCTTGCAAATGCACTCAATTAAATGGGATCGTTTCAGTAGGCTTGGATAGGTTGGATCCCTCAAAAGCTTACAGAGAAGCATAGAAATTGGCATGAACCATGAGTCCATTATAAAACCATGTGTGTTAACTGTAGCCTCCACTTTAAAAAACTTGAGCTGTTTTACTTGGTAGCCTTAATTTTGGCACATTCATCAGAAAACTTGCATGCCAATTCCAATTCTCCATTCTTTTGGAGTGCAATGATTAGAACATTATAAGTGACAGCGTTAGCTACCAGACCATTTTTCAACATATCTGCATATAGCTTCAGAGAATCCCAAATGTTGCTTTCTTTGCAGTGCTCCCATATTAGGACGGTATAAGTAAAAACATCAGGCTTCAGATCACATTCAATCATATCTCTATAGAGATGGATAGCCTTTTGCAAATTGCCCTCTTTGCACTGTCCATAAATCAGAGTGGTGTAAGTAAAATTATTGGGCTTACAAACGTAGTGATTTATCTGTTCATTTAATGAGTCGCCATTAGTAGTTGTGACAATGGGTGAATCATTTCTCATTTTTTCCCTGAAAAACTCCATTGCCTTGTCCACTTGACCTTCCTTGCAAAGCCCGTTGATTAGAGAACTTAGGGTAAAAACATTGGGCATAATACCCTTGCCTACCATTTCATCGTGTAACTTGAAAGCCTCTTGCACGTTACCATCCTTGCAGTATCCATCAATCAAAGCAGTGTAAGCTACAACATCAGGCGTAAAGCCTTTAACCAACATTTCATTATACAACCCTAAAGCCTTTTCCATTTTACCTTCCTTGCAGTGCCCGTCAATCAATGTAGAAAAAGTAACAACATCGGCCACTAACCCATTCTCCACCATTTGCACACAATATCCCAAAGCTTTCTCTGATTTTCCCTCTTTGCAAAGCCCATCTATCAGTGTATTGTATGTGACGCAATTTGGAACCACGCCTCTTTCAAGCATTTCACACAACAGATGTTCTGCCTCTTCGACCTTCTCTTCCACCCAAAAACCTTTAATGAGTGAACTATATGTAAAAACATCAGGCATGAGACTCATCTTGAACATCTCCAAACGCAGCGTAAGCGCTTTCTCCAAATTCCCCAAATTCCCCTTGTTGCAGTGACCATCAATCAGGCTGTTATAAATAACAACATTAGGTGTTATACCTTTTCCAACCATTTCAACAAACAATTTGTTTGCTTCCTCCATATTTCTCTCCTTGCAATGCCCATCAATCAGAGTACAGTATATAACAACATTAGGCTCGATGCCTTTCTGCCGCATTTCGTCATAAAGCTTAAGGCCTTCCTTCATATTAGCCCTTTTGCAGAATCCATCCATCATAGCACTGTATGTAAACTGATTAGGAGCTACATCAAGAGCCTGCATTGTTCTAAACAGGTCACTTGCTTCCTGCATCTTGTCTTCCTTGCATAGACCAGAGATGAGAATGCTGTAAGTAACAACAGTGGGATCAATCTTCTTCGTTTTCATTTCCTCAAATAATTCAAAGGCTTTCTGCAGCTTACCTTCCTTACAACTAGCATTAATCAAGGTATTATAAATATAAACATTAGGACGAAGACCACTGGAAACCATCTCTTCATACAAGCTCCAAACCAGGTCTACTCTATCCATTTTGAGCAATGCGCTGAGAAGGGTGTTACAGGCCTGAACCATGGGCATAAATCTTCTACGCCGCATCCTATAGAATACATCAATGGCCTCCTGGAATAAACCCTTTTGAGCACATGCAATTATCAATACATCAAACACTACACAAGTGGTATTGTTGTTATTATTATTAGTATAATCCTTCAGAGACATGTTAAGGGCTTCGAACACTTTCACATAAGCATTGTCCGGCTCACTTTTCTCAGTCAATGCAATGAACTCCCGCATCAGAACTCCGGCTCTATTGAACATATTGGCCTTGGTAACGATGTGAATAATTTTAGAATAAGTTTGAGCTGTGTGGCTGAAACCCTTCTGCTTTCCTGCCCAATTGAAGAAGCTCAGAGCCTTTGTGGGATTCTTGATCTGAATCCACTAATCTTGTTCCATAATCTGCTCTTCATCTGCAAGTTCCCTAATGCTCTTCCCATACCACTTATTATTTGAGGCCCTGGCAATGCGACATCGCCACTGCGAGGCCTCAAGGGACCAGCGAGGAACCATTTGCTAATTTTCTCTTTTGTCCATCCCTTCGTTCCCTTCCTCAGGACGTATCGGCTTGGATTTGACCTGTACTCAAGCTATTTTTCAAATTCGAATTCTCGCTCTATGACTACCAAACTTCCCTCTTTTTCAAATCCGAATACCCGCATTATGACTATCAAAATTTTCACTTTTTCAAATTCAAATTCCCTTAATAACGCTTGGCATGGTAAATGTACATTCGATTTCAAAAAAATATATCTAGATAATTTCCTGAATCCCGGTGGTTAAAGTCACGGGCCAATTTATGGAACAAGATTTATATAATCTATATAGTAGGCAATTATGTGTCGGTAATGTCAGTTTTATAAACGAATCACATTGGTGTGATAATGTGATAATGATAACCAGTGGACAGTATAGAAAGAATATTTTTGGAAAAAGTTAATTTCTTTTGAATTGTTTTTTTGTTAGGTTTAAAGATGGTTTTTGCTTTTTTGGCATTATTCGAAATTTAGTTAACTATAGAGATTATGCTCAGCACATGCAACTATCCAATGAAGTATAGAGTTCAAACCTCATAGATTGTAAATTTGTAATTCCTTTGGAATGGCTTAAACCATTAGGTTTATTGAATTTGTAATTCCACTGGAATGGCTTAAACCATTCGGTTTATTGAATTTAATTTAATTTTTCTAATTTTTATAAAGTGTGAAAATATGTCAAAGAGGGTGGATGACTTAATGCTTAAATTTTTAATGGCTTTAAGTTCAAAAGTGACCAATGATCCAACCCATAAAGGAGAACCAATGACCATAGTTAGAATGACCAATATCTGGAATGGCTTGATGGATGTGTTCAAGGATGGGTTGATAAGTTTATTTTTGAAAAGGTTGGATGGCCCAAAGTTGACCATAGGAAAAGTGGTTCAATAGGCATTAGCTGGGAAAGGGCCAAAGTTTCAAAAGGGTAAAAGTTTTAAAAACACCTAATATTTCAAAAGGGGTTTAAGTTGGAAAATCATTCAAAGTTTCGTAAGTGGTTGGAGTTTGAAGTGGTTCTAGTGGGCCAAAATTACAACATTTCCAAATGTATAATGTTTAAAAATGACTCAAGTGGATTAAGTTCAAAGTTGGCTAATTTGAATTGCCTGAATATGTTTGACACATGTTATGTCCAAATGGCTCGATGGGAAAACGACCCAAAGTTTCAAAATCACCCAATGTTTAAAAAAAGATCAATGGTATGAAGTTTGAAACAGGGACATTGCTAAAAATACTCCAAAAAAATGATGTTTTAGTTGGCTCTAATCATTAAGCTTGAAAGGGGGGTGATACTTTGGAGAGTTAATGTCCTCCTTTGAAAGTGCTTGGTCACCATGGTTTGAATGAGGTCAATATACTTCATAAAAATGAGGTTGATGCTTTAGGTGGGATTAATGTTTCAAAAGTGATTGATACCCTCGTATAGAAGCAATTGATGTTTTAAAGAGGCATGTTGCTCAAGTGAACCTAATCTCTTGAAAGGAGTCAATGTTCAAAATAGCTTTGATGTTTGAAAAACTCCGATCTTTTGAAAGTGTTCATTGGTTGAAGTTTAAAAGGAGGTTGATAGCCTATGGTGGAAAAATATACATCATCAAAATAAAATATCTAGTATAAAGGGGGTTGATGCATTGGATTAGCTCGATGATCAAAGCTTGGTATTTATAAGAAGGCCTTCTACAATTAGTGAACATGCTATATGGTGCAAACGATGACTCGCAAAATATTATTTTTGGCATAAGTTTAGCATACAAATTCGAATGAAGATGAAATTTCAAGTGTACATTGTATTGACCTTCACACTCACCCTCGAGCTAAGAAACATAAGGAGAACTAGTGTCGAGGAGTGTTAAGGAGTGCCACGGAAACATAAGGGATAACTAGTTCAAGACACATGGAAATGAATGAATATAGAGTGTGTGATAGGGAGTGTGAGTGAGTTCAAACTGTGCTAAGGAGAGAATGAGAAGGTTATATTCTAGGCAATGCCAAGGCATGCTAGAGTTCCAGGGCATGTCAGGGAATGGTAGGGTGTGTTAGGGAGTTCCAAAGCATGTCAAGGAATGCAGGGGATGCTAACACGTGCCACATAGTTCCAAGGGATTGTTAGACGTTCCAGGTGTTATGGCATGTCAAGATGTAAACTATGTTTCGTAGTTGTTTTATAGCCACGATTGGACGTGAGCCTTGACTTGGTAACCCGTTAAGTGGGATGAGTTAATATTGGCCATGAGTAGCATAAGATTATCTATAATCCATTCTTAGGCAAACAAGGCATAGTCTAGTTGTAGTAAATGAAACTTGGTCAAGTTTTTGTAGTCGAGGTAGGACTTGGTTGGGTTCCCAAGTCTAAAAAAAATAAGGATTGTTATGAGGACATGATAGTTAAGGAGTTCCAGGGAATCCCAATGAATTAAAAGGTGTGCTAACACATGCCAATTAGTGTTAATGCATGACAAGGAGTGTTTGGGAGTGTTAGGGAATCACAAGGGAGAACTAGTTTAAAGTGCACGGAAACGAATGAATAAGAGTGTTTATCAGGGAGTGTTAGTGAATTATAGGTGTCCCATGGACAAAGCATGTTAGGAGAATGTCATAATAGGACTTGGAGGAGGCAAGCCTATGATTTCGATAAGGGGATGGATGAAGCAATTTCAGACAAAGGGAGACTTTGTGCTAGACAAAACACTCATTTTAAAGGACTTGGTTGGGTTCCCAAGTCGCAAAAAAAGTAAGCTTCTATGAGGGAATGACAACTAGGGAGTGCCAAGGTGTGCAGGTAATCCCAGGAAGTTCTAACATGTGATATAAATTTCCAAGTCATGTTAGGCATTCCAATATGTGGTAGGTGCTAGGGTTTGGTGCCAACGCATCCTAAGGGGTTCTAGGGAAACAAAATGGAGGACTAGTTTCAATTGCATTGAAATTAATGAGTAAGTGTGTGTGATAGGGAGTGTTAGCAAGTTATAGGTGTGCTAAGGAGGGAGTGCCAAGGTATGCTAGGAAATTCTGAGGCATGATAGAGTGATAGGAAAGCATGCCAAGATGTGCCAAGTTCCAGGGTGTGCCAATGTGTGCCAAGGAGTGTTAGGGAGTGCTAGAGAAACACAAGGGAGCACTATATCATAATGCATGGAAATGAATGAATAAGAGTGTGTGACAAGGAGTTTCAACGAGTTCGAAGTGTGATAAGGAGGATTTACAATGCATGCTGGCAGTGCTAAGGAATGCTAGAGTGCTAGGGCGACATGCGGCCAAGATGTGCCAACACGTGCAAGGAAGTGTTAACTAGGAGTTCCAGGGAAACACAAGGGAGAAGTATGTCAAAATGAATGGAAATGAACAAATAAGAGTTTAGATTGGAAGTGTGAGAGAGTTCCAGGTGTGCTAAGGAGGGAGTGACAAGGTATGCTAGGCAATGTTAAGGCATTTTAGAGGCCAGGGCGACATAGCAAGATGTCCTAGGTGCTAGGGTGTACCAGCACGTGCGAAGGAGTGTTAAGGAATTTTATGGAAACATAAGGGAGCACTAGGTAAAAATGCATGGAAATGAATGAATAAGAGTTGTGAATGGGAGTTTCAATGATCTCTAGGTGTGCTAAGGAGAGAGTGACAAGGTATGCTAGGTAGTTCCAAGGAATGCTAGAGTGCTAGGGCGACATGCTAATGTGTGCCAGGTGTTAGGGTGTGCTAATGTGTGCTAGGGAGTGTTAGGGAGTGTCAAGTAAACATAAGAAAGCACTAGATTAAAATGCATGGAAATGAACAAATAAGAGTGTGTGATAGGGAGTGTTAATGAGTTCTAGGTGTGTGTTAAGGAGGGAGTGACAAGGTTATTTGGTAGGCAATGCCAAGGTATGTTAAACTACCACGGCGTGTCAGGAAGTGCTAGGGTGTGTTACGGAGTGTAAAAGCATGTCAAGGAATTTAGGGTATGGTAACACATGCCACATAATTCTAAGGCATTTAAGACATGTCAGGTGTTATGGCATGTCAAGATGTAAATTTTGTTTCTTAGTTGTTTTACTACCACAGTTAGATTTGATCAGCCTTGCCTTGGTAACTTGTCAAGTGGGATCAGTTGAGATTGGACATCAATAGTGTAGAAATTATATACAATATGCATGTATATATCCGGACTCTCCTGATCTAACAATATTTATCTTCTTGCTAAATACATAATCCTTCCACTATAATTCTTGTGGAAATTTAATCAACAATTGCAAAACACATGAAGCAATAAAAACACACATAACACAGTTGTTTAACGGGAAAGCTTGAAGCTGAAAACCCTAACTATCATATTATGTACCATGGAGATCATATGAAAATCTCATGCAAGCATACAAATCTTATCACAAGCCCTCAGTACAGTACAATCGTCATACACTAATCAGGACCAATATTGCAAATCCATGCACCGATCTTCGCCTCCTGCTAGTCTGCCTCCACTGCGCAATCCAAGCTGATTACAAAGACCAATTTGATGTAATCCCACTCTCATTGACTGTGCACAAGACAATGGCGAGGGCCCAAGTGGAATAGGAGGGTGGCTACCAATATCCACCTCGATCACCTTAAATCGAATTTCTTGAGCCAACTCAATCATCATGACTTAGTTAACTGACACAAGTTGTTATGAGACGAAATTACAATTTATTGTCCAATTTATTTAAGGGAAAAATAAATTAGACGCCTCACATTCCTCACTCCTGGTACATCAAAATTCCTCACTAGTGTGGGTGCATTTTTTTGTCCTTTCTAGTTTCCAATTTCACTATTTCTTGTTGCAAATTTCAATACTCCCTCTCAACAAGAAAGGAATTCAATCTATCTCCATTCGGTACTTTTGGAATGTTCTGCATGCTACACTTCTCTAGTGTTGTTTGCACTTGCAAGTCCTAAAACTGAATAGCCTCCGAACAACTTACTCAGTATAATGCATCTGTCATCAGAATCTTCTGACTGCTGCTAGCTACTGCATCTGTCTAGTACTGGATTCTCTGCGCTGCTGCTGACATCTGCATCCATGCCCTTTGAACTATTGCTAACTCTAATTTGTGATCCAGTATTTGACATCTGACTCTGATTTCTGTCTTGCTGACATCTGACTACATCAATTTAACTGATCCTTCCTACTACTATTGTACTGTGGCTCCTCGTAGCCAGGTTCGATCCATGAGATCACACGCCATCTCAATGGACCTTGCCCAAATTTATTATCTTGGGATTATGTCTACACATCACCCCACCAGCTTACACCTCCAGGTATGGCTGCTCCCTCTTCCCATCTGGCTCGAAATTTCCCCCTCATGGAGGTCTCTGCTTGAGTGGATGCTTCCACTCAGTCTCCTCTTTGCTTCTCCAATTGTGGCCACTACTCCACAACCTTCTGAGACCGCTTCTCATGAAGATTCATGTTAAGAGGTATTTATGCTCCCTTTAAACCACCAAGTCTCTAACTTCTGCCTTTCTCCTCAAAGCTTTGCATGCATCTGGTACCTCAATTACATGCAGGTTCTTGACTCGCGCACAGTGTAACTGTCCCAACGTTACAAAATGTTTCTAAAAAAGAGTTGATTTTAAATCGATGATATCTCCCTCATCCGAGCTCCGATTCGACCGATTTTTTTTTTTCTATTTTGGTAGATTTTCGCAAGGAATCCAAATAGCCTATTTGTTTTTGAAAATTTTACACCAAAATATTCAAATATTCTATGCAAACTCGCCGCCCAAAAAAATTATGCTCTAATACCATGTAGAAAATCTAACCAACAAGATTCAATCTAATCTTGTAATATACTAAAACAAGATATTGAATCCTTCCTACAATTTGCGGAAACAAAACACGATCACACAATCACATATAAGTAAGAGAAATAAATTATCAATCGCACAACAACATGATGTATTTGGGGAAATAAACTGCTCAAAGGCCCTCTATCTCTATTGTGTATTAAGTCAAGGAATCATGAAACAAAACATTAATGCTTAATCTCTCATGAGATTCTCCGACACTCTGTCAATTGTCTCCCATTGATCTAGGCAAACTCGGTCTAGTACTTAGCCAATTCTGATCCTTACTTCAGCCTGCCTTGCTGATACAATCCTAGCTAGGGAATTAACTGCTTATTAATTAGGAAAATCAATCTTCCTTGATTGCACAATCCATTATGGAATCCCAATGACTCTATAATTTCACATGGGAAATTTTCTTTGAATACAACTGATAGTTATGTTCCCTTTAACCTCCGTCTCAACTGGGTATTCCTCGAAACTGACATGCATACAACTATTAATAGCGAATTATCAGTTATATGATTGATCACTCATTGTGAATTAAATCTAATTTAATTCACTGGACCTCTCGCTAGCTCATAACTTAGTTAGAACCAATTAAACTGATTTTAACGCATTTAATTGAGTTAATTACACTTGCACCCCACTAATGCATCAATTTCAACTGGACCCAAAAAATATTAGAATCCCTCTAGATGCCTCATCTTAGACCCTCAAGTACTTGAATTTCTTGAGCTAACTCGGTCACCATGACTTAATTAACTAACACAAGTTGTTATGAGATGAAATTACAATTTATTGTCCAATTTATTTAAGGGGAAAATAAATTAGACGCCCCACATTCCTCACTCCTGGTGCATCAAAATTCCTCACCAGTGTGGGTGCATTTTTTTTGTCCTTTCTGGTTTCCAATCTCATTGTTTCTTGTTGCAAATTTCAACATTTCAGAATTTGATGCGGCCTTCACACAAAGACACCATTGAAATCACATGCCCAGATTCTCATGAGAAACCTCTCGTAAGCTCGATCTGCCAGAAGAGAACCAACAATATGCCATCCTACTTCCTAGCGCAAACCGACCCTTAAGGTATGTAACATTCTTTTGAACACTCACATGATGATCTTGCTCTTGGAGGATGATCATGACCTCCCTTTAGCAACCCTTACTCGCCCTTGTACTCGACCTACTTTAGGACTACATCTCTCTTCACCCCCTTGATGTGCTAGATAGTGGGAATACATGTCAAACATGCTAATATGTGCTAAGTGATAAGGCATGCCAAGATGTGCAAGGGTGTGTCAATGCATGTCAGGGAATGTCAAGACAACAAAAGGGAGAAAAAAGTTAAACTACAAGAAAATTAACACATAAGAGGGTTAATAAGTCATCAATTTACCTTTTCCAAGAGGGGCATGCTAGGCACACCAACACTAGGCAACAATAGGTGCCAAGTGCAAAGTCTTAGTGCATTCTAAGTGCCAAGTATTCCTTTTTTGCTTCTCATCTACTTTCCAACAACTGATAATCACAAATAAATTTAATATTAAACCATGCCAAATCATACCAAGGCATCTCAACATATTCCACACATGCTAAGACTTTCCAAGCACCAACATGTGCCAAGCACCAATATGTGTCAGGAACTAGTGTTATGCATGTTATGAAGTGGAAGGGAATGTTGAAGAGTGCTAAAGTGTGCTAGAGCGTGATAATGCATGTTCATAAGTGTTAAGGATTACTAGGAAAAAACATTAAGGGAGCACTAAGTAAAAATTCATGAAAGTTAATGAATATGAGGAACGTGCGCCAAAGACTAGTGTTAATGAGTGTTAGTTGTCATGCCAAGGAGGGACTGACAAGGTATGCTAAGCATTGGTAAGGCATGCTAGGGAATATCAAGGCATGTCAAGAATTCCCAAAGTGTGCTTGGGAGTTCCACGGTGTGCTAATTATATCACGTGCCAATTAATAGTGCCAAGATATGCCAATACATGGTAGGTGTTAAGGTTGTGGTGCAGGGTGCCAGGGGGTGTCAATATGTGTCAAGGCAACAAAAGGAAGAACCAATAAGAGGGTTAATAAGTCAAGACTTTATCTTTTTGAAAAGGGGCATGCTAGGCACACTAATAATAGGTCCCAATACATGCCAAGTGGCATTGTGTGCCAAGTGCTAATATATGTCAATGCATTCAACCAAGGTGTTCCAGGGCATGTTAGGGACTATATGCAGCATGCCAACACATGTTAGCAGAGTACGATGTTGTGCTAGCGCATGTCACCATGTGCTTGGGCGTAAGTGTCATCACAAGATGTTCTAGGTACAAAGATGTTCCAATACATGTTGGGTGCTAAGAAATGTTAGTGTGTGCCAAAGCATTAATTTAAGGCATGCCCAGATTGGTGAGGATCGTTAGGTCTTTCTCATTAATAGAATTGTCAAAGCTTGATTATGTATTAAATAATATATTTCCTACACACAATAGTGGAACTTTATCTAAAGGTAATTTTCTAGATAATAAACTTAATATATATGAATCATCTGTTGACTCATAGGAAATCTCTATTTGACTAGTTATTACTTGAGGGAAATGATACACACTAATTACTTCTAAAAAATTCACTAACCCTAACCACTATGGCTTTGGACATATTATAAAAAATACTCCACAATAATGGTATTAAATCGTTAACTTTTGACAAAAAAATATATTAACAGGTACATAGCGTCATCAAAAACTCATTGGAATGATCAATGATGACGGCCATTTTTTGACCGTCACCAAAAGCAACAAAATGAGCATTGGTGAGGGTCATTAAAACTTCGTCACTAGAAGTGTCACCAAAGAGAGAATTAGTGATGGGCCTTTAACGACCCTCACCAAAAGTGTCATTCAAAATGTCTTTGGTGACGGACCATAAAGGACCATCACTATATACACTTACAGTGACGGTTTTTTAATGATCAATGATGACGGACATTTTTTGACCGTCACCAAAAGTAACAAAAAGAGCATTAGTGAGGGTCATTAAAAGTTCGTCACTAGAAGTGTCACCAAAGAGAGAATTAGTGACGGGCCTTTAACAACCCTCACCAAAAGTGTCATTGAAAATGTCTTTGGTGACGGACCATAAAGGACCATCACTATATACACTTACAGTTAAGGTTTTTTAAAGGCCGTCACCATATGTGATGCATTGAATGCACCACTAAAGTCATAACTAATAGTCAACTAGGCCCTTTCACCTATCTCTCAACCGGGTCTCCGCTGGATCTGACATGCATGTAGTTAACAATAGTATTTATTTAGTTGCAAGTGAGACCACTACTTCTGACGTAATTAAATATTCAAATCACTCATCTCTCACTAGTGTATCTTTAGTTACAACTAGTTATAACTAGCACAACTGAGTTTAACTCACTTAACTGAGTTAAACTAAATAACAACTCACATAACTACACATCCAACTCTGTTACAAATTTGTATCACTCTGTTACAAAAAAGTCCACTGCATGGTCCACCAACCAACCACTTCAACTCGAAATCCACTTAGCTAACTCATTTGCCACTTCAGTTAACTAGTTCCAAGTGCTCATTGAAAATAGAAAATTATTTATTGTCTAATTTTTGTTAAGGGCTTAACAAAAATCAACATAAATTCTAATTTTAGACATGAATTCCATGAAACAACTTCACACATGCATTCCAAACTTAGACACCCATCCATCCATCCATCATCTAAAAATATCTGCCGGGCTCCACCTAGTGTAGGTGCTTAATTTTCACTAGGATCATCATCTTATTGAATCTCAACACTCCCTCTCAACAAGAAAGGGATTATCCTTCACCCTGATCCTGCCTCTATAATATTCAAATTTTCTCTTGGTGAGCACCTTCATTAGAATATTTTCATCCTGATCTTCTGTAGGAATGCACTGAAGCAACATGATCTTCCGTTGCACACAATTTCTGAAATGATGATACTGGATATCTATATGCTTAGATATATCATGAAACATAAGAGTAATCAAGAGTTTAATGAAACTATGATTATCACAATGAATCACTCTAGGATCTAAATGTGAACCAAACAAACTGACTAGGATCTTCCCCATCGAGATCGCCTCACATGCAGCTTGACTTGCTGCCATGTATTCTACTTCTGCTGAACTAAGTGCCACAGATATTTGTTTCCTTCTGTACCAAGAAATAGTTGTAGATATGATAATGAAAACCCCTCCTGATCTACTCTTTCTGTCCATTGGGCTTCCTGCCCAATCTACATCCGTGAAGCCATGCAACTTCACCTCATCCATTTTTCAGTACCATAAGCCATACTCAGATGTGCCCCTGCAATATCTCAGGACATGCTTTCCTGCCTTACAAAAGATCTTGGTAGGCTTAACCATCGCTTGACTAAGCTGGTTCACCACATAGCATATGTCTGGTCTTGTATTAAGTAAATAAATGAGAGAACCCACCTACTGTTGATAGAGAGTATCATCCACTACCTCTGCCAATGTAGCATTCTCTTTCCTCCAGCTTCCTGGAAGAGGAGTATCCATGGGTTTGCAGCCCTCCATGTGAAACTTACTGAGTATCTCCTTTTCATACTTGCCTTGAGACACAAATAGTTCACCTTCTCGCTGCCATATTTCCAATCCAAGGAAATAGTGAAGGAGGTCCATATCCTTCATCTCGAATTCCTTTGCAAGATCCTCCTTGCATGAGTGTATGAGCTGATCATAAGCAGTTAGTATTAAATCATCAACGTAAATAAAAGTGATTAAAAGCTTTCCCTCCACCACAATATGGTATATGTGTGCATCCACCTCACTCTTGGTGAAGCCAAGTCCAGTGAAATAGTTGTCGATTCGAGTGTACCAAGCACAGGGTGCTTGTTTCAGCCCATACAGTGCTCTTTTGAGTCTGCACACATGTGACTCACTGCTGAAGATCTCAAATCCTTCAGGTTGCTCAATGTACACTTCTTCCTCAATTATCACATTAAGGAATGCATTCTTCACATCCATCTAATGAATGTGCCAACCCATCTACGCTGAGAGAGAAAGGATGGTCCTTATGGAATAATATCGTGCGACAGGTGCAAAGGTTTCTTCATAATCAATCCCCCTGATTTGTGAGAAGCCCCGGGCCACAAATCTTGCCTTATATCTCTCAAAACTCCCATCAGTAGCTTTCTTTACCTTGTAGATCCATCTTGAACCTACCACTAATTTATCAACCAGACCTGGAACAATTTCCCAAGCACTATTTCTGACAATGGGATCATACTCCTCCACCATTGCATCTACCCAGGTGGGCTCCTGCACTGATTATTGAAAGGAAGATGGCTCAGTAACAATGCATTTACCCATGAGAGCCATGTATCGAGTATATCGTTCAGGAGACTATCTCTGTCTACACTGTGAAGTAGGGACTCCTACATTCTGTGCCGCATCAAGCTTCGGCCTCTCAGCTTATGTGGTACGCCTTCTTCCAGTTCTAATGTTTTGCTCTGCGTGAGTGGACTCCTCCACTCCATGAACCTCCTCTTGTGGTTGATCAACATCTAGAGACTCATGTTTGGGAACAAGCAGTTCCTCCTCTGCATGCAAGTCTAGTTCCCTCTCAAGCATCAACTTCATGGATTTCTCCTCATTGAGTATTATATCCCATCGCACCATATTCATTTGAGTGTTTGGAAAATACACACAATAATTATGGGATGTTTCTTTGTACCCCACAAATTTCCCAACTTCAACAGTCAGCTCCAGCTTCTTCTTAGCGTTCTTGGTCACGTGCACAAAAACATATGAGCCAAAAATCTTGAAGTGAGAAACATCTGGTTTCTTACCAGTAAAATCTTCTTCAGGTGTACTCATGCGAAGTACTGTATGAGGACAGTGGTTTTTCACATAAACCACGATGTTTCATGCTTTCTCCCACAAGTGCATTGGTATGCCCTGATCATGCAACATAGCTCGTGATGCACCCACGATCATTCAGTTCTTCCTCTCTGCGACCCCATTTAGTTGTGGGTTATGATGCACTATGAGATCTATTCGAATTCCTTCTTTGATATAGAAGCATTTGAATTTTTTTGAGATATATTCACCACCATTATTTCTCTGCAAAGCCTTCACTTGCTACCCCGACTCTTTCTCCACCAATGCTTTAAACTCACAGAACTTTGAAAATGTTTGATATTTCTTCTGCATGAATAGGATCCATCATCTACAAGAATATTCATCAATAAAAATAACATAATACTTGTGTTTTTTTGTTGAAGCAACTGAGAATTGCGCACACACGTTTGTGTGAACTCTCTCTAGGATCACCAAAGCATGGTTCTCCTTTTTATGAAAGGTGGTCTTCACAAATTTTCCCATAGTACATCCCTTGCACTGATCTATCTATGCAAGTGTACCCTTGGGAAGTCCAGTGGAAATTTGCTGCAAAATATTCAGGGCGCCATGGTGAAGATGGCCCAATCGCCTATGCCATAATTCACCCTCATCCCAGCTCACCACTTCTTCTTCTTTGCCCACCATTGCAGTGCAGCCATCTACCTCTAGCTTGTAGAGATTCTAGACATGAATCCCTATCCTCTTGGTTTGAACCATTGTTTTATGTTGCAGGAAATCTTTTCCATCGATGAAAACAACGTCATAACCTCTATCCTCCAACATCACGACTAAGACCAAGTTCTTCTTTAGACCTAGAACATGCATAACATATTTCAATAGAAATGGTTTACCTGAATCCCTCTCAAAGGTAATGGTACCAATGCCGGTCATAGTGTATCATTCGTCATCACCCATCTCTATATGCATCTGGATATATTTCTCCTCCAAGTCACTGAACAACTCCTTATCTCCCATCATGTGGAAGGAAGCACCACTATGAAGATACCACACCGATACCATTGCACTTGAAACCAAGCATGCGATAAAAGAGAAATCAAGTTCAAATTTCCAGGCAAGGGCCTCACTAGCTGCAGCTCCAAAAAAATTCTTGGTCTTCTTTTTCTATGGGCAGTTAGTGGTGAGATGCCCATGTTCGTGATAGTGGAAGCAATTCACCTTGGAAAAATCCAACTTCTTTCCTTTGGCCTTGGATTTTGAGTGGAATTCCTTCCCCTTCCCTTTCCTTGCTTTAGCAGCCAAAGCACAATCCTCTTCATCATCATGCTTTGATGAATATCCATCCCTGGTGTTCTGTTTGAACTCCTTGTGCACTAGATCTGACCACAGTCATTCCCCATCTGGTAGATTTTCCCATCCGTTGACAGATACTTGATAACTGTGCCAACTCTTAGGAAGTCCCAGGAGAGCCAAGCTCACCAAATCATCATCAGCAACAATGATTCCCACACTCCCCATCCCATCACTACATTGGACAAACTTTGTGAGATACCTAGGAATATTGTCATCCTTTTCCATTTTGATTTTTCCAAGTTTATCCTTCAACACCAATTTCCTATGGTCACTGCTGCTTTGGAAAAGATATTTCAAATCCTTCCACATTGCAAATGGAGTGGCTTTCATATCAAGGCTTGAGAAAATATTGTCTCTCACACCTTCCAACAAAATTCTTCTGGACTTCGCTACTTTCTTTTTCCATGCGTCAAGTAATGTAACATCCGTCGAAGAGGGCTTAGGAACATCACTATCGATGAAATACTTCAAGCAATTATATTCAAGAACAACCTCCATCCTATCCTTCCATGAAATTTAGTTTGATTTTCCCTTGAGTGCATACTCTAACTGCAAACCATTGAAAGCTAGTTCGATGTTTACTCAACTGTCCCACCAACAAATTCTTTCAACAAATTCGAATTGTTTCCATGAACAAAACTCAACTACTGATTTAATATTGAAATCTTATTGGCTCCGATACCATGTAGAAATTTATAAATACTGTGATGTATTACCAGAATCTGCTAATCTAACAATTATATCCACTGTTAAATACATAATCCTTCTACTTAATTCTTTGCGGAAATTTAATCGCCAATTGCAAACACATGAAGAAAAATCAATCGCACATAACACAAAATTTTTTACCAAGAAAGCATAAATCTAAAAAGCCCAACTATCATATATTATTTATATCACAAATAATAAAACAATCTAATACGAAACTCTACTCCAAGAGCTCTCAGTACAACATACAATCATCTCACACTCTCATACAAAAATTGGTTCACACATGCACTAATTTACTGCCTCCTGACAGCCTGCCTCCACTACGAAATCCTTGTTGATGAAAACCCCTGAATGAATTCGACCTTGCCTTTCCTTCACTACGCAATCCTCATCGGAATCTCCAATGTGTGTGTAGTTGCATTGAATGCACCACTATAGTCACAACTGATAGTCAACTAGGCCCTTTCACCTATCTCTCAACTGGGTCTCCAGTGGATTTGACATGCATGTAGTTAACAGTGGTATTTATTCAGCTGCAAGTGATACCACTACTTTTGAATTAATCAAATATTCAATTTGCTCATCTCTTGCTAGTGTATCTTTAATTACAACTAGTTACAACTAGCACAACTAAGTTTAACTGACTTAATTGAGTTAAGCTAAATAGAAACTCACATAACTACACATCCAACTCTATTAAAAGTTTGTATCACTTAGTTACAACGAAGTCCGCTGCATGGCCCACCAACCAACCACTTCAACTCAAAATCCATTTAGCTAACTCATTTGCCACTTTAGTTAACTAGTTCCAAGTGCTCATTGAAAATAGATAATTATTTATTTTCTAATTTTTGTTAAGGGCTTAAAAAAAATTGACATACATTCTAATATTAGACATGAATTCCACGAATCAACTTCGCACATGCATTCCAAACTTAGACGCCCATCCATCCATCCATCACCTAAAAATATCCTGCGGGCTCAACCTAGTGTAGGTGCTTAATTTTCATTAGGATCATCATCTTGTTGAATCTAAAAACTCACTCTCAACAAGAAAGGGATTATCTGTCACGTCTCCCAAACCCATTTTTTTTTTTTTCTATACCATGGGATTCTGTTATTATTTAGTAATGTCATAGTCTTTATACTGAATCACCTACAATGCAGACTGTTATCCGGGGTTTAGATTCTTTTCAGTACTTACAGACAGCCCTGGAATACAAGAATTTCCATGAGGATTTTTGGGCTTAACCTCCCCTCTTCTCAGTTCATATAGTAGACTTATATATCTACATATTTTACCTTGTATTTCTCAGGTTTTCTGCGAAGGATGATCACTAGGCCCTTCATCAAACTTCCCAGTTTGCCGGCCTGCTAATATTTCCCATATGTTAAAGTTCCAGCATCGACGTATAGATGTATGCCTCCTCACATACATCTATCTCTACGCAATTCACCACCATTGCTCCACTACTTTCCCAGTAGTTCTATGGATGGTAACCAGATGCTCTGCTCATGGTATTTTACACACGCTTACAATCTTACTTCACCCAACTGTTATCACACACTAGATTTTTCAATAGGATTTCCCCCTTATTTTATTGTTATAACCATCCAACATGTGTGACATTCTGGTACAGATTCAGCTGTTCCATGTGAAAACTAGGAAACATATCCTCGTGCTTCAATCAAGTGGTGGTAGAGAATACTGCACTGGATAGTTTAGAATTTCTAGTGTTAGATCTTCGTCCTTAATTAGGGTTCAACTTCTAATTTCAGATGATTACACTTACATTTAATAGAATAATTTAAATTCTAACTGTTACCATTCTCTCCATTGGAACATACATACTGAACCCCATACGACTATCACAGGGTTATTGTTTCTTACTTTCTGTTATTGGTTACAGGGGGTTCTGTGCCATCCGTATTGTTATGATAGGTTTAGTTGGTTGGAACTTACTGTTCATGGTTACTGGTTTGTTACCATTTTCTGTTTCTACACACAGAACTTAAATACTCCTTTCAAAGATATCAAGCTATACCTATACATAGTTATTAGATTGGCTGTTTAACTAATCTATCATCTCCAATCTCATTATTACCAGGTACTCATACCTACACCCAACCATTTGTCTCTACTGTGAATAGTTGTATTTGCAATTACATAAGTTACTGAACCATTAATCCATCTAACAGTGGCATACTACAACTTAGCATACAATTCATACATTCCATAATGCACTATAACATTGCCATTTCATAAATTGCATAAAGGACTATAACATCACAATTTCATAAATTGCATAAAGGAATATAACATCACCATTTTATAATTTGCATAAAGGAATATAACATCACAATTTCATAAAACAGGGATACATTTAACACAGACTTACAGATATCTCCAAATGTATGCATGCACACCTCTACTATGACCAGTCCTCCCAACCTTAGAATCCTCTTTATCTCCCAGGATTCACCCCCGAGCAGAGATCCTCCCCTGAACAGACTAGCCTCAATCTGTTCTGGAGCAGCTTATTTAAGCTGTGCTTTCCCCAAGCCTGTTTCCAATTCTGCGTCCAGAATTTCAGGATGCTTTATTCCTGTTTAGCCTAGGCTTCCCATTCTGGGACTCTTTAAAGCTGCTTTAAGCTTTTCCTCAGCTTTTCCAGCTTTTTTTTCACCTCTTCCCAACTACTCCTCTTCATTGGGGAAATTTAGATTTTTCCTCAAAATCTAAATTAGAAATAATTTCTTTCAAGGATTTTTGAAAGATTTGGGGAAAGTCTTTTTTTCCTTTTCCATCACCTCATGGATTAGGCATATGATCTCATTTTCTCATCTGGTCATAGTGCATACATAATATTGTATTTATTTTTCATAATTAAATAATTAACCACATCCACACAATAATCATCCACTGGGGTCCACTCCCCCTTTGGATTTCTTGTTCAAATGTCTCATTTGAAAAGCATAGAACTTGGGGGTGTTACATATTCCCCCTCTGGAAATAAACACCGTCCTCGGTGTTGACAACTATCTACTAGTTGACTTTGAACATAATTATGAATGCTTTTCCATCATCTGAGCTTCTCGGTGCCATGTAGCTTTTTAGCAGTAAAGTGCTCTACTGCACCTTTACTCGAGCTACTGTTCACTTTCGCAATTCCATTCCTTCTCGCTTTCATCTTTGAAGCGACTCTGGAAGGAAATTCCTCTTCTGGTTCCACCTGGACCACATTTCAAATCAATCATGTGAGAAGCATCATGTATAAAAATTATAACTTTTCTTTTCCAACAAGGAGACATGAAATATATCAGGAAATTTAATAAGCAATGGTAGGGCTAATGTATAAGCCATTAGTTTCCAGCAGAGTACTCTCCTGCCTCCACTCTATTTACTGATGCCTTATGCAGTTGGTTTTCTTCCTACTTCTTTGCAAGAAGTCCGTATGGAAGATCTTTTATTCTGGTTTCTCTGTCCACAATTCATACCAATGTAAGTAATATCAGGTACATATAATTGATAATTCACAACAGCATTCTGCATTTCAATAACTTAAGACATTCAGTTATTAATCAAACCGTTCAGGTTCATAATAGTTTAGTGCACTTTTAGTACACTACTTATCCTTTCTTGTTTTTCAGTGAGATTCTTTCCTCACGCAGCCTGGTTCAGTTCAGCTTTTCTGGATTTTCTAGGTGATTTATCTTCACCTTTTCCTTCTTTGTTTCCAGAGTGCCTAATTTCCTGTTACACACTTGGCTAAACAACTTTTTCATTAGTACTCATAAATGAAAAAAAACAATTGTATCATATGCATGGTTATGCTTACCCTTTCTCATTTTATAGTTGTACTTCTAGTATCTTTTATTTAATTAGTAACAACTAGACTCATTAATAATCTCTACCATTCCATGCCTACCTCTCACATGAAATGGTATCCACTAGTTCAAAACTTAAGTGAACAATTTTGGAACTGATGGGTTTCCCCCACACCCAAGTCCAAAATACAGCTCATCCTCTTTTCTCTCGGTTTGTAGCTGTATGATTTCACATCATTTCTCTGTCTTTGAATTTAAGACTCAAGAAATTTAACTTTAATAAAATTTTCACCACAAAATTTTATAGTGTGAATACATGTTTCCTTTTCTAGTGATAAATGTAATTTCTAAAATTCATCACATTCACAATTATTAATACTTGATAATGCCAAAAATAAATTGGACACAGTTTCCCCTTTTTCAAAGACTCATCAGCTTATATACTAAAATAGAATTAATTAAAATGGAAAAGATTTCATAAATCATAAAAGTATTCCAACTTTTTCCTGAGTCATAAAAGAATTCCTTCTTTTCTATTGCATAAAAGCATTCTATTTTTTTTTTCTAACAAAAGCAACCCATAAATCTCTCATGCTTTTATTTTTAAATCTATATTTATTTTTTATTTTTTTCTTATAAGAGAAATATCACTTCTCCATATTTTTTTTTCCAGTTCTATTACTTATACAATATACCAACTGGAAGAATATAAATAAATAATTAAGAATCATTCTTCCACTATCACAAGAATATTCTTCCTTAAGTAATTCATCAGGAAAATTTTAATTTACCCCTTCATTCATTCCTGCCTAACTCTATGTAATGGTTCCACAGTTACTAAATCAACCATTTAATTGTAATTAAAACTTGTACTTAAATCTTCTTCTCTTTTATAGCAGTATACATTTTCCACTTATTCATATACTACTTACATCTCAAGCCTTGGGCAATATACATCTCATGAGCATGTATATATATATCCACTAGGTTTGTATATATATATATTTCCAAACCTTATTGTGTAAGTAACCATGATATCTATATATATATATATATATATAGCCTTAGCAATATTAAATTTTTTTTTTTTTTAACATTATTCAACCTTCCTCCTTTATAGTAGCATACAAGCTTTACTTATAAGATACATATCCCATTTACCTTATATGTACACCATCCACTACTTGCATATAGAGCTGTTGGCACTCTACATGACATGGCCATATACATTTTTATATGTATATATAGCTCTCCTAAGTATATATATATTATATATATAACATATAGGAGTCCAATTGTTTTGTATAACAACTCCTATGTACTTACTCTTTGTCGATATTACTTTAAATAAATAGGTATATATATATAAATCATATATATCAAAACCCCTTTTATACAACGCATTGCAAGCGCCACCATGTCTTGCATTAAAGTCTTAATATTTTATTTGGGATCTTGCCATACCTACATAATGCCTGTATATATATCTGTATGTATAACATCTATATCTATAGATGTCCTATCCCTTGACCAAAATTTTAAATTTCACATAGGTATATAGCACCTATATTTACGCCATATATATAAAATCTAGGTATATTCTTGGATACGTTATTTTATCCCACATATGTATCTCTACTACGTTACCCTAGGATGTGAAGGTGCACATGTAGATATATATCACATATCTATATGAAATTTCAAAACCCCTATATACCCATATCGGTCAATATATATATATATCTATATAAAATTGAATCAGCCACTCATATCTACCCCCTATCATATGTATAATTACATATAGTACGTATCTATATTTTCATTTGGGTAATGAAATCTTTAAATGTGCATATCGAAATTTTTATACCATTTACATATTCCACTTATATTAACCTATTCCCCATGTACCATTTGCATGTCTTGTCATTAATATACAATTTTTATGTGCATATATATATATTGTCATGCCTCCACTTTTCCTACTTTCTAACCCTAATTTTTTTTCTTGTTTTGATAAGTATTCAGTCACTACTATCAACTTTTCCACTTCTGGAATTTTCAATTTGACCCCCATGATAGGTCTTTAATTTCAACATGCACTGATTAACTCCACTAAAGTGGAATGGAAAAGGGCTACTTTACAACCATTATATATATATATATATATATATATATATATATATATATATATATATATATATATATATATTGTAGGTCTATATATATATATTCAATATCACACCCTTACCATTTTAAAAAAGGCTCTTTAGGTTAATTCCCACATGTCGACTAAGATTGATCTATGCAAATATATACACTCTACCCATATATGTAGGCCGACATTATTTTACCCATAATTATTTATAAGGTGCACTTATGCTACGCCACCTATATATCACGGTATATATATTTATTTTTATATATCTGTACCGGTATATGCGAATTCCCCCATAATTCATTATACCTACGAATTCATTCCACGCACGAACCGTGCATAAACCGACCCATAGACGCATATGAAATTATTGAATAGAGTTTGTAATAATCTTTCTGGTCGTGTCGTTCCATACGACGGTAAACCATCTCATTAGACAGGGTGGATTTATATCTATACTTCGGACAGTAGTGTTATGTGTCAAGATTGCATTTCTTTAAAATCTCGAATTGCAGAGAGTTGGTTTGGTAATGATTTTCCGCCACCTACTTGGAGTGATGGTAAGTCGAGCTGGCGTAATGCATTATGATAAACGACTGACAAACCTTGCGTGAATTCCGGTGGCTGTGTATGTGTCACAGTGGTTGCAGTTAGCGTATTACTAATGATTATTTTCCCCGCGCCATGATCTTTGCAGGTACCAACTCCAAGGAATGCCAGTGTAACCCGTAGGGTTTTCCTTTTTCTGAGATCGATGAATGAGCTGGAATGTTCAGTTGGGGTACCAGAGTCGGCGGCAGACGGCGTTCTTCTCTGTATTAGGTACTTCATGTCTCACATCAGATCAGGTTTATGGACGGCCAAAGGCACGCGTCACATGCCGGATCGAACAGTCCTGAGAGGTTAACGTATAGAAGATTTACGTATACTATTGGCGCGTATTAGGGTTTTTGTATCTGAATCTAGGCTCCAGAGCTGTAGCGCTCTTACGATGCGGCTACTGCAGATAGGGTTAGGGTTTCAGTTATCCTTTTTAAACCCGACCCTCTTCCCTGGGATTGCAATTCCTTTATTCGGCCTTACTTGCTCTCTGAGGAGTGGCGAAACCACAGGGTTAATATGCCAGTACCTGCGCATCCTCGTTGAGGCAGAATGGTCCTCTAACTCAGCGCGCGTCCTGTATTGCAGAGTTGAAACGATCATAATCATTCCCACATCTCTCGGCAGTACGAGGGTAACCTATGATTTTCTTTCATATTGCTGCGTATTATTTAGTGAGCGTTTCCCAGAACTTTACGCTTCTGATATCAGAGAATTTTCTTACTAGCTATCCTGTGAATAGCTCAGTACGCCCCTCTCATTTCATGAGTGTTTATATTATCCTCCGAGAATTTATTATTGAAGAGTAACGCTGTTTAATGGATGACAACGTTGGTCGTTTGACTGTGATTCTAATTTTTTTCTGCTCCTAATTGTCTACGCAGGTGTGAAACGCAGGTTCGACCCTATCCCTTTACAGTGGTGTGCCGAAAGAATCTGGGACGCAGAACGAACTCAGGTTTATCGTTTTTCTTTCGATTTATTATATTTCTTAAACTTGGCCTGCATAAGTTACGCCCTCTTACTACAGAGAAACCGCACGCAGTGTTACTCGTTAGTCCGCCCTTTCTACGGAAGCACAGGTTTATGACAGGGTTCTTTCTGTGTAATAACCATAACCCTGCACTGTCGCCGCCTTCGTGCATGTATTTACCTACTCGTATGTTTTAAATAAAACTTTCTGTTGACTGCAGCCTGGTAGAACTTCCATATTTAGAGTTGCGGTCATTTATATAACTCTATTTCTGAACCTAGTTTTAATTTTTGCTTATTATTATTTCTTTCCGAGAGTTACCTGTTTTATAATTTGACATTATAATTCTTGCAGGTGTTACGAGTCGAATCCACTCGTTCAAATTTGATCAAGGAATCTCGCGACAGGTTAAATGTCGACTTCCTACATATGTATCTGAAATTGTTTGGTTTCGGAGTCGCGGCGATTTCATTTGACCAGATTTCATTTGACCGTTAAAATATGCCCACCTTAGTTTTTAAATGACCTTGGACTATCGTGCACTCTTCTTATCTCATTTATTTTGCCAATATACGTGACTCGTATATGACCCTGTCCGTGTACTTCTAACATGCATTGTTGACTCATAACAGTTTAAATTTTTTTCTCCGCTTTGAAGCGCATGGCCGTACGTATATGTATGTATTTAAATAGGTCGAAATTGAGTTTAACCACGCCCCAATTGGTGGGCTACTCGATACCTATTCACCTGTATATATACATATACCCTCGGCTTATTCAATCTCTTTTTTTTTTTTTTTTTTTTTCCAAACATATATATTATATGAATTCGATAGTTATATGTTGATGAGCTACGTTGAACCTACAATAAATTTTTTTATACTAATGTATATTTCACGGTTTATAATTAAAAGTTGACATACGAAATCTTTCATACTAATTAGGAATAGTCTAACCATTCTCTGGTTAGATCTTCTTGTGCTGAAATAAGGTTTCAACCGCTCAGAATCCATTAATTTTGTTTTGAAATATAATATAAGTACTTCATGGGCTTATATAGATAATATTAAGTGTAGTGCAAATGATTTGCTAAGCTACAATTTTTCATGAAAGAGTTAAGGAAATGATAACATGTTGTCTATCCCTCCATTAAGGTGAACACTCCGTCATCAATAACGGAAGGTTGGAACGTGGCAAGCTCTTCCGTAAACATCACTTAAGATCATTTAAAAACACCCGTCGCATCGCCGAGGTGGGTGGTGCGACGCAATGGTTTGATGGCGCATGATGGCCGTGTTGGAAAATAAAAACCGGGAAGGCAAGAAAAAACTTGGTAAGTTTATTTAACCCGCCCCTTCATTCTAGCATGCATTATTCCTGGCATGCAAAATTTTGGAGGCACCGAAGGCAAAGTACAGCTCTGCAACCTGGAATTCGTGTGAATTTGTCCGGGTATGTAGTGATAATAACCTTAAAGCTTCTGATATTAAATGTGGCAGATATGGTTTGCAATGAAGAAGATAGGTTAGGAATTCAGTCGTTTTTGTTGCTAGGCAATTATCTCGAACCTGAACTGAGTCAAGTCTCCCCCTGCTTCCGTGATCCTTGTTATTTCCAACTTCTGATTTTATTTGTGGTTGATGCACTTGATAACGATGGGGATAGTTTAGCTTTCAGTTTTTTTCTGTTACTTCTGTCGTTTGTTAATTGCTGGGAAGAAGAATGGGATGCGGTCACCCCTTACCTCTGCGACCATGGAAACTCCCAAGCACCTGAAACGAACCCTGTGCGAAGGTATGGGAGCAAAACCCCCAGTTATCTGTGTAACCCCTGTGGTAGCTGTCAAAATCTCAGTAGGAAAAGCTGGCTTAAGTTCCCTAATTATAGTCTTGTCAGCAAATCTGTAAATGGCGACCACCTCAGTTATAACATGTTACCTTCTTATCTGGGTGATGCAAACATAATCCTTTTATCTTTTCACCCGCATGATAACCCACACAGTCATACCACTGATAAAAAGTGCAAGAATTTGGTTGAGCTTCCGTCTCGACGAAGGGTTGAAGGCACCGTGGGGTGCATGCTCTGTTTTAAAACCTTTTCTCATTTTGTTTCTTCCTGCATGCCAGTGTTAGTCAAAACCTCATCTCAAACAATGGGAAACCGCCACTATAGGGCAGCGAATAAGGGAAAGCAACCTGATTAGCCAGATCAAGTACCTAAAAAAAGGGGGCGGAAAACATATCTGGAACACCTGGAAGAATTGGCAGTTAAATATCTCATGAGTAACCCCTCGCCATCCAGGAATGAAATTCGAGGTTGGGAACAGGAAATCCATCTGGAACCAGAGGAAACTGAGACTGAGGCAGAAATACTGGATTTTATAACTGATCCAGGGCATACAAGAGGCAGGCTTACTTTGTTTAACCAGACAATCCATACATATTGGATTGTAAAATGCCTGCTAGCAAAAGCAATCCAGAGTAATCACCCAGTCCAAGTAAAGACAGAAGCAATGCAACCAGACCTCCGCACCCAGGCTCTTCTCTTGGAGATTCAGGACAATCAGCAGCATCTAAAGATCACTCAATACCAAACTGCAGATAGGGTCAGCAGATTAGATGAAAAAGTGGGGCGTATGGAGAAAAATCTTCAGAAGATTCTTCAGCAATTGAACCAAGTAGAAATGCCAGGGCCTAATGTCAAAGACCCTGCCCCTGTCTCATCATCTGAGGTTTAAATGATGTCTGCTCTCATGGTATTTTGTAAATTTTGAATTTTAAAGTACTGTCATGTTTGTAAATATTAAAGTAGAAACTCAGGTAGTACAAGCAAGTCATAGACGTAAGAGACAATTCCAATTTTGGGATGCAAACCATGTTTTTAGAAGGCCAATAAACCTGGTTTCCCTCTTGGGCAGGTTGAGGCGAAAGAACGACTTTATATTTTGTAACCTGTCTTAAAATATAAATAGAAATGGTATGGACACACCGAACTTACAAAAAAAAAAAGATAACATGTTGTCTATAGACTTAGAAATATTTTAAAGTACTCATAGAGCATGGAGGAAAAGTTGTTTTTATAGTTACTTCCTTTCTTTTGGTTATGTATCATGCAGATTTCATTACTGCTATAGTAATTTTCTTAACATTCGAAGAGTATAGAAAATATCCCATTTATATCTCAAGCATCGATGCTCTCCATTGCCTAGAGATAAAGTTAAAATACAATTTTCTCTATATTTTTCCAGAGGCTATCACTCTTCTCTAGTGTAGATTTACTTGAGGGTTTAATAAAAATTTAAAATATATGTCTAGAATACTTTCTCTTAAATTCTATTTTTCTTTTTCTAGCATAATTTTGAATATCCCAATTTACTGTATTCACTTTCAGCAGTTTGTATTTATACCATGTAACTTTAGTACTGCTATAATGTTTTCTCTAATACACACTTAAGCATATAATATTACATTTGTCTCTACAGGAACAGAACAATAATTAATCATCTGTAGAGGTTAAATAACTAATTTAATTAGAAGAGCATCATCCCATTCATGCACCATAGAACAACCTTCACTCTTATCTCTAGAAGTTCCTTTTCCTATGTATCTAGGGAATAAATATAAATTCATTGTTCTCTTGTTTTTCATCACAGTAAGGAACACTTAGTTTAGTAGTTTTAAGAATGGAAATCATCCTTCTATACTCCTTGTAGTCTTTGCTTGACCTCTGCATGTTCCTTCTACTGTATTAAGATGGTTTCAGATTTATTTTATTTTACATAGAAATAATATTTTTTCTGAGAGATATCGGTTTCTAGTTTTAAACCTATTATAGGTTTAACCATTCTGGTATATGAGCCTCCTCATATTACTCCAATATCAATGTTTCTACTTCATCACAATCTGTTACATGTATACCTGAAAGTATACCTGAAAGTATATCCAAGATATTTGTATACTCGAAGTACTATTTTTTTTATTCATAAATTTTATAACAGTTAACCATTTCCTTGTGAGCACATATCTTGCCCAATTTTTGAACTTTAGCTCTGATACCATTTGTCACGTCTCCCAAACCCATTTTTTTTTTCTATACCATGGAATTCTGTTATTATTTAGTCATGTCATAGTTTTTATACTGAATCACCTACAATGCAGACTGTTATCCGGGGTTTAGATTCTTTTCAGTACTTACAGACAGCCCTGGAATACAAGAATTTCCATGAGGATTTTTGGGCTTAACCTCCCCTCTTCTCAGTTTATATAGTAGACTTATATATCTACATATTTTACCTTGTATTTCTCATATTTTCTGTGCAGGATGATCACTAGGCCCTTCATCAAACTTCCCAGTTTTCCAGCCTGCTAATATTTTCCATATGTTAAAGTTTCAGCATCGAAGTATAGATGTATGCCTCCTCACATACATCTATCTCCACGCAATTCACCACCATTGCTCCACTACTTTCCCAGTAGTTCTATGGATGGTAACCAGATGCTCTGCTCATGGTATTTTACACATGCTTACCATCTTACTTCACCTAACTGTTATCACACACTAGATTGTTCAATAGGATTTCCCCCTTCTTTTATTGTTATAAACATCCAACATGTGTGACATTCTGGTACAGATTCCGCTGTTCCATGTGAAAACTAGGAAAACAGATCCTCGTGCTTCAATCAATTGGTAGTAGAGAATACTGCACTGGATAGTTTTGAATTTCTAGTGTTAGATCTTCGTCCTTAATTAGGGTTCAACTTCTACTTTCAGATGATTACCCTTACATTTAATAGAATAATTTAAATTCTAACTGTTCCCATTCTCTCCATTGGAAAATACATACTGAACCCCATACGACTATCACAGGGTTATTGTTTCTTAATTTCTGTTATTGGTTACAGGGGGTTCTGTGCCATCCGTATTGTTATGATAGGTTTAGTTGTTGGGAACTTACTGTTCATGGTTACTGGTTTGTTACCATTTTCTGTTTCTACACACAGAACTTAAATACTCCTTTCAAGGATATCAAGCTATACCTATATACATAGTTATTAGATTGGCCGTTTTTACCTAATCTATCATCTCAAATGTCGATGCTCATTATTTCCGTGTACTCATGTATTTACCCAACCATTTGTCTCTACCGTCAATAGTTGTATTTGGCAATTACATAATTTACCGAACCATTAATCCATCTAACAAGCACATATCGCAACTTAACATACAATTCATCCATTCCATAATGCACTATAACATTGCAATTTCATAAATTGCATAAAGGACTATAACATCACAATTTCATAAATTGCATAAAGGAATATATCATCACAATTTCATAAATTGCATAAAGGAATATAACATCACCATTTCATAAAAACAGAGATGATTAACACAGACTTACAAATATATCCAAATTTATGCATGCACACCTCTACCATGACCAGTCCTCCCAACCTTAGAATCCTCTTTATCTCCCAGGATTCACCCCCGAGCAGAGATCCTCCCCAGAACAGACTACCCTCAATCTGTTCTGGAGCAGCTTATTTAAGTTGTGCTTTCCCCAAGCCTGTTTCCAATTCTGCGTCCAAAATTTCAGGATGCTTTATTCCTGTTTAGCCTAGGCTTCCCATTCTGGGATTCTTTAAAGCTTCTTTAAGCTTTTCCTCAGCTTTTCCAGCTTTTTCTCACCTCTTCCCAACTACTCCTCTTCATTGGGGAAATCTAGATTTTTCCTCAAAAATCTAAATTAGAAATAATTTCTTTCATGGATTTTTGAAAGATTTGGGGAAAGTCTTTTTCCTTTTCCATCACCTCATGGATTAGGCATATGATCTCATTTTCTCATCTTGTCATAGTGCATACATAATATTTTATTTATTTTTCATAATTAATTAATTAACCACATCCACACAATAATCATCCACCGGGGTCCACTCCCCTTGGGGTCCACTCCCCCCTTTGGATTGCTCAAATGTCTCATTTGAAAAGCATGTAACTCGGGGGTGCTACATTATCCTTCACCCCGATCCTGCCTCTATGGTATTCAAATTTTCTCCTGGTGAGCACCTTCGTCAGAATATCTGCATCCTGATCTTTCGTTGGAAAGTACTGAAGCAACATGATCTTCCGTTGCACACAATCTCTGATATGATGATACCGGATATCTATATACTTATATCTATCATGAAACACAGGATTAATCGAGAGTTTAATGCAACTCTAATTATCACAATGAATCACTATAGGATCTAAATGAGAACCGAACAAACTAACCAGGATCTTCCTCATCCAGATAGCCTCACATGCATCTTGAATTGCTGCCATGTATTCCGCTTCTACTGAATTGAGTGCCACTGATCTCTGTTTCCTACTGTACCAATAAATAGTTGTAGATATGATAATTAAAACCCTCCATACTTTTCAGTCTATTAATGCTTTCTGTTATTATTTTTTGTCATAGGATGTAGCAGTGCTCTTGACAGCATGATTACCTTTCATCAGCTTCTCGTATTGTTGACTTGCAATACATTAGTTGCTCACTTTTATATTACGTTGATTCTTTAGTATAGCAGCCACGACTTGTGAGGTGGTCTGCCATTTTTTTGCGACAATTTTGTATGGCCTTAGATAGATGTCCTGCTCATGCACAAGGGAGGGTCAACTTCCCTTTTGCTTCAAAGTTGTTTTGTTTATTTTTTGAGAGGTTTCCAAAGATGAGACCTAGTTCTTTTCAACAGCCTCGTAGGTTGATGTTCGAGGCCCGGATGCGCATGTGGGGGCAGATGATGCCCAAGGTGGGAGACAATATGTTTCCAACAAGGATATCGCATGATTCGCTGGACTTACTAGCCAGCGTTGGCGGGCTGAATCCCTTCATTATGGTCCCATGTCCTTACACTGGACTAGATTGGCGAGGGTGTCCCAACATCATCTTCACTCCCGATGATCTGCCAGATGATAGAGGTAATATTACTATTTTATTTATATTTATTCTATGCGAAATGTGCGAAAATTGTGACTCATTTCGCGGCAATTTATATTGACGCGAAATGTGTGTTTTGTAGGGGTCTCCACAAAAATTTCCGGCCGACGGAGAATTGCACAATAGTTCGGCCAAACTTTTGATAAAAAGTTCGGCCGAACTATTAAGCCGTTAGTTTTAGCGGCCCGTAAGCGGAAAACATAGTTCGGCCGAACTTTCGCTAATAGTTCAGCTGAACTAACGCGTCACCAATTATGCAGACCCAGGCTCTGAAAACAGTTCTGCAACTTTGGACT
Organism: Pinus albicaulis; assembly: GCA_034641835.2. Lineage (NCBI taxonomy): Eukaryota > Viridiplantae > Streptophyta > Pinopsida > Pinales > Pinaceae > Pinus > Pinus albicaulis. The sequence goes on along the minus strand of CM076569.1, from coordinate 813,818,008 downwards.
GATTAAACTCCATGAAAACTTGTTAATTAACTGTCGGAACCAAAGACAAGCATTTTCAGAATTGAATCTACTTTCAGGAAATATAAATTTTATGGAATTTCGTAAACGTTTATTAATTTTAATTATTTTTCTAATAAAATGAGTGCAAACAATTTTTGAGGGTCATCGTGATTCAGTGAAATCAAAATTTTGTGTCTCCCAAAATACACTGTAAAAAAAATTGAAAAAATTATGGGGCATTACATTGGTCCGTTGACTCTAATGGGTAGCTTTTAGATTTTTAGTTTATATCTTATATGTTAAGAAATTTGTTGCCACGCGAAACATATCAAAAATACGCAGTTTTTCGTATTGGACCAGTTCAGAAAATTCTAGTAATTATGATATGCATCCATTTGCTTTGTAAATATGACGAAACCAAAGTAGACTCTGTCTAGATTGTTGTAACACAATTTTTATTTTCAAAAACACAAATTTTCAATGAATACAACGTTGCCACATAACATGACTTCTTATGAATTATTTGATTGTTAAGAAACACACACTCAAAGAAACGCTAAGTTGACATATCAAATCCGCATAATAAAATTTCAAAAAATAAGTAATAGAAAGCTAACAAAATTTCTCACAACTTTTATTTTTACCGCAAAATGAAATTTACACAGAAAAATTGTTTATAGTTATAGTTTGCGTAAAGTTGAAGAACCAAAAAAAATGAAAAGTTTTTCTCAAAAAAAGGGCAAAAAAGGTAACCCAACCTTTCACATTTTCACTTATTAAATTGCAATGAAATTGTCTAATTATTTTTGTGTACTTGCATATATTTTCTAAACATTGGCTCTTTTGATGGCGATGAGATGTCAGATCCACCACATGATCCAGGTGTCGATCCTGATGATTACGATAAAGAGATGGCTGATGCGCTGCCAGAGGATGAGGCCGGTGGTGCAGCAGAGAGACGTGTTGATCCTCATGTGCCTCATGGTGCACTGGTATCGCCTTTTTCTAGGCGTGGTCGACCTGAGACCAGATACCGGATGGAGTTGGGAAGCCAACTCTGTGAATTGATTTCAGATGCGAACATCAAGCCCGCTCATTACAGAGAGGTATAGGGTGATGATAGATTGTTACAAATGTAGAGAGGCATGCCACGTGACATGTATGACCTGATGCAGCATGTCGTAGGAGCTATGAAAACTATTACACGATTGAGGAGGATTGTCCATAGCTATAGGTGTATTCGAGCTGTGGCACGTGATGGACAGTCCGCCAGCAATGACTCAGATGCATCTCATGATCGTTCACCTTGCAGCGTGCCTGTTGATCAGCATGAGGCTCCACTGCAAGCATATGACACTAGTCATCATGGAGATGAGGCTGGACCATCGGTCACGTCCAGTCAGCAGTCTGCAGCATCCATCATGAGTACTAGTCACGATCATCATGAGCAGGCTAGACCATCGACCGCCGAGGCTACAATACTATTGACTGAGCAGGTTGCCTCCACTACTACTACGCCTCATATTGATCATGTTGTACTACCACCAGCGGATGCATCGATCCGTACTAGTGATCATCATGATCATGAGTAGGCTAGTCGACCATCGACTGTCGAGGCTGCACCCAGCTTTACTGAGAAGGCCGCATCCACTTCTACTAGTGTTATTGATGTTGTTATACTACCACCAGCGCTTGATCCATGACATGATTTATATTACAGTTGTATATTTTTAACATTATTCAGTTATATATATATATATATATATATATATATATATATATATGGTCCATGTATTTTATGTTCATGTTGAAGTTGTACTTAATTTTCATGTTGATGATCATCATGATGTGGCGCATATTGTTAGTCATGTTAGATATGTTCATTTAATGTTTAGCTTGCAAATAGATTTGTATATGTGATAGGTGCATGAGTTATTTGACATTATATTGAGATGTATATTTGATGTTTGTGTTGTGATGATGTTAATATATGATGTTAATTTGATGTTAATTGAATGTGTTTATTAGTCGAATATGATGTTTGTACGATGGTTATCATGATCGTGATGATGTTTATTAATTAATTTAATATTATTAAATGACCATGATATTTATTAAATATTATGTCGTGAATGTAATTTAAATTTAAATTTTAATTCTATGTAAAATTGTAAAATTGTATTTGTATTTGTACTAATTGTAATTTTAAGTGTAATTGTATGTAAAATATTTATTAATGTAAAATTTTAATTGTAATTTTAATATTTAATTTATTCTGAAATGATTGTAATTGTATATATGAAAAATTGTAAAATTGTAATTCTAATTCTAATTGTATGTAAATTTCACAAATTGTAATTGTATTTGTAATTGTAATTTTAATTGAATTGTATGTAAAATATTTGTAAAATTGTAATTGTAATTGTAAATGTAATTCTATGCAAAATTGTAAATGTAATTGTATTTGTAACTGTAATTTTAATTGAATTGTCTGTAAAATTTTTGTAAAATTGTAATTGTAATTGTAAATGTAATTATATGTAAAATTGTAATTGTAATTGTATGTAAAATTAAAATTGTAATTCTAATTCTAATCGTAATTCTAATTGTAAATGTAATTATATGTAAAATTGTAAATGTAATTGTATGTAAAATTAAAATTCTAATTCTAATTCAAATGGTAATTCATGTATGTGAAATTAATGTAAAATTTTAATTGTAATTGTAATTGTAATTTTAATTAATGTAATTGTACGTAAAATTTTAATTTGTAAAATTTTAATTCTATTGATGTGAAAATTTTAATTGTATTAATGTGAAATGATTTTATTAAAATATTTAAATTTGTAAATTTGTAAATAATTGTAAAATAACAAATCTAGAATAATACGAATTTTTGTAACATAAAGTTTATAAAATAATGAAAATAAATTCATGTACTTTATAATTATCATTATTTTATTATGATCTTACATATATAAAGTTTAGAAGATAATGAAAATAAATTCATGTACTTTATAATTATCATTATTTTTTATGATCTTACATACAAAAAAAAAAAAAACTTTCAAAAGTCCAGTGTGCTTATCATCCTAACAGGCCCCGGTGCGTCGTATTGATAAAACGCACTGGTGCGTCACATTTACGTGCACCGGAAACGAATAAACGCAAATAAAAAAAACGCAACTCTATTTTGTTTAAGTTAAAAAAAAAAAGCGGCAATTTGAAAAATGGGTGGCAAAATATTTTTGAAAATCTAATTTGATAAAATAATTTTTTAAATACTAAAGAATTTTCATTATTTCACTTAAACCATTTCGTGATTAAATTTAATTCTTTTTTTTACTTTTTTCTACAGTTTTTTGTTTTTTCCTGCAGTTTTATCCATTTTTACCCTTAACCCTTTATTTGTTTGTTTTTGCCCTTTCTTCTCCCTATTTCTGTGATTTCAGAATTAGGGTTTTTTATTTTAGATTGATGTCCAACCCACAGGATGACTTGCATAGTCGGATCCCAATCCATTCAGCAATTGCGTGAATTTTTGAAAAAATGGACTTTTCTTTATCGGTGCGCCCCGTGTACGCCACCGCACCGGTGCTCTGTATTATTACAGCGCACAACGCAAGTTCTGTGTCTTAAAAAATTGAAAACATTTTTTTTAAATCCATGTGCCAAATCTGAAATAGGGCACCGGTGCTTTCTTTAACTAGGAAAGCACCATATGGATTTAAAAAACACCGTTTTGCGGTGCGTTTATAATACCCCATGCACCGTTAGGTCTATTACACTATTTTTGCGGTGCATTTATAATAAGAAACGCACCGTATGACGCATTATACTATTTTGCGGTGTGTTGTTAATATATCCATGCACCGGCAGTGGTGCGGACTTCATGAAAGGAGCATCGATGTCTCGAGATTTATTTTCTAAC